>CM034155.1:258954127-259116927 GCA_019776745.2 Taxus chinensis
AAGCTAGGTAGTTAAGGACTACCCCAAAAAGACACATACCAACTGTATGAACAGAATTATTACCATAATATACAGTCCATGATTTATCCATTTTTCCAGCTTTATTTAAAGTTTCAAACAATTTTACTAGAAAAAAAACATTCAGTACCTCCCGTATAAAAAAAAACAGTTACAGGTATGCCAAATAATTTACCAGGAACTTCAATGGGTGTAGCTTGCTTGTCAGCTACTGTAGCATGTATCTTGTGCTGCTTATTACGATCATCCTTCTTCAAAGGACATTGATTTGCGTAATGATCTTTGCCACAATTATAACAGCCTCCTATAGGTCCCTTTTTAGGCTCAGAATTATTTCCAGCCTTAAAATTGTCATGTTGACCTCCATACACTACAAGATAAAGGGTACAATATCCACACTTTTTTCACATTTTTGTTGTGGATATTTTAGTTTAAATTGTGAATCCAAATTTGTGGACTCCACCTACAATAATTTTGTGGAAACATTAAACGTGACAAAATTTGTGAAAATATCTACAATAAAAATAAGTGTAAAAAATTCACAATAATATAATTGTGAAATTTGTCAATTTTAATATTGTTATATACCTAGAATTAATAATTTTGTGTATATATTTACAAATTGCACATTGTTGTCGATCCACAATTATAAAATTATGGTGTATTACAATAATTGTAACTTATATGTAGATAAATTCTCAATTTTTAAATTATAGCTATTTTGCAATTTATTTTATAAAATTAAAATTATAAAAAATATAATCTTATTTTTTGATTTTAATTTTTTACTATTATAAATTATAAATTTTAGAATTTTTCTTTTTTCACAAATTTCTTATTAATATTCATTTAAATAAATTTTTTATTTCAACTATCAAAGACAAAAGCAAATGACATTTTTGTTTAAGGTGGATGCTTTCATTCCCTAGTAATGAAATTATCATCTTTTAAATGCAACTTCTACCAATTTGCTTATAACTGATTAATTACATTGAGTGAGAAAAACTTTTCACAAAATTCAAGTATGAAAGCATAACCACCTCACCCAATCAAAGGGCCTCATTTTTAGATCTTTAGATTATCTTTAAAAATAAAAAATAAAACACACAAATACAAAATCACACTTTGAATTATTTTTATTAATATTATTATAATTATTACATATGAAGCGGTCCAACCTAATCTGACAGTCTATAAACATCCATAATTTTTTTAATACTTAAATAACAATTCGGGATTAAATGCTTTTTGTAGCTGTAATTACAAAGATTGCATAGTATGAAGACCCGAATGTACTAGAATATAATGGCCAAACATCAATAGTGTTTTTCACCATACCTAATGGAATATCTATTACAAATCTAACCATTATTGTTATTTTCCACTATTAAACATTGATTTACACCAGCGTTTGTAAAAGTACAAGGATTGCAACTTTTTGAGGAACCAAATCAATACAATGAAATTGTTAAACCTCAAGAGGTGTAGTGACATTTACGGTGGTATAATCATTAAATGATGTTATTCATATTTTCACATCGCCTCAGCATTTGTTATTCATATTTTCAGGAGAGTAACGGAAACAAGCAACACCTTGTATATACTAGAATGACCCCATTAATCATTACCATTCTTCCTCTACCCTTGTAAACAGTATATATAGGATTAAAATTTCTTAATCTGTTGAGATCAGTATTTTCACCCAATGTTTTCAGTGGCAGAAAGGAGAGAAAAATGTTTCCAACCCTGGCTGCAACCTACCAGTGATTAAATTCTAGTCTGTCGTCTGGAACATATGTCAGATTGTGCACCTCATTCCCTAAACCAAACATAAACTGCTAGATGGCTATACAATCAATAAAGACATTAGGGTTCCTGTTTAAAAACAGAACTTTCTGTTGAAATATGAGAATTTTAAACCTGCCCTAAACCAATTGGGTGCATAGCTCAAAATCGCAGATATCCTAAAATAAAAACCAATAATCGATAAACTGGGTCAATCAGAACCTGTTGGGACAAAAAATAAAATCAATAAATTATCAGTGGATTGACAGATTTGTAGTAATCATCACATTGACCAGCTCGGCTATCTACATACTAACAATAAAAGTCAAAAACTCAGAACTTCTTAGAGAGTATTGTAGCCTTCATCGAAATGAACGTTTATAAGGCAATCAAGTTACTTTCATCCCTGTGAGCATCTGATTCAAATCAAAATACACATTTAACCTACAGAAAATCCAACATTATGCAGCTGATTAAAATCAAAATACACATTTAACCTTGGAGAAAATTCAAACAACATATTCCGACTACGGATTTGGATCGCAACCCAAACCACAGTCTTGAGTTGCGGATCAGATGTGATATGACTGTCTTCATAATAGATATGATGCCCATTCCATTACAGCGGCTGCGCAATTGGCTATAAAATCTCACAATGCAAACCCTAGAAAGAGAACCCTAATCCTTTCCTCGGCGTAGGGGAAACCCAAAAATTTAAATCCCCAATTTTAAATAAGCCCTAAACCATTTCCATACTCGAATCATGACCGACTTTTAACCCTACGGAACAGGGTCCACTAGTGATATAAAAAAAACTCTTGAAATTACTTTCCAATAACAATTTTGAAAAAAATAGGAATTCTGTTCTATGGTATAATTTCTTTTAAGTATTTTTTGTTTGGTGCAATTATATTGTAATGTAACAAAAGTCACAATGTCACTACACCTATTGAGGTTTAACAAGTTCATTGTTATTTTAAGCATTATAAAATTAAAACAATTGTATTCGCTATAAAAGAATATAATAGGTTTAGTTTCATGATAAACGGTCAAGTTATATTGACTAAAAAAATATTAGTGCAAATAAGTGTAGTGAGTTAATTAAAAAGAATAATGTTTACTATCACTGGAATGAAAGTTGAGCATTCGGTTATATGAGTGTTGGATATGCATGTTGTGAGTAGTAGTAAAAAAAAGAATATGACTAGATGGGTGAGCATTTTGATCTGTTTGGAACTCACTTAAATAATCATTTAAATAATTTATTGTGCATGTCAAACACGTGTGAATGGTTCACAATAGTAGAAATATCCTGAAAACATGTATTTTCAAAAACCTCTTAAACCCTTTTTTAAAAAAAAAAAGTGTTGAACATGTTAAAGAAAGGGCAATCAATCGTGGATAAGTGAATATGTGTGGATAGTTTAATTCCACCCCTTAAATTATGGAAAAGTTAGGGATTTGTACAAACTATTGACAATTGTATTTTATGTTTTATCTATAAAATATGTTTTGATCCTTCATGTATAATTCAAAATGTTAGTTCCATTTTTTCAAATTATATAAAAGTGAAACATTATAGGTTTGCAATATTAAAATATAATGTGATAGATTATTCAAATAATCATATTTATTGAAATAACACCATATCCATAATGATATTACATATATTATATTAAAATTTTAAAATTTGAAATTTTTGAGATATAACTCAGTTAAATAGTTCAATTTATAAGTATTAAATTATATATTGATATTGCTCAATCATTTAATTTTACTTATTATTTTAGTGTATTGTGGATTATCGACAATTATTATTGAGTTAATGTAAAGTTTTCATAAATTTTTAAAATTAATTTTACTTGAATGGAAATGGTATGTGATTATTGAAAAACCATATACTTTTTACCTTTTTCATTATTTTTTGTACTATTTTAGTAGTGTAAACTACTAGTCTAAATTAAGAACAAATAGAATTAGGTGTATATAAAAAATAGAATATTAAATTGTCCACAATATATAATCTTTAATAAAAAAATTATATTATAGAAGTGCTAAAATAAATTATAATCGTCATATATTATTTTGGATTTTTTAAACAATTAATAATTCTAATTTCAAACATTTTTTTTTCCACAACATAATGAAAAATATGTGAATTATCCATACTAAAAATATTAAAATATGGACAATCCACAAATTTATATTAGAGTATTATGATATTGTGAAATATCTACATTGTGTTTATAAAAGCTATCTATTTGGAATAATTCAATAAATATATATTTTGGATAATAGTGTGGATAAATAAACACACTTCTAGTAGTGTAATTTAGTATATATTATTATTGTTATTAAATAGATATTTTACATTTGTGAATAATACACAATTAATATTTTAGTGTACATTTAATTTTTACAACTTTTACTTTTAAATATTTTTAGTGAATATATGATTTATGTTTACACGTTAGAGATCATGAAAAATAATTAACTAGTGAGACTATAATTGGGTTGTGAAACAAAATCAATATTTTAGTACTTTTAAATTTTTTACAATTATTATTTCTACAGTTTTTAATACTAAGACTATATTTAGGTTGTGTTAAAAAAATATCATAATTAGATTTTAAAGGGTCTATTTAAAAATGCATGTGAAGAAAAACATTTTTTGCCTTAATGAATTTTCTAAAATATGGATATTTCACAATTTAAAATTTGACTTCTATGAAATAGTGGATAATGTTTTGCAAAACATAAAAAATTTGAATTTTCCACAATCAAATTCCAAAAATGTGAATAATTTACATAATAAAATGTGCCTTTATGAAATTGTGGAAAATCTACATAAATGTTTATATAAGCTATTTACTTATTGTTGATATTTCATAAATTTTCCACAAAATGATTTTCTTGTGGATAACAATGTGAATAAATAAGCCTACTTCTAGTAGTGATAGAACTTCTGCCCGTTATTATTATTCTTGGCAAAATTATTCCTTGTATTCCAGCAGGCTTGTTCGTTGTTGTTTTCTTATTATTATCAGCTGAAAACTTATTTTTGTTACCAAACTTTTTCCATGGTCCTTTCTTGGGTGCAAGAGAAGCTGAAGAAGAGTTTGGAATTTTCTTCTGCACTTACTCTTTATGAGCAGAAATAGCTTTTAATTTCTGTTCCTGCCTTATGGCTTTCTCAACAACCCCTTCCATAGTGGTTGGGCTGTGAACATCAACCTCTCCCCCAATAATGGGATTCAATCCCATGATGAATTTGCGTATCCTGAACTTCTCATCAGTTTGATACTGAGGTACATACTTGAGGATTTTCGTAAAACCGCTCCCAGTACTCAGTTACAGTTAGCTTTCCTTGTGCTAGTTTCTGAAATTATTTCATTTTCTAATCATAATAAATTTGTGGCAGCCAACGTTGCCTAAAATAAATTTTAAATTGATCCCAAGTGATGTTAGTTTCATCAATATTTAACTCAGCCTTACGGTTGTCCCACCATGAAGATGCTTCATGGGAAAGCTGATATGCTCCCCAAATGGCTTTAGTTTCCTCTGAGAAGTTTCTTATTGCAAAGTACTTCTCCATTTCGTTGAGCCAATTCTTAGCTCCATCTCCTAATGTGGTGCCATCAAATTTAGGTGAAATTATCCTTTTTATATCATTAGTGAGTTCTGCTGCCAACCTTTCCTTTTTGTTTTCTGGTTGGACAGGTAAATTACCATTGTTATTACCAACACCCAGATCAAGGTTGTCCTCAGGAGGTCGTTGGTTGTTATTACCATCTTCTTCTTCCTCCTCATTTCCCATCACTTGATGTTCAAGTACAGTCAAACGATCTCTTGTGTCCAACAGGGCAGCAAGGATCTCATCAAGTTTTTGGGCTGTTGCTACTCCTTCATCAGGTGGAGCATTATTCGCAACGTTTCCCCTTGTTCTAACCATTTTCTGTTATAATAAAATCCAAGTTTTTATTAGATTATGGACACAATAGGTCCAAGAGCTGTAACCGTCAGCTCTGATACCAAGATGTAACATTCCCATTTTAAGACTTTAGAAACAAGGAATTTTTTTTTACATGATTAATGTTCTCTGTTCTAAATAGATAATTTAGAACGCACATATCATAACAATCATTCTTATAATAGATAACCATATGCAGTTGTAATGACTAGGTGTATAACCGATCTATTCATTCCATGACTCGGTGAACTATCGATCTATTCATGTGTAACATTGAGCTTGGAGTATTCTACTGAATAATTCATGTTCTTGGTTCTCTTACCCTATTCCGGGTTCTGAGTGATCTGCCCAAGGAACCTAACTGAATAATTGTTACCAATATTCATCGGCATCACGATCCTTAGACTAGGTGATATAGGACAACGCAATCAGCAGCTTGCGATACTTTGGCAAAATATTTATAACATACTATTCGTATTACTTATTTCTTGACGACATACTCGTCAATACGGAATACCTCCTTCACCCCACTCTATTGTTATATAGAACATCTTACACTGACTTCTATTAGTCCCCCTTACCCAAGTTTCACTCTAGTTCAGATTAACATCATAGGTCATGATATGAAGAGGCTCTTAGAGACTAAGGGTAAATTGGCATATTAGGTCAACCTAAGTTAACCCCATGTGCCAAGGTACCTTGAGTCTCAAAGGGCTACCTCATATCCTGATTATGGTTCTAACCAGTCCTGGAGAGAAATCTTGATCAAGTTCAAGACCTGTGAAGATCTTAACGATCAAAGCAAAAGGGTGTTACCACATGTCATCTGCACTGTTGTATCCTTGAGAAGATCATAATCTTCTCGAAGGTAAAACCTTGTAGTTTACGTGTGTCAACATCCTACGGAACAGCCTCATAAAGATGTACATACCTCCAAGAGTTTACTTAAGTTAAGTTATATTTAGGTTAAAAGACTACATATTTCGGCATCCCACCCAGCCCTGAGTCCAACACTCTTTTAAGTTCCCTTTTTTGTAATTTGGGTTCAGTTATTCAAAATATCTTAATTAACTTAAGGTTGCTTCCAGGTAGTTAGTTGGGACCTAACAACCCGTTATCCAAAAACAGGACAACAACAATTTATGTTCCATTATTTTGAAATAACTTATCCAATGAAGGAATTGTAACAACCAACTAGGCTGAAACATATCAGACTTAGTACCATTAAGTCTTAGTGATTTACAATCATATATATTCCTTTTATATTTAGTTCATAACTAGAGAGGAAGGTCTTCTTCTTCTTCATAGTTACATTTTAGGGCTTAACCCACCCTGTAATGATCCTTGTAATTGCTGTGATTTTTAATACATTTTTAAATCACATCCTAAGTTGTAATGAATTACTTAAGAAGAATGTAGTATTCAGCCACTTAATTAGTTGTAGCTTACTTAGGAAATTCACCTATGTTCCTTTGTATAATAACAATAAGAATACACATTCAATCATATAGATATTAAGAAGATCATCCTCAAAACACAATAAATACTCATTCCATTCAACTAAATTCTCACTCTTCCATTCATTTCCAAACTCATACAATTACAACTTATGCACTTTAGGCATACTTTAAGACAATAGCCTTCAAACAAAAGAGATAAACTTTTCTTTTTACAATACAATTCAGAAATCAAATTAAATTTCTTCATAAGAACAAACTTAGAGCAGTCAATGCATCATTTAAGTTTTTGCCTTCTTTTACCACTTACAAAGTCCATCTGCAAAAATTGCTAGCACGAGTCAATTCACTAAACTGAGCATGTTAAGCACTAATCCTTAAAACAAGTGCATTCTACTAATTGTTTCAATAAAACAACCATGTTATAATGACAACAATTACCTCATACTCTCTAAGCTTTAAGTAATATCAATATAAGAAGAGTCATAGTACATTGTTTAAACAAAAGTGGACAGGATATATTCTATATTACTTGCCCTAAAATTTAAAGCATAATTGATTTCAGCAATTACCTTCACAATAAATAACATAATATAACTCTAATTTTTCTTCCTAACAATTATAATACCATTCTTATCATAAATTAAGTTATAGGAGTAATTTCAACCTAATCTTTTTCAGATGATTCATCTCACATTCATGTAAGGAAGGAAGAAGGAATCATTATATTTACCAAGTACCTAACCATCCGAAAAGCTGAAACAGTGTATATCATGATTTAGACATATTCTTCAATAACTTCCATCTAAAACTTAACCATTTAGGGTATTCATCCAAAATAGAACCATATAAAAGAAATTCAAACAAAGTGATGGATTTATAGCCATCTTCAATTTCTTCTGCCAATCTATCTTCCTTCATAGCCTACGTTTATTTCAATCAATGAAAAGTATACAAGTCAAATTAGCACTGATTTTCCTTTTTGCAATAAGAATAAAAAACTGTAGGTTTAAAACAAAGACGTTAACCCTACTATATAATGAAAGGAGTCTTCCAAATTAGGATCCCACATCCCAAATATTTCTTTCAACTTAATATAACAGTTCTGCCATCTCATAACCATATCGTTTGAGTTCCTTATAAAGTTCTAAGGAAAGAGCACAATAACCATTCAAGAAAAGAGTATTAAAAACATTCTTACTTTTAAAACCCTTTCACAACTTTCCTTTTCAGCTCAGAGAGACAAACAGAGAAGATCAAAACACTATTGTAATCAATTTTAGAACGAAATCAAGCTTCCAAGAAATAATAAACATTCATTAAACCGATAAGGTAGAAGAAGTTGATTAGTTCTAGCACTGAAGTTCACCCAATAGTTTTGGAAAGGTAGAGCCATCTCATTGGTTTACCATTGCATCTCTACAGGATCTACAAACTGTGCATCCAATAAAAGTCAAGATCAATATTTAACATAAATCGTTACTAATCGATCAAGACTCAGAATATAATCCAGATCCAAATGAAATAGACTAATTAATTTCCTCAAATACTCAAACCATTCAAGTTTAGCAAATCAAGTTAGGGTAACTTCACGTTCCCCTTAATTATAGAGTAATCAGTGACTGAATTAGTTGAACCGATACATCATTAGTTGTTATTTTAATATGAAACACTAAGCCAAACTGAATATACAATATTGAATTACCGTGTTCAAATCATAATTTCAAAAATACCCAAAATTCGTAGTATTCAAACCATTGTAATGAAATATACATTAACGGTCTAGAATAAAAACAGGTCTTCCATTTTCATCCAAAACATTTCAACCCTAATTCTAACTTCAAAAGCATGTATTAAGTTGGTCATCGTTTAAAACTTGTTGACTTTTAAGTCAGGTTCGAAAAGAGTTTCCACCACCGATAATATGGTCATAAGAACTAGATTTCATAAGCCATGTCAAAAAGACTACAAATTACAGTCTTGTTTGCCCAACATAATAGACACAACTTTCTTTTAATACTTTACAAAAATCAAACAAGATTTCACAAAAAGAACACAAACTCATTCAATTACTATTCCTCCTATGCATAACTGTGTTACTAACATTCAAGGTTACTCGCAAGAATAAGCAAATAAACCATATACTGACTTATCTGCAGCACCCACGAACTTAAAAATGGTCAAATCCTTTTCGTAAGAGGAGTACAAACTGAGTCATATACATTTTTTCCAAAATATGCAACCTTACAACAGTCAAAGTTCACATGGCGTTACAAAACAAACCCTCCACGAAGTTATTCACAGTCAAAATAACCACGAGAAGAAACGTGAATATCATAAGCAAGAAAACATAAAAACAACATTGTTCCATCCCCGAACAAGTTTTCAACTCAATAGATTCAACCTAGTTTAAGTGTTTACAAAGGTTAAAAATCACAATTGTTCGCAACACCAAATTTCACAAAAGTAGATTGATCTATTGCAGCACTAAAGAATTCTAAAGAAGTTGAAATCAATAACTATTTTCAACCATAGAGAGCCCTATAAAGTTACCAGAATTGCTTATGTGTTCACAAATCCACTGTGAAAGAAAAGTAATGCAAACAAGTTTAAATAGAATCAAGCAAACTCCAGATTCAACCTAGAAACCCAAATTTACACAAAACCAATGAAATCATTTTTACCAGACAAGCAAAAATGCACAGAGCTCATCAGAACAAAGTTCTTTTAATAAAAACGTTTAGAGGAAAGCAATGATTTTAACAGTTAGGGCCTATCATGCCCAATAGTGTTGATGTAAAATTGAAGAAGACCTCTGGCTGAGATCGTTCTTTCTCTTCTTCTCCACGAAAGGTCAAAAAATAAAATACTACTTCCTCCATGCCTCATATATTCCCCATGAAATAGAAATAGATTCGAAATCTTCATAACAGCCATGCAACGAAGTATAAACTGCTGATTCGAAAAACCAGTGCACATGCAGAGAGAAAAACGGAGTGCATGAAAAATGAAACAACCAAACAAAAATCTGTTTGCATGCCTCCCAAAGAGATCCGGGCTCAAGAAACCATGCACATTACTTGCATTAATTCCATATCTCCCACCCAATCTTCCTTGCCACCGCCTGCCAAAGTTGGCAAGTTCTAAATCAAAATTAATGAGTGTTTCCATTTCTAGAGGTACTGCCACCTATGCCTCTACTATCCAAATTAACCTCCACCAAAGTTGGCAGTACCCTATGTCCCTTCAACCTTATCACCATCTTAAATGCCATAGAAACCACTACCCAACATTTGCGACCCTTAGGTTCCCATTCATAGCAATAGTTTAAGATAGGTTAATGACTTAGGTTAGATCTTAGATAATTCCAATTTAACACCTTAGGATATAACACTAGTCACCTACCTTAGCACTAGGTTAGATAAACCCTTAGGTAGTATCCCAAAAATACATAGCTTAGGAACTAGGTTAGATTGATCATAACCTTGTAGCAATAAGTTCCCAATTAGATTAACATATGGTAATCCCTTTCCATATTTTGTTCGAATCAAGCTTAGGTTAGATTGAAATCACATTTTGACAAATCAATCATACTTAAGACATTTCAAGATAGATTCTGAATTGACATTAAGTATAAGATCTTAGATAGAAAAACTCACATATCTTACCTGGCTTAAGGTCCAGGTTCTCTCCAATGCCAAAATGACTGAAAAACAAAATTGTGACTATAATGACCAGTCGGGGTCCATTTCCAGAATCCAACGAAACTTTCCACAAAACGGAATTATTTTCATAAGAAGGAGAATTAAAGAACTTATATCTTCTAAGTTCAATCCAGACTTAATAATTCATGAAATGTCAATACATAATTGTTCATCCCGAATATATTTAAAACATTCCTTGAATCAATGTAATTGATACAAGGATAAGTCATAGAGATAGATAAGTTTACAATCTTCCAGAAGTCGGATTGCACTCATGTGCGAGAAATGAAAGAAAAAGAATCCAAGCATATTCCAGTTCAATCAAAGATATCAAGAGCAGAAAAGACATAACCATATCAAGCATGACTTCCCATAATCAAAAGAACATAATCCATTGTAATCCATTGTTTATTATTGTAATTTATATAGGTTATTGAAAAATGTATATATATGTAATGTATTGCCATGTTACAGAAATTTATATTTGAAATTCTGTAATATATGTGTTGGGGGTAAACCATTCCATACCTTTTCAATATGTTACTCTTCTTTTCTAAACAACATAAGATGGCTCCGTTCACTATTAAATGAATAGATTTATCAATTACGATCTGCATCATAACCTTTGAGTGAGGATATTTCTTAAATTACAGGATCACTTTAGCTAAATTATTCATAGAAGTAAGAAGCTTTAAGCACTCCTTATTTTCCTTAATAATTTCAAATCTCTTCAGAATTGCAGCCACGAACACAAAACCCAGGCCCATCTAGTGAACAGTCCCAGCTGCATTTAGCACCGCTATGGCTGTGGAATTATTATCTCCACTGTATTGTGTCATCTGTTCAACATGACAAACAATATTGAAAATACACTTATAATTACAACAATTAGATAGGACGTGAACTACCCCATTGATATAAATAAACTGAATTTAACTGATTAATGATGCTACAAGATTCTAAAGTCAATCAAACAAATATTCTACTGTTAACAAAACATATAAAAGATTACTCTATGTATATTTAATTTTTTTAAAACTCTATTTGTATAGTTTACATATAAATTTATATAAAAATAAGGGTTATACTTAAAATATGCAAATCACATGTTACGGTTATTTCAAATATTTGCAAGCATTTTATAGCTAAAATCATGAAAAACGTCTAAACGGCCGTCAAAGTTAACCCTTTCCTGCACGGGACACGGAAAAACAATTATCGATGCTCATATCGACGTACGGGGGCTCTTCTTCCAGCAAATTACTTCAAGCAAATATTTTTTTATAACTAGAAGAGAGGAGATAACAAAAAACAGGACGACGTAATTGTGTTCTTAACACCATCTCATATTTTGAGTATGCACCTCTGCTGCAATTGTTTCGAGATTGCTTGACACGCTTTCTGAAAACGTAGCCACGTTGGATGCAGAGGGCAGTCCATCTCCCAGAGACGCCATCTTCCCACGAGCAGACCTCTTTTTCTCCTGCATCCAATTTCGTCTTTAATGTTCTATATTGCTTCATACAAAAACAAAATAGCCAACATTTCAAAAACAGAACTTTATACCTCATTAATGTTGTTATAATGAGCCAAAAGACTGTCAATGGTCTCAGTTAATTCCTGAAGATCGCCGGACCATGGCGCGTTCCCTTTTGTATTCAGAATTTTATTAACGCTTTCAGAAATCCTATCAACATAGGAGGGATGAGATGAGTCTGTGTAAGCCATATTATATCGTTATAAAAGTAAGAAGACTATAAGACATGCACTACACAAAAACCAGACTGAAATTGATTTGTAACGCTTGCATACTAATAGTATTTATAGAAGGCGATCCTTATGAAGCACGCACAAATCTGGTGAGGCCCACGGCTTGTGATTGGTCCAGAAAATAGGTCCCACCAGTTTTGTCACTTGTGCGTATTGTTTAAGCCCAGAGGTGTATTGGTCGGTGGTCCCTGGTCTATGATGACCACAGATTTGATAGATTTATTTTCTGACTCGTAAATTTATTCTTGTATGACCTAAACATTTTTAAAGACCTCATAACCCCAACACAATATATAGGCTCCTCGTGTTATTATGGGTTTTATGGTTAATGAGCTACACATTTATATAAATTCTTTGATTCTTACTTTTTTTTTGCTAAATTTAACAAAATAAATTCAATATTAATGTTTACTTAAAAAAATATTCCAACTTAATCTTTAATGTTACAACAATGTAATTGTTTGTTGTTCTTTTTTACACTATGAAATAACATTTGATGTAATGTTGAGTATAAAATTTGTAATAGATTTTCAATCATCTATACATACAACTTGATCAAAATCTATAATACGTGTTAAAGACATATCACTACCTTTCAAATATTCAACCTCAAATTTTTGAGTTCCTTTTATATCTCTTGAAATTATTTTAACATATTTCAAATGAGGAGATTTTGGAGATGACATAAACCTCTAAACTAGACTAACTATGTAAGCAATAATAGACTCATTATAGTCAAATAAATGAAACTCCCTACTAATTGTCTAAACAATGTGCCATCTACATTTTTCGAATCATCACCTGTTCATAATTTCATTGGTAATTCAATTGGAGTAGTAGCAACTTTATATTATTCCATTTTAAATTTGAATTGAGAGAGTAGTATGTTGATTTAGTAGTGCAAAGGGGTTCCCACAACCCATCACCTCCTATGTGCCATTTCCCTACAACCAGCGCTCAGAATTAGGCATCAACTCCTAGGTGCCCCTACCCTACTACGGGTGCTCGTGTCCAGCTTTGTTTCTGCATTCTGGATTTTATAGAGATCAATTACAACGCTATTTGTATCATTTTCATCACTTCTCCTTTCCCATATCAGTTCTAGATTATGCGGAAATTTAGCTAAGTTCTTCTATCTTCCTCTCTTGCTTCGGTTTTCATATGTTAAATCTTAGTTTGCTTGTTTCATTAGTATATTTTAGCATTTATAGATTAGTTACTCTATAATATTAGATTTAATTTAAATTAAATTAAACCAGGGTTTGTTGGAACCCTGTGCATTGTTGATGTTGCCACTGCTCCGAAGAGGGCTCAAACCACATCTCATTCTCACGTAACTTATTGCCACATATCAACTTAAGATGGCTACATAATAAGTGGTTCTAATTGATTTTCCAACTGGAAATGGATGGGTTCTAGGTCAACTTAAAATGGCTACATATTTTTATGTAGCCATTTTAAGTTGACCTAGAACCCATCCATTTCCAGTTGGAAAATCAATTAGAACACTTACCTTCTCATAGGAGTTTGTTAGCACCACGAAATGTCATTTTTCTTTTTTTGTTTGCATTTCCATCCATTGTTGGATCATGAGTTCACTTCCTCCAATGTCTACATGCCACAAGTTCGGAATAGCCCCCACACTATCCATCCATTCCGAACCCAGTTTAAAATGGCTAATATTTTATTTAGCCATTTTAAGTTGACATGGTGATAAGTATTTCACAAACATTAACACTCATGCATTTCTTATTGCTTCTATGCCTCTCAAAATTGAAGGCTCATTTGTGGTCAAAAGCTTGTGTAAGGCATACAAGACTATCAAACCTTACTTGCCACGTTCCATTCAGGTATTAAGGCACACATTTACATGCCAAGCGCCTACTCTAGCGGATGACAAGGTTCGAGCTCCCCAAGGACAATCTGTCAAAGCAAAATGGAGATCAGCTTTTTATCATATGCAGAAGTAAGTACTTTAGAAAATCACGCATGAAAAGAGTGGAAGCCTCCACGAGGCATGAAAACTGTATGACAAAAATCCTAAACGAGATGCGGCCTCAAAAGGGATTTCCATGGTTGCAGGATACGCACAAGAAGAAACTGTAAAAACAAAAGGCTCTTTTTTTCACCATATGCAACCAACAAAAGTCTAACCTGCTCCCTTCAAATAGTAATCATACACGTAGCCAACACCCAAAATGGATTGAGCAATCAACAGGTAACAAAACCCCGGGCAAGCTTGAAAGGAACCACCATAAACATGAAGCGGCCAGAACAGGTCAAAGAGAGCAGGTAGCAAAAGACGCGTTAGATTTGCAAATCAAAGGAATTAAAGAAGGTGGGGCAGCTGGCAGAGGTAAGGCCAGTGGGAGATGGCCACGTACCAGGTCTAGATGGCAGGAAGGGGGATGACGGACAGTAGGGCCTTAGGCACAAGCAGATAGAATTTTGACTTTAAAACCATGTCCCCTCCATCCTGCGCCACACACCTACCCCCCCATCATTCCCACGCAACCCCTCCATTCCTTTAGTTGTTTAATTTCAGTACCCATTGATCATTATATTCCAAACCTTAATCAGAATAGAAATTAAGCCATCGGTATAAATCTGTATTTATTACATTCAAATCCTACGATTTGTAAAATTATAAGCTACTTGCTTTCACGATGTAAGACCAAGCTAAAGGTTACAATATAATTCTCAACATAACCTAATTGAAAAACACACTAAGTTAAGAGGCTTGCACGGCTTAAGGTCTCATCTATTTCCCCAAACCAAAACATATCAGTTAAAAGACACACACTCGAATCTAAGGATTCGATTTACTAGTGTATAAATACATATATCGTTCTACACCCATGTCTTCTGGGTATTTTATTTTTAAAAATATAATCCCATGTAAATGAAATACGCAACAACATATACTTAAAAAGGAGTGTATAAAATCCAAATTTACCAGAGTTACCAGGACATCTCCAACAGTAACTCAGTAACAAGTTTATTCATTGGGCTAAAGCAAGTCGAAAAACCTCAGTCTTTTAATTCTCTGCAACTAACAGTGGGTTCTATCCCAACTCATAACAAAAACCAGACCCCAAGCGATAATAAACCAAACGTCCGAACTCATCAACCCGTGTCGATGGGTTAAAGTCCTTGGCTTGACAACGAATAGGAGCAGGATGGAAATGGCTTCAAGGAAAGTTACTAGCCCAATCAACTTTCGAAAAGGGTTTACCAGCAAAGGGAGGTGTCGATAACGACTCGAGGATGCCAGAAGGAGGGGGAAGGTGCTAAAACATCGCTGAGACAGGGTCTAAGACAACAGAATTACACACAGTTGTTCGACGCCCAACAAGGGAAAGGTCACTATGCCAAGAAACTGGGTAACCGCCAAATGGGGCATTACATTCTCCTCCCCTTAAGAAAGCATCGTCCTCGATGCGACATAACAAAGAGGAAAAAAAAAAGCACGTAACCAACAACATGCAAAGGAGAAAGTACACTTTATGGTTTAAAATTTTAGTTAATTAAAGGAGGGTCACAAGGTAGCCTTAGGATCATTTGGTAGAAATTTTAACTTTCAAGGTTCTGTGAAGATTGGCAGTTCCCTCTTGTTTATTATTTCATTAGTTCCTTTCCATTAGCATTATTCCTAGTTTAATTTCTTTTTAAAATTTCATCATTGAAGAGTTTTGGTTTATTCCTTATTGTGGGTGCCCAACATGAATTGCTAACACAACACCCTATCAGGTTCACAAGACCCTACGGATTCACAAGTACACAAGTATATACTTCAAGATTGTATTACACCACAAAAAGGTTACTCAAATACGGAATGGAATAGGCACAGTCCACATAACATAGTACTCGTCACACATCAATGACTGAAATACAAAATACTCAAACAAAGAGTACTACAATCCACCAGACATTTCCTCAATTCCACAGATGAAAATTTCACATAAATCCAAACAAAAGCTACAAGTACATAGTGTCCACAAGGGAATCAATGCCATATCCACAACATCACAACACATATCCATCTGACATGAGTAACACATACATCAAAATATCACTACCAAAACATCACAATAACTCAACATATATCCCGAAACATCAACCATACACACAAATATCATATGCCTCCCTCAAACTCTTATGCCTCCCTCAAGTCTCTTATGCCTCCCTCAAGCTCTTATGCCTCCCTCAAGTCTCTTATGTCTCCCTCAAGTTTCTTATGCCTCCCTCAAGCTCTTATGCCTCCCTCAAACTCTTATGCCTCCCTCAAACTCTTATGCCTCCCTCAAGGAGGCCGGTTGACCCTATGGTCCAAGACACATAGAGTTCGAACACTCCTAACCCAAGTGACATAATAACGCGTGGTTCAACAACCCGCTAGTTATCTGTACTCCTTGGGGCGTACCCCCATACAACGAAGCGGGTCCATAGGTCCAACCAATCCATGGTGCATCCTATGACCCTATTCCACACATCACGACAATAGAACCAGCATAACAATCCAATCTAAGTGCCAAATGGCAAAGTAAAAGCCTTGCGCAAGGCGGTAAAAATTCCAAATTTAAAAGAAGACCCAAAATCAAGAAAAATAAATGGCTAAATAGCCATAGTTAGTATCAAAATCCACATGTTAGTGCTACAAACCAAGGAAATGCCCAAAATTGTAACGCATTGCAATCAAGAAAAGTTGCTGGTCCTTTCAAAATAAAGTAAAAAGCTCAATTTAAGAATAAAATCAACTTATAATAATGTCACATTACGATAACTGTGTGGCCTTACCTGGCCACCAAGGGGTACTCAACGAGTTACTAGCACTCGGAACATCGAGCCTTAGCTCGTAAAATACATATCAATAATACAACTGTCATCATATCAATTAGAATCATCTCGCCACAACTTCAACAAGCCCCAACATAGTCAAATTCACATAGGTTAAATCCATACGACAACCATATCGGGAGAGAGAAAAGAGTACAAGTCACCATCTACTGAGCCTGAGGTGTTCGCGAAACATAATATGCATGACACCCGTTGAACAAGTGTCACACATACCAAACAAACGAAAGTGGGTTTTCAGCCTATGTAAGGCTCCACTTCGTATCTCTTACTCGGCTCGAGTAACTGATCGACGGTACATATTTTCTCACTCCAAACATACACAGTCTACCGATTTCCCTCAGGTTTGGTTAGTGTAAGGCTCACAACATAACATATAACTACATCACTAACACCATGATGGTACACACATAGCTACCATAACGTCTCACGTGTGGTATGTATACGGGGTAGATCACAATCATACATTCACAGGGCGCAATACATCACTTTACCACATCCTGCACCCAAAGTGCAATCACAATACGATAGGGTTCATACACTCACCGTATGACCCTAAATCACGACATGAATCATTACATATCACACAACTCATATATACGATGAACATAATAACATCACAACATAACATTAATTGCTTCATAACAAGGTGATACACACATTTCTTTAGAACATGGTAAAACATCATGATACATCTTAATTCACTTTACATAAATCTGGTCATACAACACATTGACCCACATACCTATCACAATATGCCACAATGCTCCAACACTATGTCATCCACATTATAATTCTTTTCACACATCACAAGCAGTAATTCACACGTGAACTCTTCATAGAATCCACAAGAAGGAGAGAGAATACTCCCATCCCCAGCACATCAACATGATTACAAACACGCACAAAGTGACATACACATCATGTGCATTCACAAAATCACAATTACGACATGGATCACATCACACTTAAAGCACATTACTCTTCCAATATAAATCATCATCCTGCAATACCATCATCTCCATGAAACAACATCATGTAACATCACCATACAACACCAATCCGGCCCATAGGTTTGAGAGCATGAACCTACGCTCTGTTACCAAATGTAACGACCCAATAACACACACACGACACAATAAAAGACATGATATTTTTTTTTGACTTGCTTCGACACAAAACATGACACAACATGTCATCCCAAAGTTACAACCAAGTTTGGGAACCACTTGTTATGGGGATGACCACAAGGTTAGCACGGAAACGTTCACACCCAAAAGGATAATATACTTTTTCTTTATTTTTGACAGAATAACAAAGAATCCCAACCACAAGACACTCTCACAGCTAGGGCAAGCCACAGTCAGAAATGATTGGTGGTTATTTATTTTGATAAGACACCCTTTAACTCATGACTTAAGTTTTCAGAAGGATTCAATATATGGTTCGCACAAATCATCTTACCAACTGAGTTATGTTTTTATACACTGTAGAGTAGTTCACTTAAAGTCTTCTCCTTTATAACAATTATTTGTTTTATATATTTATTTGATAAAGATGGTAATTTAATTCCATAGGGCCATCTATTCACACTTACGTTACTAGAACTCGTTCATGCCCTTATGACAACATCGGTTCACGTTCAACAAACTTAAGAGAAAATTACAAGGTACCATGGATAAAGTTAAAGGAAGAAGGTCAAATGAGTTCACCCTTAAGACGTCATTAGCTCTTACTAAGGTTTAATTGAAGCTTGAGGTTTTATACATAGTTATTAGCGCTCTTACTTATGCTTCTCTAAAAGAGCTTATCAAGAGGAAGCTACTTACTTTTAAATATTCTTAGAGATAAATTGAGTGGTTTCAAAATTTTCTTCTCTTACTTGTTAAATCTTATTAGAAACTAACCATTGTTTTCCTTTAAGCTTGTTTTAAGTGTTCACCAAAAGAGTAGTGTTTACTAGTTCAGTTAGGGATAACATGTTATATAAAATCACTTTGCAAGGATAGTCTCACTCTTGATTACTTAAGGTATTGTTTGTTTTCGAGTGGATCTCCTCTACAACAGATTTATTTGAATAAAACTTTTAGGTAACTTCTGTAAGGAAAAGCCACCCCATTAAAACTTACATATAACCCATCAATACAAAGTCTTAGAAAGATTTAAATTAACACTTAATTCTCAAGATAAAAGTTTTACAATGCTTATGCCAGTGAAGAGATTGAATATTATTTCTCACTAAGAAGAGTTACCAGCCAAATTACAAAAAAGGACAAAACTACTACTTCACGTAATTCTCCGAACAATTCCAGGCAAGAGGTCAAATAAACTCTCTTTACAAGCAATGTTACACAATTTACAACACATTGGAAATTTTTACAAGGAACTTCATAAATGGTACAGATGAAACTTTTACACTCTTTTCCTCTAGTCTACTCGCATAATCCATCTGCACAAATATTAACTAGAGTCAGTTCACTAGAACTGAGCATGTTAAGACTACCCATTGCAACAGTAAGCTAACATTTTATAATATCATGAAATTAAAATTCTAAACTCAAGGATGGATCAAATCACAAACCACTAATCAATATGTTTCACAAGATGAAGAGATTTATACCAGCCAACAAGGAGGAATCCCAATATTCAAGTGAGAGAGATATTCCAAAGATAATCAAGGTGAGACCTTATTGGTGAAGACAACAAGGCTGAGAGTATTGAGATTTCAGTCATGTAATCCTATGGATTACGTGATTGAAATCTAACACCTAAACATCATTCTATTATTATTAACCAAAAAAAGATAAAGATCAGACAAATGACTTAACATATTCAAAATTGCTTGGTAACAAGACTGCATTAACACACATCCTTGTTTTAGGAAGAATATAGGCCCCAACCATATATGAACACAAATCAGTCAAAGATTAAAGTTAACTTCACTTGACTGAATAAACCAACATACATATAATACTCACAACACAAAAACTGAATCTGAAGATTCAAAATACCAAGTAATTCTCACCGAACCTATTTATTTTTCTTCAAGAAGTTAAATAAATTAGATTCTATCCAACTAAATTACATTCAACAACTATAGTTGGATTACACAAGCAAGGATCAAGAAGAAGTCTTTTCACCAACGGTTGTTATTATCTTACATCACATAAACAGTAATAAACCCGTAATCCACCACTCGTATGATTGTTGTAAGAGTTAAGGACTTAGCTCACTAAAATTATGTAACTGAGTCGATTCCTACCTTTTCCATTTTCATACAAGTCTAACCCAATTCGAAGAAAGGTAACCATTTTATTTTCATACATGCCTCAGTCAACACTTACTCAGAAAGTCCCTACCTGAATTATTGAAGGTTTGCTAAGCTACATAATGGATTTAATAGAAACCAATTTCATTCGATACTTAAATTTAAACAAGAAAGGCATAGTCTGTTGAAAATATAAGTGAATCGACACAAGATCCTCTACCGTGACCCAACTCGAGTCACCAATCACAAGGTTTACAGTCAACGAAGGAGGAATACAAGTAAAATACTCTTCCTACGAACTAAGCCTTCTCTTCCGTCTCTAAAACAACATATGAATAGCTTGGGCATACCCATCTATTTCACGACTGTCTACTCGACCTATCCTCATAGTCGCTCCAAAGAAAACATCTGCTACTACAGAGTTCGATTGAACTCTTTTATCTTATGATACAGTGACTCACGTCACAGGATCTGCATTGAGTAGTCAATATTTCACTCACGTAGGCCTCTAAGAAAACATCATGCTCACTATGCGAGGTCTACACACAGATTCAGCCCAAGAAAAGCTTTTACCAAAACAAAAACAAACATTTAGCCTAAAACTGGCCATGAGTCGACAAATCTACAAATATCCACTAATGTTATTCATGGCTCAAGTTTATATCTGCTACTGCTGGTTTAGAAATCGAACTCAACGGCCATTGCTCACTATTGTCTCTAAATGTCACCCGAATTTTAAGAATTAAGCAGGAAAGCACCCAGGTTAAAGATCTAACACCCACAGTATAAAACTTCAACCATTATTTTGCTATCACATGACAGTTACTCTTTTATTTCGAAAAGAAAAACGAGGCAGAAAGGAGTGTATACATGCTATCACAGTTGCTACCAGGGTATGCAAAACAAACTACTCCCAACAGTCCTTCCTTTCCTTCAATCTGGGTCGATTCACAAGGAAAAAGTAGAAGCCCATTCTAAATGCCATAACAGATAAAAAAATAGAAGGACATTCAATTCATGACAAAAAAAAAAGGGTAGCAGAAGATTGCAAGGGGCAGGTTTAACATGCCTGGTTTAAAACGCCATCTCCATATGCATATGATTGTTTCAATGCCGCTGCTTGCCCTTAACCCAAAGTGCTCTGCGAGCTCGTGCTAGTGCCACATTCACGCGGTGAAAAATAGCTACAAACCAACCCCATGATTTGAAGCTCAGACACAAGACATACTGATTACATCACGCTCCTGGCTCTGGAAGGCATCTATCGTAATGATAAATAAACCTTTTCCTTCATTAGATTTGAGGACAGCATCAAACTCTCGGTGCAAACATTATAGCTATAGCTTGTAAGGTGTGATAATTACAACCATAAACTTTATGCCTGCCAACTTGGTGACTCATTGAAGAAGCTCATATAATGGCAAAGCAAATTGTGTTTCATGAATGTTATGATATGAAACAGATCAGCCTCTATGAGGTTCTCTTCCATGAGTTACATCGTAGAACAAGTAAGATCTCAATAGAGAATATTTGTAAATAAATTTCATCAGGTCTGCTGGTAACACCCTCACTGTCACAAAGTTGATTTTGATAAAATATCTTGAAGGAGAAACCCGAAACAGAGGATGCATTCGATACAGAATAGAAAACAACATAGCTGGACATTTTGCTTGTTGGAAGCGCTCAAAAGGCTTCAACCCATTACTACGCCCCTCTATTAAACTTTTCTCTGCACTTCACGAGCAGGGAGGAAGGGAGCAGGAGGCTGCAAACCATTCGGAAGAATTATCAATAAAAAAAAACATTCAATGCCCCCATTTCATTACACAACCCGTTGGCTGGAAACCACAGCTAAAACAACCTATGCAGCCACGTTCCTTTCAGGCATTAAGGCGCACAGTTACATGCCAAGCGCCTGCTCCAGTGGATGACAAGGTTCGAGCTCCCCAAGGACAATCCGTCAAAGCAAAATGGAGATCAACTTTTTATCATATGCAGAAGTAAGTACTTTAGAAAATCACACATGAAAAGAGTGGAAGCCTCCACGAGGCATGAAAACTATATGACAAAAATCCTAAATGAGATGCGGCCTCAAAAGGGATTTCCATGGTTGCAGGATACGCACAAGAAGAAACTGTAAAAACAAAAGGCTCTTTTTTTCACCATATGCAACCAACAAAATTCTAACCTGCTCCCTTCAAACAGTAATCATGCACGCAGCCAACACCCAAAATGGATTGAGCAATCAATAGGTAACAAAACCTCGGGCAAGCTTGAAAGGAACCACCATAAACATGAAGCGGCCAGAACAGGTCAAAGAGAGCAGGTAGCAAAAGACGCGTTAGATTTGCAAATCAAAGGAATTAAAGAAGGTGGGGCAGCTGGCAGAGGTAAGGCCAGTGGGACATGGCCACGTACCAAGTCTAGATGGCAGGAAGGGGGATGACGGACAGTAGGGCCTTAGGCACAAGCAGATAGAATTTTGACTTTAAAACCATGTCCCCTCAAACCTGCACCACACACCTACCCCCCACATAATTCCCACGCAACCCCTCCATTCCTTTAGTTGTTTAATTTCAGTACCCATTGATCATTATATTCCAAACCTTAATCAGAATAGAAATTAAGCCATCGGTATAAATCTGTATTTATTGCATTCAAATCCTACGATTTGCAAAATTATAAGCTACTTGCTTTCACGATGTAAGACCAAGCTAAAGGTTACAATATAATTCTCAACATAACCTAATTGAAAAACACACTAAGTTAAGAGGCTTGCACGGCTTAAGGTCTCATCTATTTCCCCAAACCAAAACATATCAGTTAAAAGACACACACTCGAATCTAAGGATTCGATTTACTAGTGTATAAATACATATATCGTTCTACACCCATGTCTTCTGGGTATTTTATTTTTAAAAATATAATCCCATGTAAATGAAATACGCAACAACATATACTTAAAAAGGAGTGTATATAATATTTAAGTCAGAACATCTCCGACAGTAACTCAGTAACAAGTTTATTCATTGGGCTAAAGCAAGTCGAAAAAAGTCTTTTAATTCTCTCAACTAACAGTGGCTGAACCTCAAGCATTAATAAACCAAACATCTGAACTCATCAACCCTTGTTGATGGGTTAAGTTCCTTGGCTTGAAAACGAATAGGAGCAGGATGGAAATGGCTTCAAGGAAAGTTACTAGCCCAATCAACCTTCGAAAAGGGTTTACCAGCAAAGGGAGGTGTCGATAACGACTCGAGGATGCCAGAAGGAGGGGGAAGGTGCTAAAACATCGCTGAGACAGGGTCTAAGACAACAGAATTACACACAGTTGTTCGACGCCCAACAAGGGAAAGGTCACTATGCCAAGAAACTGGGTAACCGCCAAATGGGGCATTACATTTATAAAGCCAAAATACCAAGGACCACTTTAGACCATTTTGAGGCGTACCACGTTCAGCCTCATTTACATGATGAGAGTATCCTTGGGTTCCAAGTAGCTACCTAGTTTAAGGAAATCTTAACTATGTGTAACATTTCAAGGATCAAAAGGATATAAGGAAGGTACCTATGTAGGAGGATTTCTAACCACATATTGAGTATTATGACACACATTAAAATTGAGCCTCAAATCAAATGATGCGTACAAACGTGACATGTAATGGTATAAGATTTATTAGCTTAAGAAAGTAAAAAAACAAAAGACACTTGTGTCCAAAGTGCGGCCAAGCATATATGAAGGCACAACGAAAGGTATTTCCAATTGGTCTAGAGTAGTGGTTTAGTTAATGGATCATAACATGATCAAGGTGAAAATAGCATAGGAAAGAATTTAGGAAGAAATCTCTTTTTGATAGATTTAGAACTGACCATTCTACCACACATGACAAAATATTGTAACTTGAAACAAATAAATCAGGACCATTACTTTTCAGGAGTGTATCTAGACCATAGAAATACAATGACTAACTATTATTTTATTTTTTTTTAAATGACAACCATGATTTAGTCAATTTCTTCCACAAGGTACAAAAACAAAAATATCCATTTTTTTGATAATTGGTAAAAGGAGGGTTTTGTTAGGGTCCCTTCCCTGTTACAAAAAAGGATCAACCAACCAGATAAAGCAATGAATATTTCAAGGAGATAGATAAAACAAAAAAAAACTGGAACATCCAGTCCAAGGGCGATTAAAACAAGGATAAAAACATGGGAAAACCTAGACTAGACCAGAAAATTACCTCAGCAAAGAGGTGCCTAGGAATTTTCAATACAACTTCGAGTCGCTCTTGTGGGGTGACTATTTATGTGAAATCATGACACCCCCAAATTTCCTGAGTTTGAATGATGGGGCATTCGGCGTGGTTGCAAAAACATGGAGCTATCCTAATTGTGTGACATTACAAAACATGATAGCTCTATGTTTGTGCAATCACATCGAATGCCCCATCAATCAAAATTAGGAAATTTGAGGGTGTTGTGATTTCACATAAATAGTTTTGGCATGCCCGGTAAGACCACACACATAGAAGTAAAAGTTACATTTTAAAGAGTTGTTCCACTCCATGAACTTGTTGTCGTGAAGACCAATTCCAGAACAAGATATTTTTGGAGTTTCCCTTACATTTCAGAGTTCAAAAACTACAAATTTGGATTTCAGAGATTCCAGCTACAGGTTCAAACTTTGAAATAATTTTTCAGAGGTTTTTCATGTGCAAAATAGCCCAAAATTCACCAACAGATATATTGGGGAAATGGGTATCCAAAATTGGCCTTAAATTTCATTTTTGAAATTTTAGAATTTTTTACATTTTAGGATTTCAGACTCTAAAAATTCTAGTTTTTCAAGATTCCGGATTTTAGACTTTCGTGTTTCAGAGGTTTCAGAATTTTGAATGTCTTCATTTCGGAGTTTCGGATTTCAAAGCTTTCTTACTTCAAACTTTGAAGCTTTTGAAAGTTCAGATTCCAAAGATCGTTTGCAGCAATCCAGTTCAACCCCCCAACAACTTTGGGCTTCAAGGTGTGTGCACAAGTATTCAATTCACTTCATTAAGCTGATATACTCTTGGTGGATATTCCAGCCTTCGGAGGAAACTTCCAAGCATATCTGACGACTCCACCGATTCAATAGCAACCCAACATCTCTGGTTGCAGACTTGTTTTTAATTTTTTCACTTCACTCATGGCTCTCCAAGGATATTTTCATTTCCCTCATTTTACTTCCAATCCTCTCCACCTACAACAGTTAGATGTCATCCCTAAAGTATCCTTGAAAAATATACCTCTCTTCTACGGAAATGGAGATCATTCCTCGATTGATCACATTCAAGATGTTGCAAACCATTGTTCCATTCACATGATTACAAGGGAATTTTTTTTCCTCAAACTTCTGGTCGCATATCTCAAAGGAAAAGAAAAATATTGGTATGGCATTTTGGCACCACAATCCATCTCTACTTGGAATTAGATGGGAGAATAGTTGCACAACCATTTCAAGGAGGATACATATGTTATCTTCCTCATGGAATGCCTCGGCAAAATAAAGCAAGCTCCAATGGAATTCATTCCTAATTTCGACCTTAGATTCACAAGAACCTAGAAAATAATCCCTCAAGAATACATAGCGTCTCAAGGTTTGGCATTCATGTATTATCTAAGGTCCTTTGATATTGATTTAGCTGTATTGATCCAATCACTAGGGGTAATAATCTTCCTCAGGCATTTTCCATTGCATCACAAGACGAGAAGATTTTGATCTAGGCCGGTAAGAGAAATTCCATCCATTTTGATGTAATCCCTCCCTCACCACCTCAAATTCTTCCTTCCCCATGTGAAAACAAAGAAAAAATCCATCATTCCTTGCTAAAATGAAAAAATTGAGAAAATCATCACTCCTTGCCAAAATCAAGAAACCCACCTATTTCCTCATTTTTTCATTTGATGTCTCACAGGTTTTTCCATGCCTAAAGCATCACCCAAGCCCCTCCCATCTCAACCTAGGGCACTTCCTAATTCCTTTAAACCATGCACTAACATTCCCATGAATGGTGGTACTTAATATGTCGTCCCTACCTTCTATACAGTTATTACTAAGCCAGAATTATGCCACAAGGTTGGTAGAAAGAGACACATTCTATTTTCATTGGAGAAAGGGGGCATGCCTAAACAATTGTTAGTGCAAAATCGCAGCACCCCCAAATGAGTTATGGATCTAATTTTCTAAGGTAGGGTCATTTGGTGTGATTTTGCATAACATTGGATCATTCCTCAAGGTGTGGGACTTGCAAATGGGAATGATCCTCCAGAGAAGGTTGGTTCCTCTTCCTAATCCTAGCACTAAACTACTTCTAAGGAAGGAAATTTTTCTATGTACTCCTAATCTAACAATTCCAAGGGACCAAGGAGAGAGGGAGAGCATGAAAATAAAGAAATCCTACACTACAAAGGTGATAACACTGAGAAAAGGCTGGAACTACTGATCACAAACCCAACTACCTGAAATGGAGAGAGGTGAGCAATGGAGAGGATAGACAGATGCATCACATACCAAGGATAAAGTTCACACAGAACACCATTTCAAACCCCTTAAACACAGCTCCCAAAACCTCTAATGGACATCAAAGATATGCACAATATACCGTGTAATGGTGAGAGGCGAGAAGAGACAACAAAATGAGAAAAGGATGGACAAAACACATCACAAAATAGATTTTATTTCTCTAGGAGTTCACACAGTACACCATTAATAGGAAAGAGGTAAGAAAATTCCATTACAAAGCCAAGGGAGGAGGCTTAAACTCCACATTCGACCCTGGAGAAGAAAGAGAGAGGGGCGAAGGGAAGAAGAATGAAAAAATACTAATTAACTTCTCGAAATGATGCCTCTATTACAATATATAGAAGAATGGGAGAGAGAAGAAGGAAAGAATCAAATCCTGCTCCAACCACTCTGAGATATGTATTGAATCCCATTTCGAAAGCTCAACCACTAAAAATCAAATGCTTTCTACAAATCTACTCACAATATGTCGCTTCTGGTTCCCCACCGGATCGAATTGAATAAGATCTGGTAGTTGAAGAGATTGAATTTTGTGTTAATGGCATGAAAGACTTTTCTTCATTTAATACCTACAAGGGCTTGAAAAATATGATTTTTTATCCTTCCATGGCATAGAGGACATCGAGAGACTTCCAACGGTGTCAAATTCGCTATATTTCGAGCCCTGATTCAAAAGATATGCCTCTTTGAAGTTTACATCAAATCTATATAGGAGGGCGGGGAAACAACTTGAAAAATGGGTCCTCCTTTTGATATGGGACATGTGGCAGCCAAGTTGGAACAAAAATCAGGCCTATGGGTCCACAATTTATCTTTTTTCCTTTCCTCCAATTCCCTGCTTGACTATGACTCGGGCCCAAATGTTGACTTTTTCCTCGAGAGAGTTGCGGGCCATCTCGCAACTTTTAGCCTTTTTGTGATAATAAGGGGCAAAGAATCAACTTTTCCCCCAATGCCCCACTATCCTCTAGGACACACGTCAATTTGGCCCTCATTTGGTCTTCCTCTTTTTTTGGATTCACCTTTTGAGAAGCATTGTTAGGACATGTGGCCTCTTTCACTGCCTCCTCCATACTTAATCATTTCTAGACCCTTTTCTGAACAATTTTGAGCTCGAGGACCTCAAAACTTCACCAATTATTTTCCTTCTTGATCATGGATTCTCTGTGACACTACTCCTTCATTTTTGAGCCCACCTGTAACCTGTTTGTCGTCCTGAAATGTACACTCACGGGTCTGATTCGTTTCCTTCATAATTTCCTTATGTGCAGGAGTTGTCTTGACCAAATTTGTCAGGGGGTGAATTTGGGATAAAAATTTGGCAACTCACAGGGACATATGCCTGTTAGATGAAGAGACCAGTGGCCTTGAAGCATCCATTGGGCATGGAGTCAATAATGATGGCTTGACACTGATCCTTCTTATAAAATGGACTCCCCAACTCTCTGCACTTTACTGACCCTTGCCTGACTCTGAATCTTCCCTCGCGTCGACACTCCCAATTTTCATAAGAAAATCTTAAAATGGAGTTTCTGAGAGTATGAAATTGCATTGACTTGGGCTTTCACCTTTCCCTGAAATGGACTGTTTCGAAATGGCTTAAGTTTCTTTGGATTTGTTCCCTTTTGGAGCTTGCAACTATTATAGACCGTTATGAGTATTCTTGCCATGAATATTGAAGAGCCTGGCCCTATGCACCCTTGGAACAAAATGGACAAAACTTATAAACAAAGAGCAAATCATACATGCCTTAAATGAGGCATGTAGAGTGTGCATAAGCACTTCTTCTGCTGGAAGTAAAATCTACTCCTACTCCTAAACTAACTAGAGGGAAAGAATGCTAAACAAATCCTACAACAGGTAAGGATAAGTATCTTCCCTTTCTCAAGAGGGGAAGACATGCAAATGATTTGACACTAAATATTGCTTCCAGTATGAGTAAAAAACTAGCCATAAGCCTGTCCTCCACCCAAATCATCAAGGTATCAACATTAATGGAAAATAACTCCTTAAGTTGACTTGCATTTGACTCCTAGAGGTATTGATGGTTACCCTTGGTACTTTGATGCTCATCCTTATGCCCTGAAGAAGGCATGACTGGTTTTGGTTTCTCCTTTGGCTCGAATGAAGCCAAGTACCTGATTGGGCATAGTCTGATCCTTTGGATGTGCCCATTTCTCTAAAATTCAACTCAAAAAATGGATTCTTCTTGTGGACATTCTTGAGTGGATGGTGTGAGGGAGATGATGAAATCCTCCTACCTTTTCTCTTCCTCCTCCTTTGAAGAACATGGAAGATCAAGATCTTCCAACCTTGGTTCCAGAGGGCCGTTGTGAGATGCATGTTGTTGTCCTTGGATGTTCTCCTCCGTGGCAGGAAACTCATGTTCTTGAAAAGTAGATGATGGATGAGAAAATGATGTGATCTCCTTGGGCTCCTCTCCATTAAGACAATCCTCCAAGTCAGACAGATAATCTACCTCCTCGTTGTCCTATTGTGTGTGTTCGACCTCCTCCATGGTGTCCTTCGAATATGAAATTTTCTCACCATGGTTCCACTCATCTTCAAACATGAATTTTGAAAGCTCAAACTCTTCTTCGAAATTAGAGTTTGAAGGGGACGAAGTGGGAGGAAGAATTGAAGGTTATTTTGTAGCATAATCCACACATGGGGCCTCTGAAACTGTATGGTCCTCCTCCTCTGCTACAAATTCAAACTCAGCCACCACTGGATCTTCAACCTTGACCTCCTCTATTGGCTTGACCATCAAGTGGATCTTTGTAAACCCAAATTTAGTAGCCCAACTCATTAGATTGTTTGTTATTTATTTTCTGTTGGGCCCCTCTTCTTGTTATCCTTGTCTTAATTCTTGAGTATCTTCCCAACATGGACTTGGGAAAGTAAGAGGAGTCGTAGGTTGGGGTTCAACCAGCTTTGCAATTGTTTGTGGTGGGGAGGGAGGTGGAACTTCTTGTTTGTTTGGAGGAAATGACCATTTGGAAGCTAAAAAGTGAGAAGAAATGAGATGAGGTGAAATATCAGGGGATGGAGAAGAGAAACTAATAATTGAGGCAGCAACTGAGGGGCTTAAATCTTGATCATGTTGAAATGATAAATACTGGGGAAGAGAAAATGAAGAGCTAAGAGGTGGTGGACTTACCCATCGACAAATCAGGATCTTTTCACTACAACAAATGGATTTAATGAGGAAAATTTGCTTGGAGTGGGTAACTTTGGATCAGTTTATAAAGGGACTTTAAGGGATGGGAAGGTAATTGCCATCAAATCTCTCAATTTGCTTGAGGAAGAAGGTCAGAAAAGTTTTAAAACAGAGTGCAAAGTCTTGGGGAGGATTCGACAACGTAATCTCATTAGAGTCATCAGTGCATGTTCATACCTAAACTTCAAAGCATTGATTCTTCTGTTTGCATCCAATGGGAGCTTAGAAAAATATTTGTATCCTGACAGTGTCAAAGAAGAGGATGTTTGTAGATTGGGGTTGAGTGAATGTTTGAACATTGTAATAGATGTGGCCCATGGTATGGAATATCTGCATTATGATTATCCTGTGCAAGTTGTACACTGTGATTTAAAACCCAGCAATGTGCTTTTGGATGCCAGTATGGCCACCCTTGTAACTGATTTTGGCTTATCAAGATTAGCTAGCTCTACAAACTCCATGGATTCCTTAAGCACAACATTCTCCCTAAGAGGATATATTGGCTACATTGCCCTGGGTAAATGTAGTGCCTCGTTGCAATTTACCTTGCTGACCTAGCGGATGGGTGACATATCATGTCACTTCTTAAATGTCTGTAATCTCCTTTGGTTGGCGTGGGGTTGAAGGCTTCTTTTTTTATTTTTTTCCTGGCAAGTGGGGGGTGCGTGGAGGAGTGTATGGCCTCCTGCCATATTTTATTTGCTTGACCAAATGAGAGATGGGGCACTTCAGTAGCTGTCAGTCTCACCAAATGCATTAAACCACGCAATGCTAGACCAGCACGCCTCTAGCCTATGCCTGTACCTCGTGGAGCGTGGAACTAAAATCTTGCAGTGAGAGTGCCGTGAAGAAGTATCTGTCTTTGTGCAGCCGCTACAGGGAAGAGAAGTCAAAACATATCCCAGAAAATCCGTGGTTTCCAGTGAGGTGCGACAGCTGCAGGGCGATCCCAAGGCACCGCCAGTATTGATCCTGATGTTCAGTTGTTGCAAAATCCACAACGTGCACGCAACCTCAATGCAGAAGTTGTCTTGAGCGCTTCCAACGTGCAGGTCGTCCACTATGTTGTTATCTGTTCAGTTCGACTGCATCCTCAAACTCGGGTTTTTCCCCTTCTGGTCATGTTCTCAATCGACAAAATGACAGTGAAGGTGTTGCAAGGGCAGCGTGTTGGTGGGTTAACCATTTTTGGTGTTCTGTCCAATCTGTTCGGGTTGCACGCGACCACAGCGATGATCGACTGTTGTAAAATCGCGTAGCTGTAGTAGAAGGACGAGATAAAGTTTTAGTTGAGCCACCTTGCCTTTTCATTTTGGAAAGTCGCTTCTGTCCAGGTGGCGGATCCAACATGGAAGAAGCTCGATCAAATCTTGAGGCAAGTTTTGCTGGTGAGGTTGAGATTTGCATTCACTACTGTTTTCTTTTGCTGTCTGAAAGTTTTTGTTTCCAGCGCCTAGCCATGGGTTTGATATGGCGGTTACAGATGAAGCTACAAGATAGGGAGGTAGGCGTGTTACCCCCATGTTCATTGGGTGTTGTATGGTGTGTTCTTGTTCGGATCCACAGCAACTGCCCGCATCATTCATTAGCTTGGCAGCAGGCATGTGCTGTAGTAGAAGTTTTGTTTGAGTGCTCCAACCAACGGGTTGTCCAACTTCCTTGTTGTCTGTTCAGTACAGAATGCTTTCTCAAATTCGAGATTCTCCTACCAGATATTTTTATCAAAATCGATTAAGTGACAGTGTGGCTGTTACCAGGAGACCTGATGAAATTTATTTTCAAAGATTCTCTTTAGAGATCTTCTTGCTGTTTGATGTAACTCATGGAAGAGAACCTCATAGAGGCGGGCCTGTTTCATATCAGAATATTCATGAAGCACATTTGCCTTGCTGTTGTAATGGTGCATGCGTTTTGTGTAGGTGACAGATCACACCCACAGGCACAAGAGATCTATGCAGTGTTGGAGAGAACGTCTTGGGAGATGAAGGTAGCAGAATATTTGTCAGATTCAGAGCATGTGCTGAGTGATCGGGAAGGTAAAAGTTTTCCTCTGTCACCATAGTGAGAAGATGACAATTTCTTTTGGATTGTTAAGCCTTTCCCCTGGGACAACTCTCAGAGTTGTCAGGAACCTTAATGTATGTGTTGACTGCCACACTGCACTAGGTTGTCCAAGATTGTTGCAATGCAAATTGTTGTGAGAGAGGTAAAGCAGTTCCATTTTTAAAAAAAAAGGGGAAATGTTCTTGTTGAGATTTCTGGTAATGCCTGGTGAAGCAAAGCCAGAAAATTCATTGGACAAAGATGAAATGATGATATCAAGTCTCTGTGGCATAAGCAAGGTGGAGAAACACTCTATTATATTAAGTTCAAAAGAGCCTTCTAACAGATGTTGACTGCCACACTGCAACCAAGTTTATCTCCAAGAGTATATTGCTAGAGAAATTGTTGTGGGAAACGCAATCTGACTCTCTCATCTTAAACAATGACAATGTTCTTATGGAGATTTTTGGTGCTGCTAAGTGAAGCAAGCTGTAAGCAATGGGCTGCACATTTGCACTATAATAAGGTGCATCATATGGAACTTGCAGTGATAAGAAGGAATCAGACTTTATTTTGTTTATTTATTTTTTCACTTTCGAAAAGGTATTCTTTTCTGAATGTGAAGAGGACTGGACTGTGCTATTTTTACTTCATCAGATCTGATGTATGGTATGCATCTCTGGGATGAAAAGCAAGAAGAAGAGTAGGTGGAGATTGGGAAAAGTAGGAGAGTACTGCTTGATGGAAAAGGTTGTGTATCATCACGGTAGATGCCTACCCGAGCCAGGAGCGTGGTGTAATCAATATGTCTCGTGTCCGAGCTTCAAATCATGGGGTTGGTTTGTAGCTGTTTTTCACTACGTGAATGTGGCGCTAGCTCGAGCTCGCAAAGCATTTTGGGTTAAAGGCAAGCAACGGCATTGAAACAATCATATGCATGGAGATGGAGTTTTAAACCAGGCATGTTAAATCTACCCCTTGTAATAGTTTTCTACCTTCTTTCAGTATCTTGAAATGAATTTTCTATCCTCTTGAATGGCACCTAGACTAGATGTTTTCGTGGTTGTTTATATCACTGCCTGATTGTGTGGTTGTTTCCTTTAAATCTTTTTCCAATTTCGCCGATTTTGCTTGGAATGTTCCTTCCTCTCTTATAGCTTACTCTTTTTCATATTTGTCAAAAGGGGTTACTACATTATTGAGTGATGCAGTCTAGTTCGTAGGGAAGGAAACATTATTGAGTTTTGTTTGCTTATATGACTTCCTTTTAAAAAGAATTCTGTGATGGTAATTATAATTGAAGGTTACTAAATAGAAGGTTAAGCCTACATACCTATTTTGGTTGAATAAATATGCATTTCCTGTGTAGGGCTCTCTTGTTTTGCTAAAAGGTAGATTAATAGTGACGTTTTGTTCTGAAACTTGTTTAAGCCTGTGGGCATTCCTTACTTTATGTTTGATTAGAAAATGGCATTTGGGGTTTGTTTTAGAACTGTACATGGTTGACTGTTGTGCCTAGTCTAGATGAGGGATAACCTGGCATCTATTTTGGCCTCCACGTGTTGAGAGTATTACTATACCTAATTCTTGATGTAAACTCTTGTATGATTAAAGCAAGGGGAAACATTGTAAGTTTAACTGAATGAAATCTCTTCAATTTTTATTAAGGGTCGCAAGCAAGCTATTACTAGCTAGACTGAAACAAAATTTGTAGGTGAATCCATGGTACTGGACTCGTGAACTCATTTCCTGTTAGATGACAGCTGATTTCAGTGATAATATCATAGGTGGCTGTTATATTTATCTGTTTGATATTTGCTAAGGCTTTTCCTCGATAAGCCCACATGGATCGGGTAAAATTTTCCATCTTCTATACCTTTGGCAAGGAGTTCATAGAACTTCTAGCCCTGACCGCACTGCGTAACCTTCCTGATAGCTATGTGCGTTGGTTCTTGGTTTGTGCTTGTACTCGTGGTGAGGTCTTTTGAGCCTGGGGCATTGTTGGTGTTTTTCCCTCTGCGTATCGAATCCCTTTGTTTTCGAACTCGAATACCTTATACTTCAAACTTGGTTACTAAAAGGTCCCATTTTGTGGCCTTGTTAGGGAAATCAATTTTTATTTTAATGTTTTTTTGACATTGTCTGAATTATATAAAAATTATTAACGACTTTTGAGTTTAGTCTTCCCTTATATTATGTAGAGAAGTTGACGATTAGGATAGGGTTTGTTGGTAGAATAATGGCCCTTTCTGTGTCTCTTTCGTACGCTTTTGGAAAAGTGGATTTGTTTTGGTTGCTAGTACTACGTTTTAAGAAATCCGATAAGGAGGTAGTGGTAAACTCCTTGGTTAAAACCAAAACTATAGTTGTGTTCTTTTAAGGGCATCGAACCCATATTACTTTGAAGCCCCTCTGGAAGAATTGGATTTAACGTCATTTTTTTGCTTCGCGCCTACGATCATAATTAGTACGCTTTGTCTTCTCTTGGACCCCTTAGTTGGATGAAGTAAATTTTGGATTCCTATCATGTAACCCATAGCATTACATGAAGGAGATATCAACACTCTTGACTTTCTTGTTTCCAACCCATAAGGTCTTGCCTTGATTTATGTAATTTTGTTCTTACTAGTATTTGGACTTTCTCCTTGTTGGATAATTTTAGTTTTCTCTCTCATGAGATTAATATTGGAGTTGTGAGTTGTGTTTTAATCCATTTCTGAATTTAGAATATTCCTTTCTTGATATTGTTAATTGTTAGCTTACTATTGCATTGTGTAGCCTTAACATGCTCAGTTCTTGCGAACTGACTTTAGTTAATATTTGTGCAGATGGATTATGCGAGTAGACTAGAAGAAAAGAGTGTAAAAGTTTCATCTGTACCATTATGAAGTTCCTTGTAAAAAAAAAAATGTCCAATGTGTTGTAAATTGTGTAACATTGCTTGTAAAGAGAGTTGATATGACCTCTTGCCTTGTATTGTTTGGTAATGGTGAAATAAAGTGTCTTGTGCTTGTGTAGTTAAGCTTGAAATTATCCTTGTGAGAAATGGCATTCAATCTTTACATTGATATGAGTATTGTAAAACTTTGATCTTGAGAATAAATTATTAAGTTAAATCTTTCTAAGACTTAGCGACAATATTTTATAAGTAAAGAAAAATGAGTCGGTTAACCCTTAAAGAAGCTAAACAAAAATAATAATTTTATATTCAACAAATAAATGTAAAGGTGATCTTTTTGAAATCAAATAATTCCATGAGTGATCAAAATGAAAATATCCTTTATGAAGTAAACATTTATAAATTGATACCCCTAGCTAAACTAGCGGACACTATCCCTTTGGGTTGAACTCTTAAACAAGCTTAAAGGAAAACAATGGTTAGTTTTTGGAAGATATTAAGATTTAGTAAGTAGGAGAAGACTTTAAGTGAACTACTCTTCAGTGTATAAGAAATTAACTCAGTTGGTGAGATGAATTTGTGCAAACCATATATTGATTTCCTTCTGAAAACTTAAGTCATGAGCTAAAGGGCGTCTTACCAAAATAAATAAACCCTAACCATTTCTTACTGTGGCTTGCCCTAGCCGTGAGTGTGTCATGTGGATTGGACTTTCATGTTGTCTTGTCAAAAGAAAAATAAATTGTCTTTGATAAGTGTGAACGTTTCCATGCTGACCTTGTGGTCTTCCCCGTAACAAATGATTCCAAGTGTTGATTGTAACCTTGTGACGACATGTTGTGTCGTGTTGAGTCAAAGCAAGTCAAAAAAAAAAAGTTATCCTGTATTTCACTGTGTTGTTCTTGCGTTGGTATATTTTGGTGTGTTACAGTAAACTTCGATTTTATTTTATAAAACTAGAATTTTAATCATTTTCTTTTACAATATAACTTACAAAAATCAAAAGATAAACTACTAATTATAGCCATTTTGGTGGCAGAGTATGGATTGGGCGGGAGAGTTTCTATAAAAGGAGATGTATATAGTTATGGCATTTTTTTGTTAGAGATGGTTACAAGAAAGAGGCCAACTGACGCCATGTTTGTGGTAGCCTTGAACATGCAAAATTGGGTGAGGTCCGCTTACCCAGATAGGCTAATGGACATTGTTGACAACAAGTTGTTGAGGAATGTGAACCTGCTGGAGCAAAATAGATGTTTGGTTTCATTCATACATGTTGGTCTTCTTTGCAAAAATGAATCTCCACAAGAACGACCAACAATGCGAGATGTGGGAAGGATGTTGGAGAGTCTTAAAAATATTCTAATGGGAAGTGTAGAATCAACCTCCACTTTAACAACTACCATATCCAATCTGGTACGTAATACCAATACTGGTGCAGTAGAAGGGATGTCTGATAGCCAAAGTTCTACCTTTTAGCTGCTACAAATTGAAATGCATACAAGATTTACAAAGAAGTGCTTATGTAAGTATCTATATTGTGATATTGTAGCGATCTTATGTTAATTCACATAGAAATAATGTTAGAATATGTTGTATATTTTGTGCATTTTACACTCAAGAGTAATGCACACCTTTGCTACAAGGGTTAGCCGGGGTCTGGAAAGTATAAATATGTGGTTATTTATTTATATGTGTATATGGGTGGTATCAAAATGCATGATGTCTTAGCCCATGGTTTTGATACCCATTGTATTGTAAAACCATTTTGATGTAGTTGGACATGCAGTAGTGTAGAAAAAAACTTGAAACTATATTATTTTACTGTAAACATTAAGTTAAAATGCATTAAGAAAGAGAAGTTACTCTGTTGGGTTTTTTCCCGAAAGGGTTTCCCAGGATAAATCTTGTGTTATCTTGTGTATATCATTTTTCATTTTCTATTTATCTTGAATGTTGTTTTAAGTATAGTTTCTCTTTTATTTATTTATCGGTTTTAAAAGTCTACAAATAAGGATAAGACTAATTGAGTGATCAAGTAATAGCCTTATTCTAGGTAAAATTTCTACATGGTACAAAGCCCAATGAATAACAAGAGTTGCAATTGGACTAGTCCCTTGCTCTGGCAAGAAGAAAATATTAATTGAACAACAAAATGGATATATTTGAGTACCCCAAAATTAAATTTCAATGCCAATACAATTTAGTTTTTTTAAAGATGAAAAAATAAATTAATATAGTTGTAACTTCAAAGGTGACGCTACATGAAAATAGGTGGCATAATCTATGTTCCTAGAAGTCATCTAATGTAAAATTTGTTGATTAATTTTTTTCAACAAAAATGTTGATAACATGTTTTAATACAAGTATTAAAGTATTTAATATCATCACTTCTAATAATATAGGTTGTGGCGTCACTTCAATGTTTTTTTTATTTGTTTTAAATGTGATTTGATATGTCATGTTTTATTAAAATACTAGCAATCACATTCAATAAGTACAATGCACATACAATGGATATGTCGATAACAAGAATGTATAGTCGGCTTTTTTGGGTACATAAGAACACAATATGGTCAAGGAGCCATCTTTGTAACTTTTTAAATATTTCCTATGTGTGGAAAAATGTAATCGAAACACAAGTGAAATCAATTGGTGTTTGTGCATGTGAAGTCAGGGGAAACTGACAGCCCAATTGAAAGCTCCCAAGAATGTAAATTCCTCCACCATCAAATCTACATATACTATACAGGATTATGAAAACGTTGTTTATTTATTTCCCTTTTACCATTTTCATTCTAGTTGAAGTTTGTTTCAATCAGTCATTATTGGCATCATGTCCACACTAATATTTAGATTAAAATGAAAATGTAATTGTAGCATTACAAACTTAAATATTAATAATTGATACAAATGATTGTTGAATATTAAATCAGTCTTAATAACTGTCAACCTAATTTTTTTTGTTTTAATGGCTATGTAACTTCATGAAATTAATGCAATTACATAACTATATGGTTTAATAACAAAAATCTATAAATGCAATGAAAATATAAAAATACTTAAGAACAAAAAAGCATAGCATATTAAGAATATTTTTTGATACATATTATAAGGGTCATATCAAATTCAATAACTTCAAATTTAATTAATAAAATATACGTTGCATATTTCAAAGTGTTGAGGATATTACCTCTCGCCACCCAATTTTTCAAAAACAATGGTATGGATAAACCAAATAATATACAAGACTTGCATAAACAATCACATATTAATAACTGTCATGGTAGTTCCTGGTGGAACATAAAACATTCCTTGCAAGAAAATGGGGGTCGCAGCGGCAAGAGCCATTGGGGTTTTTGTTTGTCAAAAGTGATAATTGCATAAAGCAATACTTATAATATTGAAATTTCAACATTTCTCAAAAGTTCGGAAGGAAAAAAATGTGTACACATATTCACCACCCCATAAATTAAAAGATAAGGAGATCTAAAATATTAGAAAACAAAATATGCACTAAATCTAAGAGAATGCTAAGGCTACCTAAAATCCATACCAAAATGATGTGTCAACAATGTTTCACATTATTGCATGGACAAAACATAGTGAGATGAAAGAGTGTAAAACAAAACACTCTTTTTGCAATCGCTTAGGAAAATCCCAAATTGTAGGTTGTGCGTAATTGACAACATGTTGACTGAGGTGGCATTGCTTGACAAAAAAATCATTCCGTCACCCACATTGGTGCACTGTGTCGAAAGGATGCATTCACAGTCTCCTTAACTATCACTTGCAGATAGGGAAGCTTGCACATGTTTGAATATCTCATGCACAAAGGCCATGTCCTCACCTCTAGCTTATCCTCTTCATTAAGACACAACAAAATGTCTACAAATCAAAATCAATGTTGTTATTGTTGTGGATGTCCATAATGTTAAGTCATTGCTCAATTATATTTCTCGTAAAACCTCTCACACCCATGATACTTGTTACTGGGACAAAGCAATTGGTATATATTCAACTAGGTTTGTTGATCGAGATGCGACCAATTAGCAAAGATAAAATATAAGATTTTTCGTCATGTCTGGGATGGACTCAACGGTTTTTGGATAAAATTTTGTGAGGTGGAATATTGTCTTGAGGAATACTAGACTTTTAAAAAAACAATTCGATTTTTTAACAGTTGTCCAATTTACATTGTCAATACAACGATTTTTTTGACATTAATCAAATTCACATCACTGATATGACATGTCAAACCTTACTCACCCTTATTCTAACATGGAATGCCTATTAGCATAATTACCATGAAATAAAATAAAATTTAATTAAAAAACCTAAAATAAACCAAATGTCCCCATTATAAAGAGCAATCCATAACCGAAATAAAGATCACCCTTAGATAAATTTAGGTGATTTATATAAATCTCCCAATATTCTTCAAAAATCGACCATAACTAATATTAGATGACCTCTATAAATCACCGAACATTCTCCAAAAACTTTTTAACCAAATTATAGTGCAAGCAAACACATGAACTCCATTTTCATACCACCAAACCCCCCACCTTCCTTATCTTCATACCAAAAAACTTTCACCAAAAACTTTTTAATCACAACACCCACCTTCTCCCCCATCTTCTTCAAATACTCCACATACCTCATCTGCCAAACCTGCAAAATATCCGGCCCTCAAATCACCACCAAACTTGGCGGCATCACCAAATCTAGAACATCTTGACAATTAGAGCCCACCGCACCAAGAGCAACATGGTCCTTGACACTTGTTAACGCCCTCTTGCATAAATGACTGCCACTAGGTACCAATCACTATTTTCCACTATAATTACGCCGAAAGGCGTGTTCTATGTGGGAAAACCATCTACCTTTTGACAGTGAAGGATACTACAATGCCCCAGATGAATCGGTCGATGAAGCACAGCGCAGAATCAACTCTACACGTGTCCTCCAAAAGTAGGAATGTCAGAGACAATGACATGCACAAGGTGAGCCATGCTTGTTTTATGGGTTTGCATTTATATATGTGTTTTTGGTGGTTCGTTTTGTGGTATATGCTTTCAATTTCTTGGTGAGGGAGAGAATGGCCATGGCGAGGAGGGAATCAGATCGAATCAGATCAGCCAAAGAGAAGAGCAGACTGGATCTGTCTTTGGTAAATTTTCTCAAGTTTTTCATAATCATTAGGCTATTACGAAAGTGATTATAAGATTTGTTTACCTATTGCAGGACAAATTTGAATGTGTTTTTGAGGCATTTGGATTGCTTTACCTTCATCTCCAGGGCAACCTTGAATGTGTTTTTGAGGCATTTTCGAATCCATTGGATTAAGGAGTGTCATGTGAAGCATCGAACAAAGGCCCTGTCCTTCACACATGTTGGGGAATGCCATAAGCATCACGAAATTGTTCATGTCTGTATTTTATTTTAAGTCATGTTTTGAGTTTGATATAAAGTTAAATTGTTGTGTTTTAGTATTAGCTAAACTGGTCATGGAATTTGAGATTCCTTGTTTATTTGTGGAGTTATATCTTGCATGTAAGATATATCTGATTTTTTTTCTATGTTTTTTAAATTTTTTATTTACTCCATTTTTTTTCAGGGTTTCAAGGGCAATGGTAAGCTTGTTCCCTTGTTGGAAGAAGCGCTCATGTATAAGTGGATCTCAAACTCGGCTTGGGCGAGGGAGAGGAGGAGCTATGCAAAAAGTATGATGGGACATATACCCCACAGTGCCTATATGGTAAGTACTCACATCTGTTTTGTTATTTAAATGGCCTCCTCTGTTGATTACAGTGGCTGACCCAGTTTTGTAGAAAAATTTAAAGGTCAAAACAAGCAGAGCAGAGAGGATAATGCATCTTCACAGTAAGACTTTACATGCATTTATGCTTAGGGTTAAATGATATTTCTACAGCAAAATGGACGATTCAGATTGATACGCTTCATATCTGTTTGTTTAAACGTTTATAGGCCTTTTTGTAAGATAATATTTTATTTGTTCTCCGATTTCTGTTCTGTAATTGATATCATTTTTGTGTTTAAGGGCATCTCTGGATTTAGACCCGGGAAATGGCACATCTAGTGGGCCATCTGGGTATGGTGCATTTCACAGGCATCCTATAAATCCCTTTCGCCTTCTATTTTATTTGTGTCGCTCTGCATTTTAATTTGGTTTCATAATTTCTTTGCAACGATGGGTATTATTGTGATGTCTGTAATAATGTGGTCTAAGTGGTTTTATGTTGTTTTATGTATTGGTTCGACTTCCTAGTATAATATCAGGCATTTTTCAGCCATTTAGCATTCCAGTTTTCCTACCCTTGTGGAAATATAATATCAGCCATGTATGTGTAAGCGAATGGCATGATCAATCCATGTCCACTCACCTTACAGTTCAAAAATACATACCCTATTTATTCCCCTCTGTCAACTCTGTTTTGCGCTGCAATTTCCCCATTTAGCATAGGAATTGCAGGCAGATGGCATTTCTGTCACCAAACAAATTACTCATTTTCATTAATGGGGGCCTGAATCATCTTTTCTTTTTCTTTGTTGGGTATTGTTACTGGTTAATTTTAATTTTAATTTACCTCGTATACAAGCTTCCCGTTGCGCCATATGAACAGTTACACACAAATATATACCCTTTGTTGCTCTCACATTATCTTCCTAGTAAGGGGTTACAGACATTTTTTTGCATAGGTTTAAATGATATTTTCATAGCCAAATAAACTATTCAAGATGGTAGGCTTCTCATGCAATTAACTCGAGTTATGTGTTTCAGGGAAGGAGCTGAAGAAAAAATAAATGAAGCCCTAGATTTAGACCCTAAAGAAAGTGCCGCAGAATCTGGTAATGGTCCATTTTGATGAAGTCTTTTTGTTGTAGAAGATTGTGGAACTCCACTAAAGAAATCTAGGTTTAGATACAATCTACTAATGAAATTTTCCATTCAAGTATGCCATATATCACAGACTTGCCATGAATTTTGTTATTCAATTGAAGTACTGACAGATTTCTTTTTTCAGGTGCTCTCTTTCTGCCATGAAAGAGAGTGAACATGCCACTGGAGAAGCTAGAATTTCAAAGGGGTTCTAATGTATCTCCTTTTTTAGGTATGCCTCATTTTGCAAGAACAGATATATGAAATATGTTCTTGCTCAAACTGAACTTCAAACTAAACTTCCTTATATCAAAGTCGTGCAAACTAAACTTCCTGAATGGATGATGCCTGAGCCCTAAAATTTCTAAAACTTACAAGCCACACTAATGTATTGTATACCCTACATTAGATACACCATCAAATATGTTCAGTCGAGAAAGAGATGAAAAATATCTGTGATGGCATATATATATACAAGCATTCCTACCATTCGCAGATATGCCAAGACCTTAGAAAAGCTGCAAAGTGTCTCTTTTCTCTAACACCTTATTTATTTGTACTCAAAGAAACCTGAGCTTAAAGAACAGTACTAATGAATCTTCCACATGACAGGGTTCGGAGTTCCATTCTATATAGCATTGCAAACTTGGGCTTACTCTGTGAAATATGTTTGAGTTCCTAGGTTTTTATTGTCACAATGCATTCAAATCCAAAGGTGAATAGCTTCAAATGCATGTAGAAATTGATGTTTCTAAACATGTAGCGCTTCACTGTTAAAAAATACTAATTTTAGTTATTTATTTAATATATTATGAATTGCTTTAGATATAACCCAATATTTTCTCCATTCCCAAAATGGTAAAGGCAGAGATGTATTGTGTGGCTATATTATTATTGTCAACATAAATCTAATGCTTGTTGTTCCTTGTAGGTTTTGGGTTCGCCACCTTCTTCCTTGTAGGTTTTGGGTTCACCACCTACAAATATGTCCGTTTATCCCACACATTGAAGTAGCAATGTAGCCTTATTTTTATAGTTTGAATTGTAAATATGATCACCGAACATTGAACTATAATATTTTTTAATAAAGAGTATTTTTTCCTTGTGAGGGTGCTGAAAAGGCCCTTCAAAATCTATGGGTGGCCATGAACATCCTTGGGGTTTGTGTTTTTTGTTTAGCTTTTTTTTATTATATAGCTTTTAAATGGTCAGATTTATTTTTCATAAATATTTAATAGTGATAACAAATAACTAATTTAATAGTTTGTTATCATATTTTTTAATAAATATTGTATATCAATAAAATTAATATTTTATTTATTTATAATAATAATAATAAATATGTAAGTAATATAAATATAAATATTCTATAGATATTATTAAATTTAATATAATTTAATTAAAAAATTATTGATATAAAAATATTTAATATATATTTATAAATAATTTTATAATATTCTTCTTAATTTATAAGTAAAATTGAATATAACATTAGTTACATATTTAGTTAATGCTCTATATATATGTATGTGTATGTAGATAGTATTAGTACATAGTATTAACTATATAGTTAAATATATATACACGGGTATAAATATTAATAAGATATTAATATAAATATTGTAAAATATATTATACAAAAGATTAAAATATAATTTATTAATATAAAAATTATGTATATAATAAATGAGTGATATACATAATATACATTACATATTAAAAATAATAATATCTTAAGACTAATTTAGGATATTATTAGCAACATAATAATTTTTATATATAAATTTTTAATGATTTCTATATATTTTGATTATGATTAATATATTTTACATATTAAAAATAATACTATGTTTAAAATATCTTATTCTTAATAATAATACACATGTTAATAATAATAATATCTTTAAAATAATTTAATATATTACAAACAACATAATAATTTATATATGTATAATTCTTTTTATTAATTTTTATATATTTTAATGTCTATTAATATATATTGAATGTAATAGATGTAATATTAAAATATAGTATAATATTTTATTTTATTTCATATAAAACTATACTAAATATTTATTACATTTTATATTATATAGTATTCATTTTTATGTAAAATTGTAAATATAAAAGAAGAGGGGAGTGTTGAATAATATATTATATTCAAAACGCATATATATTTGGGGTTTAAATAATAATTATATAATTAATTTATTAGCAATTTATATACATATATTAGTGATGTTATAATATATGTTATTATTAATATAATAAATATAATATTTTATTTAATTTATAAATTATATTATAAATTAATATACTTAATAAATGAATAATACATGCAAAAAGAATAATATAATTTGTTAATGTTATATATAATAAGAAATTAGCATAAATATTATTACATTATATTAAACATGTAAATCATCTCTAATTAATGTTAGATATTTAATATATAATACACAATAATAAAATATAATTACGCTGAAGGCGTTTGTTATAATGGGGAAAACCCTTGGGGTCTATGACAGGTCCAGAACATCAACGGCCCGCATTGAATCGTACATCGTCGATGTCCCTATCTTACCGTTGATCTGTTGAAGGCTTAGTCCTTCGAACTGTAATCCCACCTTCCAAGAAATTGGATATGTTAGGTGGCACTCGTCGAAGAATTAGATATTTTAATGACACGACATTTGAATATTTAATTCATTGTTCAGGAATTAATCAAAGGTAATAAGGAGATGGCGGTGGTGTAGAGCGACCCACGGGAGAGGAGATAGATCTCGGCACTGTGTCCAAGCCAAATCTCAGTCTCCAAGTCATGCAATCACATGTGGCATCAACATCATTGTAATCCGTCGACATTTGTGAAAAAAATATGCCAAAAAAATAAAATTTGATCCCTGTAGTACATCAATATTGTGAACAAATTTAATTATTTATTTCGATAATTTTATATGACAGTTTTTTATAATCATATATAGTTGATATAACATTAATAATATAACATAGAATCATGGGTTGTCCATGTGTCCTTCCACTGACTGGACAATCCACGTAATGAATCGGGGTGAATTTTTTATGTGTGCACCATTGGTTAGCTTCTGCGACACGTTAAAGTGTGCATCACTTTAATCGTTAATCGTAAATACCATTTTCTGTATCTTTTTTAGCTTTCCTAAATAATGTGCACTTGTACCGTTTCCATTTTCTACGTATATGTTTGATTTATTTCTATGCATTCAGATATATAAATAGAGTTTTTAAGTACTACTATAAAAACAAATAAAAAGATGTGCAATTAATTTAATTTTTTAATTTGGTGATTACATAGAAGTATAGCAATACTTTCTTTCTCAATAACATTACCATTATGGGTAAACTATATAAGCGAGACATTTTCACATGGCCGATTCATAGGCTTTTCTATTTTGAAGCTATATGATTTATATGATATATTTTCAACCGTAATCTTATCAATCTAAGGAATATCTATATCGAATGCTCTTAAAAATAAATTTAAATTGTGTCTTAACTTTGCAAACCCTACAGTTCAACAACATAAATTAACATTATAATATTGATGACATAGTAATAATTTAAATTGATGTGGTCAAAGGGCTTTGCCTATAGGTGCCCTATGTAGTCACTCATCCCCTTAATGCTAAGTGCAGGGCTCTAAGCGATGCCAGCCATTTAATCATGCTCGTATATTACTGAAATAAATCCTCACTGCCCCCATAAGAAAGTAGGGAAAATGATAGACCTAAAAAGTTGTTTAGGATGTCTCACTCTCCATGCTTTGCTTTGGATTTTGAAGAGTGATTAACTTGGTTGGTAGGTTTGTTTGACATGGGTTTATTTCTCCCAATCAACTTTTATTTAGGTGTTAAATACATGGAGAAACAAATAGTAGATATCATACTTTTAAAGCTATATGATTCATATAATATCTTTTCAACCACAATCTTACCAATATAAGGAGTATCTATATCGAATACCCAAACAAAATTAAAATTGTCTCTTAGCTTTGCAAACCCTAAATTTTGTCAACATAGATTAACATCCAAACATCGATGACATAATAATATTTTAAACTGATATGATCGAATGGCTTTACCTATAGGTGTTTAACGTCACTGTTCATCTCCTTCGTGCTAAGTACAAAGATCTATGCGACGTCCGCCGCTTGATCATGTTTGTACGTCACTAAAATAAATCCTCATCGTCCACGTCAGCAATCAAGCAGTTGAGGGTTAATAATTGGGTTGAGGCTTCTCCCCTTTGACAATGGACAAGAACGTTTACAATGTAGATTACCATTTAAACATTGATGACATAATAACAATGTAATTTGATGTGACCGAAGGGCTTTGCCTATTCGTGCTCTGCATCGCTATTCATTTCCTCCACGCTAAGTACAAGGCTCTGGGTGATGTCGGCTATTTGATAGTGATCGTGCTTCTTACACTCTCCCCATTCGAAATTTTTGTTTATTGACTCAAACCTAGAGTTGTCTTTTTGGCTTGTTCGGCTTCAACATGTCATCCTTTTAGGGGGTCCTGCAGAGGTCGACCTACCAGTGGGTGGGTCATATTCTAAGGTGTCGTACGAGATCTGTACATTGAATTTATTGCTGCCAATGACCCTTGTATCGTATCCCTTTTCTCCATAGAATGGTTGACAAAATACGCACATGTTACATATTTTGTCCTTTTTATGTTCTTTTCCCTCCAATTCAATGTCATCTTACACTGCCCCTTCAGCGTTCGCATTACACACTTCGTGTCTGATTACGATTTTGTGTTGCTTAGGCATGTCGTTGGTATTTTTTAGGCCTTATTTTGGCATTATTTTTGCTTTAATATGGGAGAAATTCTTCCACTTAAACATTTGCCTCACAATGGTGATTCCAACGAACTAGCCTATTGTTCTGCAAATAGAAAAGGCATAAAATCACAACAATATGTGCTAAAAGGGAAGTCCAATTCAGGTAGAACTGGTGGCTCCGCAAAATTTTTGTTCAAATCTTGGTGACAGAAAGTCATAGTTTGCATAATTATTGTCATTTTTGCAGCGAATAATTTCATTATTTAGTGCAGACTCAGACAAAATTTTACTTTGGTGCAACAACAACCAAATTTTACAGAGATTCGTCTATCTAAAACTCCAATGTAAATAGTAAAATGTGTGCCAAATATAATTCTGCAAAAATTTAGGGCCAACAATGGAGGTATTAATTTTATTGAAGACTTGGAGCAAAAAAGGTGATTTCCTATCAGGCCTCTCCCTTGCCTATCTTTAATTTCTTGGTAGAAGTCGAGATCAAGTTTGATTAACTCTTGCCACTGCAGGATGTTGGGTTTTTTAATTCCGCAGATAGAATATTTTTGGTTTATTCTCTTTGACATTGTTTTTGTATTATCATTACATCTTGTTTAGGTGTGCTTCTTGTATAGATCTATATGAGCTTTGAATGTTTGATTATATAACGTTCAGGCCATAAATATATTGAACGCCCTTAAAGCCCTTTTTTTCCATTTAGTTGAATATATGCATTGTTGAACCTCTATTTGTTTCCATGGGTATTTTTGTTGAAATTTTGAGTTTATAGTTGAAATAAAAATGTTCACTTATGGATTGTATAATTTTTCCTTTTGTTTATGGCTACAGACACTTACAGAAATGGTATGAAGAAAATTTTATAAATTTTGATTTTGTGTACCATCAGGGGGATATATGACACCATGAGGCCACTATTGGATAAAATCTTCCTTTTACTCATATATCCATCTACCAGAGGGGACCGATGTTCATGGGTTTTCATTACATGACATGATTTTATAAAAAATTGATTTGAATGCAATCCTCAACCAATATCCATGTATTCAATACATTCCAATTATTGAAATTTGTTATCTCATCGATAGCTTATAATCTTCAAATTAATTAAATGAATTATAATATTCAAAACAATCAACCAAATTATATTCTTCAAGTTGAAGCGCTCCATTTTTATAACCTTTTTTGAGCTAGAGGATCAAAGGATGACCCAAATGACAAAAAGAAAAAGAAAAAAGATCGGGTGATGTGGAACTTGCAAGTATTTAGTTCCAACGTATTTACTTTTTGATTTCCATTCATGGCTTCACCTATTCTAAACAACTTAATGTTGTCCAATCAAAATCTGTAATCTATATTTCACTCATATGACTAATCATTAGAAGGGATTTGTTGTCGATACATATCCCTGCATCAACTATTTCCTACAGTTACTCAAGCTTATAGCTAGAAATATGTGTTATAATGTTCTACTAGAATCAGGCATTGCGGTCACATCGCTCAAAATGGCTTGGGATTTTTCTATCCACAAATCTCAAGGGATTACACTACAAATTTCTACAGTGGAGATTGACGGCACTAAAAGACAATGCCTTACATTCACTGCTATCTCAAGGGTTCTGTCTCTCTCTTCCCTTCGTATTTCTCCAGCTTTCTCTTTCTCCGATTACTCCCGCATGTCCTCCACTCCCCTTCTGTAGTCCAGGCTCCAAGAGGAATATCAGCTTCGCTCCCTTCCATCTTCTCCGGTGCTCCCCGTAAATCCATCGTCTTAGCTCCTTCCATGTAGCAGCCCAAAAATTCACACACGAAAAACACAGTGAAAGAAAGGATATTTTTTTTTGACTGAACAATATAGAAGTCCAACCACATGACACTCTCACAGCTAGGGCAAGCCACAGTAAGAAATCATTGGAGGTTATTTATTTTGATAAAACACCCTTGAACTCATGACTTATGTTTTCAGAAAGATTCAATATATGATTCACACAAATTCATCTTACCAACTGAGTTATTTTCTTATACACTGTAGATTATTTCACTTAAAGACTTCTCCTACTTGCTAAATCTTATTATCTTCCAGAAACTAACCATTGTTTTCCCTTAATCTTGTTTAAGAGTTCACCCAAAAGGGGTAGTGTTCACTAGTTAGCTAGGGATATCAATTTATAAAATTTTACTTTACAAGGATAGTTTCACCTTTGAGTACTTCAGGAATCTCTTGTTCTCAAGTAAGTCATCTCTACATTAATTTATCTGAATATATATATTTTAGTTAACTTCTAAAAGGGTTAACCACTCCATTTAATTTTACTTATATCACATCATTACAAGGTGTCAGAGAGTTTTGACTTAACACTTTATTCTCAAAATCAAGGTTTTACAATACTTATGCCAATGTAATGATTGAATATCATTTCTCACCAAGGTAAGTTACTAGTCTAACAACAAAAGGGAAAGAACACTTCACCACGTAGTTTTTCCGAACATACCAAGACAAGAGATCTTCTAAACTCCTTGCAAGAAAAGCTTCAAAATTTACAACGCATTGAACTTTCTACAAAGAACTTCATAATTTGAACTGATGAAACTTTTACACTCTTTTCCTTTAATCTACTCGCATAATCCATCTGCACAAATATTTACTAGAGTCAGTTCGCTAGAACTGAGCATGATAAGATATAAACCTCACCTAATAATTTATGCCATCTAGCATTTAAATAAATGAAAGTTTGCAATACTCCTTATCAAATAAATTTCTAACATACATTTAAAACTTAACTGCACATCTCATGATAATACATTTCATACTCATTAATGTTCACTTCCTTAAGATCTGCTTACATAAGAACACAATTCCAAGTGACTAGATATACAACCTTAACCATGCAATCAATCATACTTAAATTACAGTAATAATAATAACGCTCACCTAATACCCTCGACCTACTTCACATATATAAGTATCCAACAATATTATCTTTCAATTAAATAAAAGCACCAACGACATTAAGTTTATATAATAAATACAAGTATCAATCTTATATTATTCATCGATATTACCCAAGTATCGAACCTTAATAGATAATCAATGATATGTAAGTATAATTTTGATATTTATCCCGAAATTTTAAGAGTATATTTACGTTAACAAATATTTCACAAATCAGCAAGTTCATAGATTATTTAGATATCCTTTTGGTTTCTTATTACCATGTCTTATATCTTTCTTCTAGTAAAAGAGTCCAACTCATAGGAATGAGTTATGATCGACAATACTGTCATCTGTTGGTAATATGCCAAAGATACATTTGACTAGCTAAGATATGTAAGCGCGGTCCAAGCCACTATAAATACAAGTATCAACATTATCTCAACTCCCAATTGAGATGCAAGTATCAATTTTTAGCTAACATAATAATCATCGTAAAAGCCAGAAAATATTCCACTCGTTAACCAAGTATTGAAATAACATATTTATCCTTACTGGTTACCTGATAACATAATATATCAATTTATATAATTCAACCTCCACTTGCATACCCCAATATATGGGTATTAATTATTGTTCTATAAAATGAAGTTAAATAATTTCAGGCCAACTTCTATCCTTACTGTCATACATGGTACGCACAGTCCCATTATGGCAGTTGTCACCTTTACTTAAGGCTGTGTATGAATCCATATTAGGGTAGTTCTCATAACTTCCCTATTCATCTGTTTTCCTACCAAAAAGTATTTCAACAAACTTATAAGTGAAAGTATAGGATAAATTTGTAATTTCATAATTCAAGCATTACCTGAATTCATATGCCATAGGGCCATCACATGTCAGTCAACTTGAAGGATGTACACATTCATGAGAGTTCGATGTATCCAATATTACTTTAGCTGATTCGAAGATCTAAGTAGTGCCTCCACTTAAGCCATATAATTATCCACACAAGCTAACGTCTTGAGTGCTTACCGTATTCAAAAAGATCACAAAAACAAACCCCATTAATACATGCCTCACGAGCGTCCCAAACTAAAAAAAATAAGCTCATAGTAATAATAATAACAGAGGGCCTGGTGAGGGGTTTACAATAATCCCCAAGGTAAACGGTAATCAAAAGAGTCAGATGGTATCTAGAAAGACCAGTAAAACCAGTACGACTCTCCCCAAATAGAAGCCCCCAATTCTAAAGGGGTTTATATCATTATCAAACCACATTAAAAGAAAAACATAGTCTTCCAAGAAAATTCCTGTTTTCAAGCCACGTTCTACAAATAAAAACAATATGAGGAATATTCTAAAAATCATTCACACACCACAATATTTTCTACAGAGACCACTGTTCACAGGATAAAACATGGCAAAAAGATAAACCAACTTTATAAGATCGCTAAGCAAGAATCACTGGAGAGAGATCAGCTCATGCAATTATGATTAAAAGTCATTTGAAACCCATCTCTTTCTGGGCATCTCTTTCAAGAAAGAGTTAATATATGTAAATACATGTTATATAATATCCGGAGTCTAAACGCTATTTACTTAGTAAAACAAAAACACATCAACATTCCAAAAGAAACCCACATCTACAACATTCGAACAAAATTGCAAAGATTGATTTACTCAAATACTAAAGGGAATAAATTATTAAGAGAGAGGGTTAGGGCTTATCATGCCTATTTTAAATGCATCCACTAGCAACATATCCAGCAGGGACTGCATAAGCCACACGTCCCACTGATCCACTTCTTTTTGCTTTGAAAAAAAAACACCACTCCAGGCTCCCCTTAAGACGGCACAGCAAGGAGGAAAGCAAAGGACAAAATGCCACTGTCTAACCCCTGCTAACTGCACTGGGTGCTGAGCTCCAATGGTTTCAAAATCCCCAACAACATCCTCCCAAACTCACGTGGCCAGAGGCAAGGAAGGGACAGAGCAGGGTAAAAAAAATGAGGATATTTACATTGCATGCGGCCAACAAGAAAACAATGCTCCTTTCCCCCAAAATGTATCAGGAAACAACATAAAACCATGTCCATAATTTGTGTTATCAGACCCTCATCTACGGGGCAGAGTAGAAGAAATAGGCACACGTGGAAGGAATGGTTGGATTCACGTTTGGTACAGGAAGAGAGAGGGGGGGGTAGGAATACGCAGCAAGGCAATCTGTGCTTCATGAATATTCTGATATGAAACAGATCCACCTCTATGAGATTCTCTTCCATGAGTTACATCGTAAAACAAGTAAGGTCTCAATAGAGAATCTTTGCAATAAATTTCATCAGGTCTCCTGGTAACACTCTCACTGTCACATAGTCGATTTTGATAAAAAAAATATCTTGAAGGAGAATCCCAAATTTGAGGATGAATTCGATACTGAACAGATAACAACATAGTTGGACATTCTGCTTGTTGGAAGTGCTCAAAAAGGCCTCTACTATACTGCAACATGCCTGCCACCTAACTAGTGTGTACTGCTATCTCTAAGAAGATATCTAAGCTATTCATCCTTTTTACTTCATAAGGAAAGTAGCAACCTCTAAGAAGAAATGTGAAGCTACCATTTTCTGTTCTTTGCTATATTCTAAATATTAAAGTAGAAATTTCTGTGAAGAGATGTTTTTCTGCGAAACTAGTCTCTACATCTACCTCTGTTTGATTTGTTATTTTTGGTAGGAAGAAAACAACCTGAAAATACAAATTGAAGTGATTCAGCTTGGAACCCGAAATGACCTGTTGCAGGTCATTACTATGTATCCCCGACAAGAACACACCTCACAGCACCCAAAAAAAGTGGAGGTAACATGCCTACCTCACTAGCTTGTAGCTTCATCAAAAACCACCATATCGAACCCATTACTAAGCCCAAGGAGGAACCAGGAAGAAAAACGCCTTGACAGAAAAGATTTTGTTGGCCTCTTTGCCCATGCAACCAGCTCCAAATAGTAGTTTGGGAACAGGTGCCCAGCAAAGGAAAACAGAATTTTCCAAGGCCTCTCAACCACTCCACACGCAGCCCATCAAAAGAAAATCTCACGCGGTCAGAGAAGAATATTGCAGGCAGTCAACAAGAAACATAGAAGATTTGCAAATCAGAATTAATAAATGAAGTGCGGCCACCAGCAAGAAAGAGTCCCACACGTCTAGTAAAAGGAGTTAATGAAGTGGCAGGTGGCCATCAAAGTTACCCCCATATTTTCCAATAAAAAAGTTTAATCACCTCCACAATGGATATTTCGTAGAAATGATTTAGCGTATTCCTTGTAAATCAATTTATTTTGTTGTATTTATAATTTTCGTGTTCCTTGTAAATTCCATATCATGTTTCATTTATTCCATGTTGAAATAAGACGATGAATCTACACCCTGTACTGTATGGGAACATACAAAATTTTTATGCACACTATTCATGTATGTATTATGCAGACTAAAATTTGATGGTTGACCCTTTCTAAAATGATTTTATGATGGTTATTCAACCAACATCTCCCTTCATAGTACTATATTTTTAATGTTCGAATTTGAGAGTTTTTCATGTTTAGGTGTATCTATTGTGCTACAATAAATTACCCCCTTTAAACCTAACATCCATTAGCTTTCCAATGTTGAACTTTATAGATATCCTTATCTTAAATGAGGCGTAATATTAAGACACAAATACAATTATAACAATGAAAATACAATCATATGCTGGGAACCTAAGATTCAATAGATTCCAATTGTTGTTATTTAGATATAAAGGTTGGTGGGAACCTAGCCTATGTTCCCGACATTGTTCTTTAAATATAATGCTTTCTATTAATATTAACATTAACTATGTTATTTGCGAATATTCCATTGAAAAAAAAATGCTTTCTATAACTTGTAGTTGATATCATAGATGTCATTGACCTAAAGTATGTCATTGATGTTATTGTTTTGAAAAAGATGTAATCTTAGGGAAGAATTACAATGGTAACAATGGAAGGACATATGGGTATATTGAGAACCTAGTGGTCACTAGGTTTCCATCATTATTATTATTTTACGGCTTACAAAATAATTATCAATTATAGTCACCATGGTCAGTAGTCAAGGTGGACAATTTTATTTTATTTTTAAATAATTATTATTATGGGTATTCCTTTTAACAGGACACACCCTAACAACACCCAAACACCAATCCAGCTGCCTACTAGGCTGTGAGAACACAATCTACCTTAACAGGGTGATCGGAAAGTGGCAAAACCAACAAAGATCAGCAGAAGCACAACATCGTTAAACGCTAAGCAACACGGTCGTCGCAGAAGAAAAGGAGCAACGATGAATGGGGCATTACATTCTCCTCCCCTTAAGAAAGCATCATCCTCGATGTGACATTACACAGAGGAAAGGAAATGGTACGCAACAAGGAATAGATAAAGAAGAAAACACACCCTATGGTTTAAAATTTTAGTCGATTAAAGCACGGCCACAGGGTAGCCTTAGGAACATTTGGTAGAAATTTTAACTTTCAAGGTTCTATGAAGATTGGCAGTTCCCTCTTATTTATTATTTCATTAGTTCCTTTCCATTAGCATTATTCTTAGTTTAATTTCTTTTAAAATTTCATCATTGAAGAGTGTTGGTTTATTCCTTATTGTGGGTGCACAACATGAACTGCTAACACAACACCCTATCAGGTTCAAAAAGACACTACAGATTCACAAGCACACAAGTATATACTTCATGATTGTATTACACCACAAAAAGGTTACTCAAATACGGAATGGAATAGGCACAGTCCACATAACATAGTACTGGTCACACAACCATGACTGAAAATTATACTACTTGAACAAGGTGTACTACGATTTCCAGACATTCCCTCAATTCCACAGATGAAAATTTGACATAACTCCAAACAAAAGCTATAGGTACATAGTGTCCACAAGGGTATCAATGACATATCCACAACATCACAACACATATCCATTGACATGAGTAACCCGTAAATCAAAAGACCACTACCAAAACATCACAATAACTCAACATATATCCCAAAACATCAACCATACACACAAATATCATATGCCTCCCTCAAAATCTTATGCCTCCCTCAAATCTCTTATGCCTCCCTCAAACTCTTATGCCTCCCTCAAATGCCTCCCTCAAACTCTTATGCCTCCCTCAAGGAGGCCGGTTGACCCTATGGCCCAAGACACATAGAGTTAAAACACTCCTAACCCAAGTGACATAGTAACGTGTGGTTCAAAAACCTCCTAGTTACCTATAACTCCTTGGGCGTACCCCAAAACAACGAAGCGGGTCCATAGGTCCAACCATTCCATGGTGCATCCCATGACCCTATTCCACACATCGATGATAGAACCAGCACAACAATCCAATCTAAGTGCCAAGTGGCAAAGTACAAGCCTTGGGCAAGGCGGTAAAAATTTAAAATTTAAAAGAAGACCCAAAAATCAAAAAAAATAAATGGCCAAATAGCCATAGTTAGTGTCAAAATCCACATGTTAGTGCCATAAACCAAGGAAATGCCCAAAATTGTAAAGCATGGCAATCAAGAAAAGCTGTTGGTCCTTACAAAATAAAGTAAAAAGCTCAATTTACGAATAAAATCAACTTATAATAATGTCACATTACGATAACTGTGTGGCCTTATTTGGCCACCAAGGGGTACTCAACGAGTTTCTAGCACTCAGAACATCGAGCCTCAGCTCATAAAATACATATCAATAATACAACTGTCATCACCTCTATCTGAATCATCCCGCCACCACTTCGACAAGGCTAAACATAGTCATAGTTGCACTTAGGTTGCATACATACAACCACATAGGGAGAGAGGAAAGAATCACAAGTTGTTATCTACTAAACTAAATTTTGGCTCAGTTATTGACCCATGGTACACCATTCCTCACTCTCAACATACACTTCTACCGATTTCCCTTAGGGTCGGTTAGCGTAAGGTTCACAACATAACATGTAACTACATTACTAACACAATGGTGGTACATATACAAGGTAGATCACAATCATACATTCACTGAGTGTAACACATCACTTTACCACATTCTGCACCCAAAGTGCAATCACCATACGATAGGGTTCATACACTCACCGTATGACCCCAAATCACAACATGAAGCATTACATATTTGCACAAATCATACATACGATGAACATAGTACATCACAACATAACATCCATTGCTACATAACAAGGTGGTACACACATTTCTTCAAAACATGGTAAAAACATCATGATACAACTCATTTCTTTTAACATCAATCTAGTCATACAACACATTGATACACCTACATATCACAATATGTCACAATGCTCCAACACTATGTCATCCACATTATAATTCTTTTCACATGCCACAAACAGTAATTCACACGTGAACTCTTCATAGAATCCACAAGAAGGAGAGAGAATACTCCCATCCCCAGCACTTCAATATGATAAAAAATATGCACTAAGTGGAATACACATCATGTGTGTTCACAATATCACAATGACGACAATAATCACATCACGCTTATACCACATTACTCTTCCAATATAAATAATCATCATGTAATACCATCATCTCCATGAAACAATATCATGTAACACCATCACCATCATGTAACATCACTATACAACACCAATCCAACCCATAGGTTCGAGAGCATGAACCTACGCTCTGATACCAAGTGTAGCAGCCCACAAATTCACACACGAACAACACAGTGAAAGACAGGATATATATTTTTTTGACTGAACAATATAGAAGTCTGACCACGTGACACTCTCACAGCTAGGGCAAGCCACAGTAAGAAATGATTGGAGGTTATTTATTTTGATAAAACACCCTTTAACTCATGACTTATGTTTTCAGAAAGATTCAATATATGATTCGCACAAATTCATCTTACCAACTGAGTTATTTTCTTATACACTGTAGAGTAGTTCACTTAAATTCTTCTCCTACTTGCTAAATCTTATTATCTTCCAGAAACTAACCATTGTTTTCCCTTAAGCTTGTTTAAGAGTTCACCCAAAAGGGGTAGTGTTCACTAGTTAGCTAGGGATATCAATTTATAAAATTTTACTTTACAAGGATAGTTTCACCTTTGAGTACTTCAGGAATCTCTTGTTCTCAAGTAAGTCATCTCTACATTAATTTATCTGAATATATATATTTTAGTTAACTTCTAAAAGGGTTAACCACTCCATTTAATTTTACTTATATCACATCATTACAAGGTGTCAGAGAGTTTTGACTTAACACTTTATTCTCAAAATCAAGGTTTTACAATACTTATGCCAATGTAATGATTGAATATCATTTCTCACCAAGGTAAGTTACTAGTCTAACAACAAAAGGGAAAGAACACTTCACCACGTAGTTTTTCCGAACATACCAAGACAAGAGATCTTCTAAACTCCTTGCAAGAAAAGCTTCAAAATTTACAACGCATTGAACTTTCTACAAAGAACTTCATAATTTGAACTGATGAAACTTTTACACTCTTTTCCTTTAATCTACTCGCATAATCCATCTGCACAAATATTTACTAGAGTCAGTTCGCTAGAACTGAGCATGATAAGATATAAACCTCACCTAATAATTTATGCCATCTAGCATTTAAATAAAAGAAAGTTTGCAATACTCCTTATCAAATAAATTTCTAACATACATTTAAAACTTAACTGCACATCTCATGATAATACATTTCATACTCATTAACGTTCACTTCCTTAAGATTTTCTTACATAAGAACACAATTCCAAGTAACTAGATATACAACCTTAACCATGCAATCAATCATATTTAAATTACAGTAATAATAATAACGCTCACCTAATACCCTCGACCTACTTCACATATATAAGTATCCAACAATATTATCTTTCAATTAAATAAAAGCACCAACGACATTAAGTGTATATAATAAATACAAGTATCAATCTTATATTATTCATCGATATTACCCAAGTATCGAACCTTAATAGATAATCAATGATATGTAAGTATAATTTTGATATTTATCCCGAAATTTTAAGAGTATATTTACGTTAACAAAGATTTCACCAATCAGCAAGTTCATAGATTATTTAGATATCCTTTTGGTTTCTTATTACCATGTCTTATATCTCTCTTCTAGTAAAAGAGTCCAACTCATAAGAATAAGTTATGATTGACAATACTGTCATCTGTTGGTAATATGCCAAAGATACATTTGACTAGCTAAGATATGTAAGCGCGATCCAAGCCACTATAAATACAAGTATCAACATTATCTCAACTCCCAATTGAGATGCAAGTATCAATTTTTAGCTAACATAATAATCATCATAAAAACCAGAAAATATTCCACTCGTTAACCAAGTATTGAAATAACATATTTATCCTTACTGGTTACCTGATAACATAATATATCAATTTATATAATTCAACCTCCACTTGCATACCCCAATATATGGGTATTAATTATTGTTCTATAAAATGAAGTTAAATAATTTCAGGCCAACTTCTATCCTTACTGTCATACATGGTACGCACAGTCCCATTATGGCAGTTGTCACCTTTACTTAAGGCTGTGTATGAATGCATTTTAGGGTAGTTCTCATAACTTCCCTATTCATCTGTTTTCCTACCAAAAAGCATTTCAACAAGCTTATAAGTCAAAGTATAGGATAAATTTGTAATTTCATAATTCAAGCATTGCTTGAATTCATATGCCATAGGGCCATCACATGTCAGTCAACTTGAAGGATGTACACATTCATGAGAGTTTGATGTATCCAATATTACTTTAACTGATTCGAAGATCCAAGTAGTGCCTCAACTTAAGCCATATAATTATCCACACAAGCTAATGTCTTGAGTGCTTACCGTATTCAAAAAGATCACAAAAACAAACCCCATTAATACATGCCTCATGAGCGTCCCAAACTAAAAAAAATAAGCTCATAGTAATAATAATAACAGAGGGTCTGGTGAGGGGTTTACAATAATCCCCAAGGTAAACGGTAATGAAAAGAGTCAGATGGTATCTAGAAAGACCAGTAAAACCAGTACGACTCTCCCCAAATAGAAGCCCCCAATTTTAAAGGGGTTTATATCATTATCAAACCACATTAAAAGACAAACATAGTCTTCCAAGAAAATTCCCGTTTTCAAGCCATGTTCTAGAAATAAAAACAATACAAGGAATATTCTAAAACTCATTCACACACCACAATATTTTCTATAGAGACCACTGTTCACAGGATAAAACATGGCAAAAAGATAAACCAACTATAAGATATAAAGAATCGCTGGAGAGATTTCTTCAATAAGATCACTGGAAAGGGGAGAGATCAGCTCATGCAATTATGATGAAAAGTCATTTGAAACCCATCTCTTTCTGGGCATCTCTTTCAAGAAAGAGTCAATATATGTAAATACATGTTATATAATATCTAGAATCCAAACGCTATTTACTTAATAAAACAAAAACACATCAACATTCCAAAAGAAACCCACATCTACAGCATTCGAACAAAATTGCAAAGATTGATTTACTCAAATACTAAAGGGAATAAATTATTAAGAGAGAGGGTTAGGGCTTATCATGCCTGTTTTAAACGCATCCACCAGCAACATATCCAGCAGGGACTGCATAAGCCACACGTCCCACTGATCCACTTCTTTTTGCTTTAAAATAAAAACACCACTCCAGGCTCCCCTTAAGACGACATAGCCAAGAGGAAAGCAAAGGAAAAAATGCCACTGTCTAACCCCTGCTAACTGCACTGGGTGCTGAGCTCCAATGGTTTCAAAATCCCCAACAACATCCTCCCAAACTCACGTGGCCAGAGGTAAGGAAGGGACAGAGCAGGGTAAAAAAAATGAGGATATTTACATTGCATGCGGCCAACAAGAAAACAATGCTCCTTTCCCCCAAAATGTATCAGGAAACAACATAAAACCATGTCCATAATTTGTGTTATCAGACCCTCATCTACGGGGAAGAGTAGAAGAAAAAGGCACACGTGGAAGGAATGGTTGGATTCACGTTTGGTACAGGAAGAGAGGGGGGGGTAGGAATACGCAGCAAGGCAATCTGTGCTTCATGAATATTCTGATATGAAACAGATCCACCTCTATGAGATTCTCTTCCATGAGTTACATCGTAAAACAAGTAAGGTCTCAATAGAGAATCTTTGCAATAAATTTCATCAGGTCTCCTGGTAACACTCTCACTGTCACATAGTCGATTTTGATAAAAAAAAATATCTTGAAGGAGAATCCCGAATTTGAGGATGCATTCGATACTGAACAGATAACAACATAGTTGGACAACCTGCTTGTTAGAAGCTCAAAAATGCCTCTCAAAAGGGCTTGCTACTAAACTATCTAACATTCATCCTTTTTACTTCATAAGGAAAGTAGAAACCTCTAAGAAGAAATGTGAAGCTACCATTCTCTGTTCTTTGCTATATTCTACATATTAAAGTAGAAATTTCTGTGAAGAGATGTTTTTCTGTAAAACTAGTCTCTACATCTTCCTCTGTCTGATTTGCTATTTTTGGCAGGGATCCCTGAAAATACAAAGAACACACCCGAAATGACCTGTTGCAGCATCCCCAAAGAAACCTCGCAGCACCCAAAGAAAGTGGAGGTAACACGCCTACCTCACTAGCTTGTAGCTTCATCAAAAACCACCATATCGAACCCATTACTGCGCTCAAGGAGGAACCAGGAAGAAAAATGCCTTGACAGAAAATATTTTGCTGGCCTCTCTACCCACGCAACCAAGTCCAAATGGTAGTTTGGGAACAGGTGCCCAGCAAAGGAAAACATAATTTTCCAAGGCCTCTCAACCACTCCACACACAACCCATCAAAAGAAAATCTAACGCGGTTAGAGAAGAATATTGCAGGTAGTCAACAAGAAACATAGAAGATTTGTAAATAAGAATTAATAAATGAAGGAAGGGCGGCCACCAGCAAGAAAGAGTCCCACATGTCTAGTAAAAGGAGTTAATGAAGTGGTAGGTGGCCATCAAAGTTACCCCCATATTTTCCAATAAAAAATTTTAATCACCTCCACAATGGTTATTTCGTAGAAATGATTTAGTGTATTCCTTGCAAATCAATTTTTTTTTTTTGTATTTATAATTTTCGTGTTCCTTGTAAATTCCATATCATGTTTCATTTATTCCATGTTGAAATAAGATGATGAATCTACACCCTGTACTGTATGGGAACATACAAATTTTTTATGTACACTGTTCATGTATGTATTGTGCAGACTAAAATTTGATGGTTGACCCTTTCTGAAATGATTTTATGATGGTTATTCAACCAACATCTCCCTTCATAGTACTATATTTTTAATCTTCGAATTTGAGAATTTTTCATGTTTAGGTGTATCTTTTGTGCTACAATAAATTACCCCCTTTAAACCTAACATCCATTATCTTTCCAATGTTGAACTTTATAGATATCCTTATCTTAAATGAGGCGTAATATTAAGACACAAATACAATTATAACAATGAAAATACAATCATATGCTGGGAACCTAAGATTCAATAGATTCCAATTGTTGTTATTTAGATATAAAGGTTGGTGGGAACCTAGCCTATGTTCTCGACATTGTTCTTTAAATATAATGTTTTCTATTAATATTAACATTAACTATGTTATTTGCGAATATTCCATTGAAAAAAAAATGCTTTCTATAACTTGTAGTTGATATCATAGATGTCATTGACCTAAAGTATGTCATTGATGTTATTTTTTTGAAAAAGATGTAATCTTAGGGAAGAATTACAATGGTAACAATGGAAGGACATATGGGTATATTGAGAACCTAGTGGTCACTAGGTTTCCATCATTATTATTATTTTACGGCTTACAAAATAATTATCAATTATAGTCACCATGGTCAGTAGTCAAGGTGGACAATTTTATTTTATTTTTAAATAATTATTATTATGGGTATTCCTTTTAACAGGACACGCCCTAACAACACCCAAACACCAATCTAGCTGCCTACTAGGCTGTGAGAACACAATCTACCTTAACAGGGTGATCAAAAAGTGGCAAAACCGACAAAGATCAGCAGAAGCACAACATCGTTAAACGCTAAGCAACATGGTCGTCGCAGAAGCAAAGGAGCAACGATGAACGGGGCATTACATTCCACCTCTCGTGGGGCCACATTCCCATTCCGTCTTGGTATCACTCTTGCCTGTATATATCTCTTGCTTTTTGTTTCGATAACAAATTATGGCTCATATTTCTGTTTCTTGCATCTAGTTCATTCAACTTATTTGGTCTACGTTATTTTTCTCGTACTTTCTATTTTTCTTGCATCCAACCGCTCTTTCGGTGTTTTCATCGCACACCCCACTTGCGATTGCTAGTTAATCTCAAAATTTCAATATTTATTTCTGTCAACATCCTCTCCTCACCGCTAAAATATAAGTAGCTGCAACAAAACATGCCTCACCATTCTCACTGCCATCAAATCTACATTCCCAATAAGAAAGGAACGCGACCTGTCAGCATTACTTGGGAGGGAATTTTTTGTTAGGCACGTCATCGCGACAAAGTAGTCCATGTAAGCAACCGTGAATTGGTGCTCCAATGCCAGCCTGTACTCCATGTAAAGCACATGAATGCTAAATGGAACGGAATCCATGCTTTCATTATAACTAACAAAGATGTTATGTGCCATGTTGCCTCATGAAAATTGTAAGAAACATCAAATTTGTCTAATTTTTAACAATTGTGTGTAGGGGTTGAATTTGACAACCACCGATGTATGGCAAACGATTTTCGGGTGACTGTCCTTCAAAAATACAAATTAGTGTAATTTTTATTAATTATTTTATATTTATTATATCTTTTTAAATATATATTTATATAATTTTTTATAATTTATATATAAATCTATATAAAAATTAATGCTCTGGTTTTAAATATACAAGTCAGTGTGATGATTATCTAAGATATTTATAAGTCCAAAATCACAAAAAATCTAAATGGATGTCAAATTTAACCTGTAATTGTGTGATGTGAATTTTTAACAATTATCTAATTCATGTGGTTGATACAACATGTCAGATCTTATTCTTTGACATAATTTGTAATTTAATTTTGTAAGTCACATCATAAGTAGTTTGAGAACCAATATTTTTAAATATATTTGCCAATGGTGGATAGGTTTGGACCTATTTAAAATTTCTTATAACAAATATAAGTGCATAGCTAAACCAATACACCAATAAAAAAAATTTAAGTGTGTTTATGGACCATTCACAAACACTTTTTAGATGTTAATTCTAGTATACATTAATCTTTATGTTAATGAGTGTTGTTGAATTAAAATAGCTCTCAGAATAAAATAATAAATTGATATTTGTGGGATGAGTGTTTTCTTGCAAAAGACTAAAATGAAATAATTATTGTAGCTTGTCAAGATTTTAATTATTATTTTTGAACATCAAGATTATAATTTTGTGTATGTATATATGATATTTTTTCCCAAAAACACGGAAAATAGTAGCCATAAGTTGTTTCTTGTGAGAATTATTAAAATAAAGAAATGTAGAAATTAGGAAAAAAGTCAACAATTTATATTTCTTGTCCTCAATAATTTGCAATTCAAGCATTGTAACCTTTAGGTTGAGAGACAATTTTTCATCTAGTCACATCAAAAGTAATTTGTATCCTCTTTGGTTGAAAGTTGCTGATAAAAGTAACAAAGGCCAAGCACACCTTCCACACATCATCCGTCACCCCTACCAATCTCCCCATGTGGTTCAGATTCATACCCATATTATTTTGATAATGGAAGGTTATTGTCATTGTTTCACCATTTTCTTTGTGGATTTGACGAAATAGATAAGGTGATGGACCAAAAAGGAATACCTATGAGTAAAAGTGGAAGGTAGAGTGCGCGTGTCCTAATTTATTAATCCAATGCTGACTGTGAGAGATTCCTTTTGGCTAGGGGGAACTACCTGAAATACACAACAATACCATAAAAGAGAGTTAAACAATATATGTTAGTGGGTTTCCTAACATGTGCTAAATCAGGGAAGTGTGGTACATCTTTGGTGGTAGTCAACCCACTGTTTAATACAGTTTAATGTAAGAAATAACGTAAATAAATAAAATCCTATTGTAGTTGATATGATTTAGGTATCTCATTCAAATACAATAAGCAAATCTAACATAACAGGCTAGGTTATGATCAGATCTGGAAGTAGGGTAGGTAATCAATGTACTGGAACTGGTCAAGGTCAAATTTTGGGTAGCTTGGCAGAGGATCTCGTCATCGACGTTCTTCTAGGAGACCCCCTAGAGCTGCAGAGTTCAGATCCATCCATGGCATCTTCTGTATTCCTCTCGTCTCCCTCTTCTTCTCTCTTCTTCTTCTTTCCGAGAGATTTCCTCTTTGTACATGGGTACCCTTTCAGGCTCGTCTATGGCCGGGACCCATATTTGGCATCTTTCTTAGATTAGAGAGTTTGTTTTTCTCTTGTGGTGGATGTTTTTCCCACGGAGTTTTCCTTCACTGCTTGGGATCTTTTTTTTGTATATGGGTACCTCATCAGGCTTTGTACCAGGACCCATTTCTCGTTTCTAACTTTCTACCTCATCCTAAGTTACGATGAAGGGGGGTTTTGGTGTGTGTTATTTTCCACATCATTAGGTGAGTCATTTCACTTAGGTGAGATCGTAGGTCCATGTGTCATTTAGGGGTCATTATGAGATTCTCTTATGCATCATTGGGAGTTACACTTCCATTCTGGGAATGTAACTCCTCCTCTCTACTCGCGTTGTCATGATTGCAGCACTGGGGGTTACTCAGCACCTCCTATTTGTACACCCCATTTGATCTATGAGATAGAGGAGAGTTTTGTGGCTTATCGAGGTTCTGCCCTTTTGACGAATCTTTTCATGGACATTCAGTTAATGCTTTCTCCTCCTGACATCTCTTCACGTTGTCGTTCACACGTTTGTTGATGTGCACGTCGTCCCTCATGATCCTCGCTTGCGGGTTTTAAACCCTCTTTCAAATACAATAGTAAAAGGGGGATCTATAACATGTGTAGAAATTTAATCTTGTTCTAGATCGATAAAATTATAACATAAGAGTGTAAATGATTCACATGTATCATTTTCTAATTGTTGTTTTAGAGCAGGGATCAAGCCAAAACAAAAGATGGATTTTTTTTCTAGGTATATAGGCTGAAATATGAGCTGATGCATGCATGGATTGAAGCATAAAGATACAGTCCTAAATGGGCTTTGTTTTTCCTTTATGTAAGATAGGAAAGTGGTCATATGTGACACCATAACCATTGTTTAATATAAAGTGTCTGATAAAAGCATCTTCCATTTCAAAAAATGTACTAATGGACCCAAAAGGTAAATGGGTGTACCAATAAAGTGATTCATTGATAAAAGTACGACGAAAGGATTTTAGGAATAACCGATCATTTGAGTAAGAATTCATAGATAAATGTTAATTCTTGAGATGTAAGTATGGATTTCTAGTACCATCGAAGCATGAGAATGTAGGAATAGTGAAATCCTTAGGAAATGATAAGTTATGCATTTATTTGGAATAGGATTTCCATTTAAAAACATCTTATCGATAGAATCATAATAGGATTTGCTTTCTAGAGTGAGAGATTGGACCTGAGATTACAAATGACCTAAAACATGCATGAGTGAGATAGTATCATGTGGAGGAGTAGTAGGAGATGTGAGAGGTACATGGAGTGGTTAATGCTTTCCATTATGAGTGATTAGAGGAATATTAGAAAAAGAAGAAAAATATGAAGACACTATATGTACACTAGATGTATATGAAGAAGATATAGGTAGTGAAATGCTAGATGGAATAGAAGAAGCAACATGAATATCATTGTGAGGAGAAGAAGAGGAAAGAGGTGGAGATGAACATAGAATATTAGTAGAATCATTAACAGGAGAATCAGAAGAAATGGCATTAGGTAAACTAGTAGGAATGGAAGAATCATCATACATTCTAGAAAAAGAAATCTTAGAAGTAGATGAAAATGGAGTGGAAAATTTAGATTCAGTAGTCTTAAGTGAAGTAGAATTGGTACTAATATGCTCATGTTGATAAATATCATAAGAAAAATCTTCACATGCAAGTAGTTCATCAAGAGAGTCATCAATATGTTGTGAAATAGGAGAAAAACTAATATGACATTTTATTTTTTCAATCATTAGAAGCATGCTCAGAAAATGGACAATGATTAGATGTAGCTGGGGATTCATCCTGACTAGTACGAGGAATAATATCATTCACATATCCATTTTTATCTTTATTAGTGTCTAAAGTATTGAAAATACAAAACATATAGGCAATAATAACATCATCAAGAGTTTTTGCAGTAATAGTAGAAGGTGGAGGAGGCCTATTTCTTATAGAATAACAAGGTTTACAACCAGAAAAACTTTCTCGGTTGGAAACAATGTTGATAGAGGAATGAGTGAAACTAGTAGGAAAATTGCATTTATTTGCCAAAAGCATTCTTTAAGTATCATCTTTAAGGGTAATATTATTATAAAGAGTGTGAAGTTTAGTCGTAGTTACTTCATCAAACATAGGGATAAAAATCTCATGATGCATATCTTTCCTTGGAGAAGAATATCTATCCTTAACCATTAGGATTTAGTAGATCCTAGGGCAAGGCTTTCTGAGATATGCATTCACCAAAATGAATCAATAAAATCTAGTGTTACTCTATTGAAATATAAATCTACATATGCTACAAATGATTTATAATGAAATAAAAATTCTAAGCAATTTTATGGATGTCAGTATGAAAATAAAATGATAGTTAGGGCACATAACTTGATTTGTCTTGTCCTAAAGTGTGTCTGGAGTGGCAGGACTGATAAAACAACGGCTCAGGATGTTGCAAACAGACTCAAATAAATATAGGAGTGCCAAAAATGCTGAGACTAGGGCTCCTGTGTAGGGGCCAGGGCGCTTGGGGTGCCATAGGCCTTCCTGGATGCCTATGACTGCTCAAAACCTTCAACACTCAGTTTCATAGGGTCACGAGATCTTCACTACTTATCATATTTTGTATCCTATATGTTGTAATTAGATCGCCATGGTACTTATAATTCTGTAACATAAATAATATCCTTTGAAACCCTTAAAATACATCAAATCCTAAAAAATAAAAGGGAGGTCAAAGTTTCCTCAGCTATCAATAAAGTTAACTTACAACTGAGAACTGCGCTACACATCAGACTCCATGCATTTCTATGTGTTTGCATGAGTAAATAATGCTCCTAAGTTTCCCTCACACAGGTGATGCCAAGATAGGGGGCTAAAAGCTAGATAAAATGTAGATGAGTGAATGGAATTCAACAGTTCCCCTTCCTATGTAGTGTATGCAGAGTAAAAAGCCCAAAATGTAGTCCCTTTCATAGTATATAGTAGATAGCCCTTGCGAAAATTATCTACTCTTATATTGGTATGTATGTTATGTTCATATAGGGATTTCTTGCTTAAATTTTGACACTAATGACATGTAGTCATTTTTATGCCCATAGAATAACCTTCTAACCCCATGCATGCCAGCCTATCACCCAGCGGGTATTGTGCACTCACCCAAGGCGCACGTGGGTGCCATGCCCCTCCTTTATGTGAGCATTGTGGGAAGATGTTGTCATTGATGACATATTAAGTGCAAAAAATTAAATGATCATGCATATATTATGAAAGCATGGGATAAGTCATTACACCAGCTTCTCATTTAGATAACAAAAGAAACATCATATAGATAGTAGATCTAATCCATAACATAAAGAAAAAGGCACTAGGGTTTACACCCATGAACAATATATTTATAATATCACCATACATTCATGATGATCATAGTTCAGTAACCACATTACATCCAAAAAGGGTCATATTAGACCAATATATCATGATTCATGCATAAGAAATTCTAGCTATTCTTCCCTATTACAAAAATTTAGCAAACCCATTCCCCTAGATATGTTAACATTCCTATAGCCCTCTAATGAGAACCCCAACCCCTAGAATCTTCTACTCATTTCTGTAGAGCTTCACCTACTCTTTCATTGTTTATCACACCATGCCCCTCTTCTCCTTTATCTCTCTCAATGATTCTCTCTCTAGAATGGTCTTGTCTCCTCCTTCTTACCTCATTTTCTTCTACCCGAGCATCTCTATAAATAGGTTTAAACATCCACCCCATGCCTTCTTGAAGTAGAAGATCGGTTCCCAAGTTTCAAGGTGGTCCTCCAATGGAGCATTCTTCTTCTGATCTTAGCTCCCCCACTTTTAGAAATGATGTCTTCATGAATTTTCTATGTGTGGAATATTCTTTCCTTGACCACCAAGTCGCCATGTTGTCACCTTATCCATTCATCACGCCTAGTCGGCTCGATGTTTTTCCTCAAGTGCCTCTTGGAAATCTGAATATGGCTAAGTCCTAAAATTCTTTGCTTTTCCTTACACACGCGTAATGGTTTCTATTAAACCCTTTTAATACCCTTATCCTGTGCACTTTTACCCGCCCACACCATCTTCTTCACTGGTCCTACATGCGCATGATCCCTTTAGGACTTAGTTAGTATTCTAAGGCCCAACATCACCCCACACTAAGCTTGTTCTCCGACTTTGGAAACATATTCTCCAAAGAATAAAGAATGGTGGGACTTTTAATGGTCGGAAATAAAGAATGAAAGAATTAAGAATGAGAAATGGAAACAATAGAAAATGGAGGAATGGAGAATTTGTTTATTTCTAAAGAATGAGTGGGAAATCCTTCCTTATATCTGCCTCAATCTTCTCCCAGGAATCCACCTCACCCTACATCTATTGACAGAGGTCACCTACTAAGGTGCTAACCTCTTCGAATCATAGTTCATTATGCTTAGCATTAATCATATCAATAATGTTTTCCAACTTCTTGCTAAGGTCATCCAACGCATCCATCCTGCAAGTGATCTAAGGATATAATTCCTTCAGCTGATTTTTGATCGAGCCTCTCAGGGTCTCAATGGATTCATAATTATTCTCTACCTTAGCCAAGATCTTATCCTGCTCTACCCTATTTCCGTTATTCTTCAACTGAAAATCCTTGAGGTCTGCCTCATGGGTGAAAACTAGAATGCTTGCCACTCTATCTCTATTAATGTAATTGTCATAAGTAGCTTCAACTATCTTTGCGGCGGCCTTTACATTGGCAAGGAGCTTAAGGTACTAAGTGACTATCTCCACAACCTTCATCTTCTCCTCATTCAATTGGCGCACTAACAATTCTTCTGTTGATTCTAAAGCAAGAGGCTACCTCTCCATGATGAGGATGCAAGTTAGGTCTTCCAAGCATTGAAAATTTGACTCATACTTATGCTTGGGTGGTGTTAGGTTTATATGCTTTAAGAAAATAACATGGGTAATCATTTCTACCTTTTTATATACCTCACGCACCCTATCTTTTTCCTGCTTTAGCTCGCACCTTAACTATGCACTGATTAATTCCTCCTACTTCATATATTTTCTCTTTTCAACAAGCTCCTCCTTTTTATTCTCTAATTCCCCTTATAGGTATCTCACCCGGTCATTCCTTCCAAAGAGACTTACCTCAACTTCAACTGAAACCTTGTTGAGCATATTACAGACTTTCTCATCAGACAATTGCTGAGCATTGAATAGTGGGTTTATACCTTTGGTCTCTGGAACCTTCATTAGCACTCCTTGGTTAACTTTGAACTCAGGTTCATGGACATGGGACTAAAAATGCCAAGATAACATCTTCCTGGTTTGTGGGTACGTGCCTTCTTCCTCAAATAAAGACATTACAAGGAGTTATTATTTCGTCATGGTGCTCTAGAAGCGTGCGCGTAGCACTTTGTTTGGATCATGGATTATAAACTTTTTTACCTATAACATAAGATCTAAACCTTCTCTTTTCATTGCCTTAACAATAGGTGGCCGCCTCCCCGCTTTCGTCGTGTTTCACGCGCAAGTCCGGGGTTTGTTGCGACTTGTCCCCTATTCATATCTGCCAACACTCTTCCTCGTCCTTACTTTTATCTCTACCCCCCCCCCCCACCTCGTCCCCCTTGCACGCTTTCAAGCGCTTCTAACTCCATCCCCCGATTTTCTTACTTGAGCCAAGTCCGCGATTATATGTTTCTCGTGCTGTACGGTCTAATACTAAGATTGCATAAGGCGGTGGTTACCGTAGATAAACATCATCTCCTTTAATTTCTCTGAACTACTCCGAGCCCGCAACCTCCAAGAACGGGTCACCTTGCTTGCGATGCCTCACCTGAATTTATTACACATGTTTTTATTTTGTCCCCCTCTCCTACAGCTCCTTTCCCCTTCCCTGTCTAGTCTCTGTGTTTGCCCCTCCCCTCCTTGTACACCGCGTTGCGCCTCTTATACTCTCCCTTCCCTGCCCGCTCCCCCCATTGAGTTGGTCATCCTTTTACAAGGCGCTATTCATGATCTATTGGTATCCTCCCCAACCCTCCGCCACCCATAAAGAAACGAGTACGGGGATTCGAATTTTAACTTGTGAGTATCTGTCCACGCTCTCAGAATCACTGCTTTTCTTCCACTACCTTCTCTATTTATGCCCGCTACTTCTCTTTCTACGCCTCTTTTTCTACTATGTGGTGAGGTTGGGAGTCCTTTGATCCTTAGTATTTACTTCTTCACTCTCCCCCTTTCCTTGAGTTCCTTCTTCTTCTCCATGCTTCCCCTCACTTCTTTCTTCCTCTGAGTCGTGTACATCGTACATGGGATGATTCTAAAATTCTTCATCCTCATCATTGTCTCTCTCACCCCTGTAGGCCTCCAAGCTCTCTGTCTCCTCTGAGTCTTCCTTCCCCGCTACCTTCTATTTCTTCCTAGCTGGGGATTCTTCCTCTTCCTCAGCAGGTGATTTATTTCTAGGTGACTCTTCTTATTTTGGCACCTCTTCCTTAGGTGTCTTTTCCTTCTCCTTGGAATTAAAGAGTAGCTTGGGTATAGAGACATTTAACCTCTTGGTGGCCGAGTTTGTTACTTTAGGCCACTTCAAAGTAATTAAATATTGTTTTGGTTTAAAATGGGGCCGAAAAAAATTTAAAAAATAAAAATTAAATTAATTCATTCTAACCCTTGGTTGAGCATAATTCAAACTTTCAGGAAAAGGAATAAGTAACACCATATGGAAGATTCAATGTTAGTTTGATCTATCTTTGAGCCCATGTTACATTCCTCATCTTTGTTCGACTTAGAGGTTCTAATCGTAAGCCACCTTTGTACCTTGTGTAGTGGGAACCATGATTGTATTCCCACCATTCTTAAATGGTTGGCAAGATGGCTTAATGAGGCCTTAATCCTCTTAGTATTTTCTCAGTGGTCTTTATTAAAAAAAAGAGAAAAAAGTTCCTACTTTTTCTAACATATTAGTTAGGTTTTGGGTCGTTAAGTTTGGGGCATTACACTCCCTTCATGCTCGTATTTTATTTTTTATGCTTCATAGTATCATGCAACTTCATTACCTTATCCTACATGATAAAACTTCACGGGCTTTCTCCTTTGTTGTATGGAATTTCCATCTTATGTGGTACAATGTCTCTTAATTCTACAGAACACCATGAAACTCTTCATTCTTCAATCTTTCTTCCTAATAACTACACTATATTTCCCTATCATATATATGGTGTATATAATCCTTATTGTTTGATATATTCACAAATCAAAAATTCATCCCGTAAATATAAAGGGGAGCATATATATATATTCTCAGGTATCTATTTTACTCTTGGAAATGACATTCAATTCCTCATTGAGATGAAGTGTGATGCACTTATACTAGGTATAAACACCTTGGTCTTGTCACGAGACACTTCTTGAGTAAAATTAGATTCTTTGGTCTCATAATCAGACATAGCAAATCCAAATTCAATAGTAGAAAAAGTTCAACATATTCAAGTGCATGTGTTTTAATTCTACTATCTTATACATTCTAGATTTCAATGGTTCCTTATTTGATTTAATAGTTATTGTTTCACTCTTGTTTACTTCAAGGGGCACAAATTTCCAGATATAGGAACATGGATTTGAGGAGTTCTATATGTCCATTATGTAGATCCCTAATTTTAGTATAAGACTACTTAAATATGATACTAGTGTATTTATGTGTTTATATATAACTAGTTCAACTTAGGCTCTTATTAACTTGCTTTTTCAACTTGCTTTCTGGCTTTGCTTACTCCCTTAACCTTATTTTCTCTTGTCGACTTCACATTCTCATCTATGCTACTATGCAGTCCCCAATTTGTCTCTTTCCTTAATTTTTCTCATTTTCTCTCTCTTAAAAGTTATGAATTTCTTTCTTCCCTTAATTTCTTACCTTGTTTTGGATCATTTTCCAATCTCATAAAATTGTGAGCAATTTCATATGTACATCTATGTCACATCTCTATGAAAATCACTCTCTTTTTATGGGCCTTTGTAACCCTCAATTGATTTCCGGTTAGTCTACTGCATTTGTGAATAAACCAATTTTCAAGAGTTTTTGTCAACATTACTTTTTTTGGCTCTTTCGAGTTTCCTTTTCCCGGGGAAAGACGTTGGAAGTGACATGAATTGTCTTTCTAAGTTCGAGTCCAAGGACGTTCCAAAGCCAATAGGAAAAGAGTTATTTTAATTATTAGTTTACAAAAAAATGTTTCTTGGGCTCAAATTAGAGCTGACCCGATATTTTTTTGTGTGACGGGTCCAACACGATCATTCTTCCTCTCAATTATTTTTTTGTGTGACGGGTCCAACTCGGATCTTCACTCGTTCAATAATCAAAGTGGTCGAAATCAGCGTTATTTGGTTGCTGCTCCTCGTTTATTAATTTGCGTCTGTGGTCCCAAATATGAACTAGTGTTAGACGTATTATTCCGGCTATGGTGGAGACACCCTTTCGTTAGGGGTTTCACTCACCGGAAACCAAACAATAATATCAAAGAATGGTACGTTTGCAATGGGTTTTTTCAGTCCTAGCGGAACACATAACTGGTATGTTGGCATCTGGTATTCGCAAGTCTCTGACAAGGCAATTGTTTGGGTGGCAAACAGGCAGTCTCCTATTAGAAACATACCGGGCGTTTTGAATCTGTCGAGAGATGGTCATCTGGGAGTTTTTGGTGCAGGAGGAGCATCTGTCTGGTCGATCAATGGGACCAACAAGGTTTCACGGGGTGTGCTGCTGGATTCTGGTAATTTTGTTCTGCTGGATGCTGACAACAGATCTGAGACTGTTTGGGAGAGTTTCGACCATCCCACTAATACGTGGTTGCCTGGCATGAAGCTCGGCAAACAGCACAAGTTAATCTCTTGGAAGAATTCTTGGGATCCAGCTCCCGGGCTTTTCTCTGGTATGCAGGATCCATCCGGGATCAACCAATTTGTGCTCATGTGGAATGATTCTGTTTGGTATTGGACGACCGGAGTTTGGGATGGCATAAATTTCAGCGAGCTTAGAGAAATTCCAGGCACATACAGGCGCGATAAGGTTTCACTTTGATATGTATCTGACCTATACAGTAACACCGGAAGGTGGGAAGGTGCATAACCATTTGGTACTAGACAACGACGGAACGATTGCAGAACATCTTTTTATTAATGGTCAATGGATCATCGGTGGTGGTTTACCCGTAGATCAATGCCAGGTATATGGCATTTGCGGAGCATTCGGAACCTGCAATCCTGATAATGTTCCCTTTTGTAGCTGCATGCACGGATTTCAGCCCACCGATGATCTGCCCTTGGAATTCGCAGGAGTGGTGGTCAAGCGGTTGTGTTCGGAGTAACCCGTTGAAATGCACGGTACCACCGATGGTTTCCTGCAACTTAGCGGAACATCGCTGCCCGTGGAACAAGCTGTTCCATACATGGAAGAGAAAACTCCAGATGGATGCCGTGCTGCGTGTCTCAATAATTGCTCCTGCAACGCCTTCGCAGTCACCACTAGTTCTACTGCTTCTCACGTCTGTGGATTATGGTTCGGCGACTTGTTAAACATCCGCCATTCTTCCGAAGGACAGTAGTCTTTATTTATTCGGATGGCTGCTTCTGATTTACCTCAACCATCATCCAACAGAAACAAAGTTCATGTCGTTAGTATTATTGTTCCAGTGTGCACTGGTTTGGCTCTTGCAATCTCACTGTTTGCCTGGTTGAAGCGTCGAAGATTGCAACAAAGGAAAGGAGGGCAGAATCGCGGGGAAGTTTTTCTTAGAGCATTCACCTACAGGGAGTTGAAGATTGCAACAGCAAATTTCAAGCATAGGTTGGGGAGCGGAGGATTCGGTTCAGTGTTCAAGGGAACTCTAAAAGACGGTGCACTTGTGGCCGTTAAACAATTACAGGGTAAAGGGCCAAGTGAAAAGCAATTCCGTGCCGAAATCGAAACTGTGGGAAACATACAGCATGTGAATTTGGTCAGACTTCGAGGATTTTGTGCTGAGGGATCTGAACGTTTACTGGTGTACGATTATATGCCCAACGGCTCTCTGGAATTCGTTCTTATTATGCAATGATAATGCGGGAAAAGAAATCATATCGTTGGACTGGAAAACCCGATTTTACATAGCTTTGGGAACTGCACGAGCACTAGTTTATCTCCATGAGGAATGCAGAGATTGCATCATTCATTGCGACATCAAGCCGGAAAACATTCTGCTGGATGAGTATTTCTGTCCAAAAGTGGCTGATTTTGGGCTGGCAAAGTTAATGGGCAGAGATTTCAGCGGCGCACTGACGACAATCAGAGGAACTGTAGGGTACGTGGCTCCAGAGTGGATCTCCGGCGTACCAATCACTGCCAAGGTGGATGTCTACAGTTTCGGAATGACCCTGCTCGAAATCATTTCCGGGCGAAGAAATTTGGACCTGAATGCGGCGGAATCGTGCAGGATAGTGTTTCCACCGTGGGCTGTAGCTCAAATTGAAAAGGGGGGCATAATGGGTGTGATAGATGCAAGAATTAATGTGCACAACGTAGAGGTTGAAGAGGTTGTAAGAGCTGGTGAGGTGGTCCGGCAATGTATTGAAGAGGATGAGAATGCGAGGCCAACCATGGCCCAAGTTGTGCTGATACTTGGACGGGGTGTTAGACATGCAGAAATTATAGCCGAATATTTAGGGATTCTGTAGTTAGCATTTTGGATTCTGTAGCTAGCATTTAGGGAAGTTGTTTTGTATTTGACAACACATTAGATGATATGTGTACGTGCTGGCAATGTTGTCCATCTGGAGGATGAAGAGTAGAGATAGGGTAGTTTGAGTTTGAGTTTGAATAAGACTCTGTTTACTATTATTCTATAAATATTGTATTCTCTGATTTAGCAAAGTAGAAGACAGCAAGAGTAAGAAATAGATCAAAAACTGCATTTGTATTTATGTGTTCTGTTTTAAGAGTGCCAATATTTTTCATGGTATCAGAGCAGTGTTGGTGAAGTGTTGCTGCAGAGAAGTATTAGAATTTTAAGACAGAGAGATGGCCACATTTGTTGCAGGAGATCCTCATAGGATGGTAGAATGATTTGATGGCATTGGATTTAATCTCTGGAAGCTCAGAATGAAGATGTTGCTGCTGAACAAGGATCTACTCAATATAGTTGAAGGGAATGAGACTAAACCCACCCAGGATGCAAATATGATCAGTAAGTGGGATTCAAAGGAAGGTAGGGCTCGTTCCTGAATACTTTTTAAGTTTGAGTGATAATGTGCTTTTACATGTAATTGAGGCAAAATCAGCAAAGGATGCTTGGGATCAATTAAGCAAGTTATATGAATCAAATGATGTTAGCACAAGATTATATCTTAGAAGAAGATTTTTTCAGTTAAAGATGAAGGAAACACAAAAGATATCAGATTTCACAAATCAGTTTAAATCTCTCAAAAATCAATTGGCAACATGTGGATCAGTGATTGCAGAAGAAGATGTTGTTATGTCGCTTCTTGGGAGTTTTCCAGAATCCTATTCTGGACTGGTAGTAACACTAAGCACCCAATCTAATTTGGATTTGACAAAAGTAATAGCAGCACTACTTCAAGAAGAAATCTATCAGAGCCGGGGGTTCAAAGCTTGGACCCTTGGGCACACTTAGAAAACATGAAACATGAACATTTAACTTAGTGCAAATTTGATTCTTTTAATCTATAAAACCACAATGTTGATAATTATAGGAAACAACAAATTTAGAAAACTGGCACAAGACCTAGAATAATGAACTAACTCTCGCTTTGATCTATGCAGGAGGCGCAGATTAGGCAAGGGGTCTCTACATATAGACCTAGATATACCACCGCCAGAGCAGGCTGTAGCGGCCATTCTACCTCAGATCTTATAGACACTCCAGGATGTCAATGCCGCTATACGCGGAGAGCCCTTGGGAGGACGATTTGCAACACATAGTTTGGAGCCATCAGTAGATGCCCAGGTATCCCCTCGACACAGCGAGGAGCACAGGGCAGAGAACTTCCGTGCTGAGTCGGGTAGGGCAGAATCACCACAAAGAGGACATGGGGATAGGATCTCAGGACATAGGGACAGGTCTCGGAGCCCTAGACAGAGGGAGGAGCATACAGAGAGACCTAGGATTCGTCATACGTCAGCTGCAGACCATATCAGGGAGATCCTGAAGCTACGACCATCTCACTATTCGGGTGATACAGGCGGTTTTCAGACAGAGGCCTGGTTAGTGAGCTTGAGCGGATGCTTCAAGCTTCTCCCTTGTACTAGCAACACGAAAGCTCATGTTGCGATCCATCTTCTGAGGGATGGAGCAGGAGTCTGGTGGAGGACCGAGGAGCAGAAGTTCCACGTTGACTCGGAGATGATTACCTGGGAGCTGTTTGAGGAGCGTTTCAGGAGTAGGTATTTACCCAGGAGATTTATACAGCAGTGGATAGATGAGTTTCATGACCTCCTTCAGGCATCGATGACAGTAGCTGAGTATGAGAGTCGATTTCTGGATCTACTGCAGTACGTCGACTATATGCAGGATGAGCAGGTATGGATTCACAGGTTCATCCGTGGCCTAAACTTGGATTTAGGTGGCGCAGTGCACATTCACTACCCACAGACATTAGCAGAGGCCGTGGAGAAGGCCTATATTGTAGAGGAGACACGGGGGAAGACGCAACAGGCTAGAGACAGAGTTCGGAGCCGTATCCAGCAGATGTAGGATGGTAGGTCGAAGGGGTCAGTTCCTCCTCCACGGGGTGGACAGAGTTCAAGGCAAGTTTCATTCAGGCCACCACAGCAGCAGCAGTAGCAGCAACAAACCCACCCACCTTACCGACCTCCTCAGAGATTTGATGCGCAGAGAGGACGTAGTATGGTGCCTCCTCCTAGGGGTCCCATCAGGACACAGGGTGCGCCGAGAGCTCAGTCAGCAGGAGCTCGTCAGCAGAGACCTCAGCAGTCCATAGCCGGATCGTCAGGATCTATAGCTCAGTCATCTAGAGTACCAACTGGAGCTGCTTCCCACTGGAGAGGACCAAGTAGCTGTTATGGTTGTGGTGTTGTGGGACATCATTGGAGAGATTGCCCACAGAACCCTAACAAGGGTAAGACGCAGAGCTCAGAGCCTATTGTTGGAGATATGGCACGGAGTCATCAGATCTACGCAGCGGTCAAGAACCACCAAGCTGAGCACCAAAGTACTATGATTGAGACGACAGGTAGTATTGGTGGTATTTCCACCTCTATATTATTTGATTCTGGTTCTTCTGATTCTTTTATTACACCATCCTTAGTAGAGCGTTGTAGGCTAGTGGCAGTTAGGCAGGGCCGTAGTTGGGACGTTGAGATGGCTTCTGGAGCCAAAATTTCCGTAGACTCCTTAGTTAAGGAGTGTGTAGTGGATTTGGGACCCTTCACCACTACTTCTGGTCTTTGGATCCTTCCATTAGGATCTTATGGCATCATTTTAGGCATGGATTGGTTTTCCGCTCACAGAGCTAGAGTGGATTGTTACCATAAGACTATTGTTTACATAGATGATCTTGGAGTAGAGTCAGTGATATCAGGAGTTAGGAGGGCCGTATCCATTCGCACCATCTCTGCTATGCAGCTTAAGCGGTGTGCGCGACGGGGTTGTCAGTTGTTTGCTATTACGGTCAGTGACAGATCAGAGGATGAGTCAAGAGGATCTTCCCTCGATGACCATCCCATCTTATCAGAGTTTGCTGATGTGTTCCCAGGGGAGCTACCGGGGTTACCTCCCCCACGTGAGATCGAATTCCATATAGATCTAGTTCCGGGCGCAGAGCCTATCTCACGAGCACCCTATCGGATGACTACTCCTGAGTTATGTGAGCTCAAGTTGCAGCTTGAGGGCCTTCTGGAGAAAGGCCTAATCCGTCCTAGTGTATCTCCTTGGGGTGCACCAGTGATCTTTGTGAAGAAGAAGGATGGATCCCTTCGGCTGTGTATTGACTACCGTCAGCTGAATAAAGTAACGATCAAAAATCGTTACCCCCTTCCACGCATTGATGATTTATTTGATCAGATGAAGGGGGCTACAATTTTCTCTAAGATAGATCTTAAGTCAGGGTACCACCAGCTCAGAATTGTGGAGACGGATATTCACAAGACAGCATTCCGTACGAGATATGGCCACTACGAGTTCTCAGTGGTACCTTTCAGTTTGACGAATGCCCCCGCAGTGTTTATGAGTTTGATGAATGGGGTATTCAGGACCTTCCTTGATCGCTTCGTGCTCATCTTCCTTGATGAAATTCAGATTTACTCACACACACGTGAGGAGCACGAGGAGCACCTTCACCAGGTTCTTCAGTGTCTTCACGAACAGCGCCTTTATAGGAACTTGGAGAAGTGTGCGTTCTTTCAGCCTGAGGTGTAGTATTTGGGCCACATCATTTCTGGGGAAGGTATCGCAGTCGATCCTTCCAAGATTCGAGCCATCATGGATTGGCTAGCACCCACTAGTGTGACCGAGGTGCATAGCTTCATGGGTCTAGCAGGGTATTACAGGAGGTTTGTTCAGGATTTTTCTCAGATTACGAACCCCATCACTTCCCTCCAGCAGAAAGGGAAGAAATTTTTATGGTCAGATAGATGTGAGCAGGCCTTTAGTACACTGAAGGAATGCCTCACGAGGGCACCTATTCTTGCAGTGCCAGATCCTCAGGGTGAGTTCTACGTTTGCACAGATGCTTCCTTGTCAGGACTTGGAGGTGTGTTAATGCAGGAGGGTAGAGTCGTTGCCTTTGAGTCTCACAAACTCAAAGATTATGAGCTCAATTATCTGACCCATGACCTTGAGCTTGCAGCAGTGGTACATGCCTTAGTACAGTGGAGGCATTTTCTTCTTGGCCGGAGATTTACACTCAGGACTGATCACTTGAGTCTTCGCCACCTCTTCACGCAGCCCAATCTCAACGCTCGTCAGCGGCGTTGGATGGAGTTACTCTGTGAGTATGACATGGAGATAGAGCATGTGAAAGGGAAGGAGAATGTGGTTGCAGATGCCTTGAGTAGGCAGAGACATGTGGCTATGGCCACCTCAGTGGGCAAAGATTTGTGGAGTAGGATCTTACAGCAGCTTCCTCAGGATAGTTTCTACCTTGCAGCCAGAGCAGAGATTGAGTCTCAGAGACCCCTTGAAGGGAGATTTGATGGATTTTCATTAGAGGCAGATGGTCTTCTTAGACACAGAGGTCAGATATATGTTCCTATAGATGGAGGCTTGAGACATGACATCTTGACAGAGGCTCATCGTGCACCTTATTCAGCCCATCCCGGGGTGAAGAAGATGCACGCCACCTTGAGATAGTTGTATTTTTGGACAGGACTTTAGAGAGATGTGGCCTCATTTGTGTCCTGTTGTTTAGAGTGCCAGAGGGTGAAGGCCGAGCATCAGCATCCAGCAAGCCTTCTCTATCCTCATGCCATACCGGAGTGGAAGTGGGACACCATTTCCATGGACTTCATCATTGGGTTACCTACATCGAGATACCATCACGACGCCATCATGGTCACGGTGGATAAATTGACGAAGGTAGCTCATTTTTCTCTAGTGAAGACCACCTATACAACAAGTGCTATGGCACAAGTATACCTTGATGAGATTGTCAGATTACATGGGATTCCGCGGAAGATCATTTGCGACCGCGACCCTTTGTACACCTCCCATTTCTGGAACACCATGCAGTATGTTCTCGGGACGAGGATTAATTTCAGCACAGCTTATCACCCTGAGACAGATGGACAAACAGAGAGGGTGAATCAGATTTTGGAGGATATGCTCAGGATGTACGTGATGGATCATCAGTCGAGATGGGAGGAGTATCTGTATTTGGTGGAGTTTTCCTACAATAATAGTTTCCAGAGTTATATAGGCATGGCTCCTTTTCAAGCATTATATGGTAGAGAGTGCAGGACACCTCTTAGTTGGGACAGGGTTGAGGAAAGGGTTTCCCTTGGGCCAGCATTATTACAGGACATGGAGCAGCAGGTTACCTTGATCAGACAGAGATTGCAGGAGGTGCAGGACAGACAGAAGAAGTATGCAGATTAGCATAGGACAGATCGCAGTTTTGAGGTAGGCATGAAGGTGTTTCTCCGTGTCAGACCGCATAAGAGCCCTATCCATTACGGAAAAGGTTCTAAGCTTGCTCCTAGGTTTGTGGGTCCCTTTGAGATGTTGGAGCGCCTCGGTCCCTTGGCCTATCGTCTAGCATTGCCACCTAGCTTATCTTGCGTCCATGATGTGTTTCACGTTTCTGTGCTTAGGAGATATATTTCTGATCCTTCTCATGTGCTAGATTGGACCGCATTGTAGGTGTAGGATCAGGGGAAGGTGATGGTGGAGCCCGTATGCATTATAGAGCGTAGGACACTGGGCCTTTGCGGTAGAGAGATTGATCAGGTTCGGGTCCAATGGGACAGGTATGATGAGACTGCAGCTACTTGGGAGGATCCTACTTTGCTACGAGGAAAGTTTCCACACCTTGTCCAGTGACTTCCAGGAGGAAGTCGAGTCTAAGGGAAGGGGGACGTAGTGCCCACTTCCCTTCGACGCCATTTTTGTTTTGTTGTTTTCGAGACTGATTACTCCACTTATGGATTTATTATGGCTTCTTGATTTAGCATGCTAGTAGATATCATAGACATTGGATTGTTATTGATTTGATCTTTATATGATGCATATGGTCTACTGGTGGAAATTTGATGATGATATTTGTATAATTTTGACATGGTTATTTATCTTTAATTATGACATGTGATATGTTTAATCATATTGAGTAGAACTTGATAATTGGACTAATGTGATGATCGTTTTGACATAAATGAAATGTGGAATAGAAATGTGCTAGAAAGTGTAAGTGATATCGTCCTTGCATAAATGATAGTAAATCATGTGTCGATTATTTTAGATTATATTGTATATTTGGCATGAATGTTTTAATGCAGCCAATAGGCCGAAGGAGGTATTCTCTGTTTTGCAGGTATATTATATTCACAACAATATTGGGGGAGTGGAGACCAACCACATCGGAATTCGCGAAGAATCCAGCTAAGGTCACCATGGCAACAAGTAATTGTGTGTGTGTGTTAGAATTATTTGGTTAGGGAAAAATTGTGACCTGGGGGTCATGTGTTGTTTTGTTTTAATTTTTCCCTTTCTATTATGTTAGTATGTGTTTCTCTTAGTAAGTGAAATTTTTTACTTGTGTTGTTATTCATATTATTTGGATTGGTGTTTACCCCTTTATTAGTCATGGGTTGTAGTGTCCTAATTAAGCTAATTTGAATTTTTCCTAAACTAATTAAAGGATATGACCAAAAGAGAGTTCATTTATTAGGCTTGATTTACTTGGGATTTTGTGTGGATTGTTGTGTGTTTGAGTTTTGAGTGTAGCACACTCCACCCCACATGGGAAACTCGAATTTGGCCTTAGAGGCCAAATTTCAAAGCTTGTGGGACAAGTCAAACTTGTCCCACACCTCTTAAAACCCCATGCCAACCCTACCTATGGGTTGGAAGGCCAAATTTAGGGTCTTTTAGGTGTTTTGGGGGGATAAAAAGGGTAAAATATTAATTGCTCTTTCTTTCAAAATTTAAATGTCCTTTGGGGGAGTGGGCTTAGATGGAGTGTGTAAGGTGCTTACCTTTCTTTCAACCACTTATTAATGGTGCATTGGAATATGAAGTTGACCAAATGATGTGGAGTGGAGGGAAAAGAAGGTGGCATCCTACTTGGAGCCACATCATCCCTCCCTCTCTTTTCTCTATTTATTTGATCCTCTTGTTTGTTTTGGGGGTTGGAAGTTTCATTTTTTAGTCTTTTGTATTTTGGAGAGGAGAGGATTTTGAAGGAGTTTGAGGATTTTTTTTTGGAGCTTGTTAATACTTGTGGGAATTTTGTTGGAGCTTGTGGATGCTTGCTTGATCTTTGGAGGGATTTGAGACTTCATACTTGGAACAAGCTCTACCATGGAAAGGTAGGAGCTTCACCTTTGTTTGTATTATGGTTTCTTCTTTTTGTTATATGAATGAGTATATATGTTGTGTTGAATATTGTTGTTTGAAATGCTTGTTGGGAATGGGTAGAATGCCTAAGTTGGGAGTGGGAGGAGACTATGGGGAGTTTATTTGAGGGAGGCATAAGAGATCATTTTCTTGAGGAGGGAGTTTGGGTTGGGTGCCCACCTAGTATGAAAAATGCTTGCATTTTCTTATTGTTATTAATTTGGGGGAGCCATAAGAGATGAGGGAGGCATAAGAGTGAATGGAGAGATAAGGGGTACTTGAGGGAGGCATAAGAGTTGTTAGGGGTATGGGTTTTGCATTGGAGGCTTTTAGGTGGCACCCATTCCCATTGGGAGGCATAAGTGGCCTCCCCATAGGTCTTACTCTTAAGGCTTTCTTGATAAGCCTTGTGACTTGATGTTGTGATTGTTTTCCCTCTTGTTGTGTTGTTGATTTTGTTTTGAAGGATTATGGAATGAATGTGAAATTTTATGTTGAGTTATGTGGAAGCTAGTAGTTGCCATGAGTTGGATTTTCTCCCATTGTAATGTGGTTGGGGCTCGGGGGACCAATGGAGAGGATGGCTTATCTTCTCCATTGGGTATCTTGGTTGGGTGGAGAGCGTTGCCTCTCCCCCTATTTTGTTGTGAATCAAGCATATTCTTGGAGGAGGTATATTTTTGGTGTTTGGAGCTTGGAGTCTTGTTGGAGACCATGTGAAAATGACCTTGTATTTTTCTCACTTAGAGTGGAAGAAATTGTAATAATGTATCTCATTCTTGTATTTACATTTTGTATGACTTCCCACATCAAGTGGGGAACATTGTATTGATCTTGTGAAGAAACATATTGCATTTCATTGTAGCTATGGAAGTATATTATACATTGAAAAGAAAGAAGAAATACTTGTGTGAATTAGTTTTGAAATGGAAAATAAAGCTTACTTTCATTGTAGTGTTGTTTTATTGTAAATATGTAAAAAAAAGGAAAAAGAAATGACCGAAATGGATACATAGTGCCAAATTTTAATTAAAAGTTACTTGCTTATTTTCTTTTAGAGCAATGGTTAAATTAGAATGAGAAAAGTTGTAAGTGCCACCTAGATTTACTCATTAGAGTAAATATTAAATGTTCTATGAAGAAAAAAATTAAATTAATGTACTTATTAGAATTGAAAGCAAATTTTAAATTTAAAACTATTTTATTCTCATTATCAAATATAAAGAGGTAGAGAAATAGGCATTTAGTATTTCATACTTTGGACAAGATCCCCTTATTAGTTGTGTTTGAAAGAGCAATAACTTTACAAGTTCCTCAAACTTACATTTGATTAAAAATACAGGAATTTACAAAATCAACTTGCTTAAATTCAATTTCCCAAATTAATTAATCTTATGTATTTTTTTTTTTACAATATTACTATAATTTAAACAATTACTATGTATGAATTAAAACTTAATTTTTCTTCAAATTTTATACTTGAGTGTAAAATAGATTTATTCCAAAATTACTATCCAAATTTTATTGTTAAGTAATCTATTTATATCTATATATAAATACTTATATATATGAGGTTATATAATAAATATTTAATTGTAATAACTATCTTTATATAAATTTGCATATATAAGTGCAGGTTTTATTATTAAAATCTAAGTAAGTATGAAAAATATTTATAAAAGAAAAATATAAAAATATAAAAATAAAAATAAAAGGAAAACAATTTGTTTAAAGCCACATGGCTTAAGCCCCACGTGGGCTTTGAGGATATTAATTAGAATAAAGGTGGAGTGGAGTAACTTAGGCCCCAACCTTTAATCCTGACATTTAAAAAAAAAAATGCGGCCAATACCCTACCACCATTTTATATAATAATTTCAGCCTGTGTATGATTTTTAAACCGTGGCCACACCACTTTTAATCAGCCCAGTCTATATTATGGCCTGTACATAAACACATATCCACGGGTTTCTTTAAACTGGGGCCACTTTTTTTTTTTTTACGCTAAACCTGTGTTTAAATTTATATGATTAGAAAATAGAAAAATATAAATTTATACACTGCGTATTTATAGGCCTGCAACTAAAAATATTCCGAAAATGAGCAAAATAAAATGTTTTTTTTTATAATTTTTCAAATAGGCATATAAATACATTTTCATACTGGTAAAAAAAAAGAAAAAGAAAGTGAATTTATTTATATATATTCACTTTCAAATGTTAAATATACTGTGTTATATATGCAGTTTTTTTTTTTATAGATTGTAAATAAACCAGAACAGAATAGACAAATAACCACAACCAGGTTTGATTAAATCCTTCACAAATAAAATATAAATCTCTGGTAAAAGGCAAGGTAACTCTCCTTCATGTTTATCCACCCTTGAGCTTGGAGCATTCATCCTCCTCCTTCCTCCTTCAAACCTGCAAGGCAAGAAAAAGAAAAACAAAAGAGATAAAGTAAAAATGAGTAATAAGAGATCCATAAGGATATTTAGGGCTTCCTTGGTCCACCCTAAATCTAAGGGCTATAATAGAATCCATCCAATGGCCTATAATTATTCCTACATCACTTAAGTGATGGGAAAATTGGTGGGTATGTGTTTAATTTAAGTAAGGGTAATGTTTTAATGGGGACTAAGGGGGTTAGACTAGTTTACACACTTACCCTCTTGGTGTAATAAATCAAGTTACTTATGCATAGCTTTAAATAGCTATAGAAATTATTAGTGGTATTTAATTAAATTGTGAATTAATGTTATTTAAAAAATAATAATAATAATAAATACATTTAGAAGGGATTATTGAGCTAAGTAATAAGTGGAGCGAATGAACAATATTTATATTAAAAAAAAAAAAAAAACCTTGGAACTCGTAAATAATATTGTAGTCGTAATATTAAAATAGAGGGTCAGGTCAACTGTGTATAATGTTTAATTATTATTTCGGCCACCGTAATTTTATGTAAGTTAAAATCAAAAATTAACCTTGGTTAAAATCAGAAGTCAAAAATAAATAAAAATTCATAAATTACTTATTTAATTAAATGGGTTTCTTTGGCGGAATTTTTTTTTAGCGGGCATTACAAAATCAGAAGGAAGGATGGGGGCCTGAATAATGAGAATCCTACAACACTGTTTTCAGCAGGATATAAGGGACAAACAAAAAGGAAGAGTGACAAAAAATCCCATTCCTCCCATTCTAATGTCTCAAAGAATGGTAAAGACACAAAGGAGGAGAAAAATAAGGGAAATTGTTTTCATTGTGAAGCTCCTATGCATTTTAAGAAACAATGCCGAAAGTGGTTAGCATGGGTAGAAGAGGTAAAGAAAATGAAGGCTTATGAAGCTAACATGACCTCAAGAAATGACCAAGAATTTTTTTTTCGGTTGTCACAACCCCAAGTTCTAATGTTTCAAATTGCTAGTATTTAGATTCAGGGGAAACTCAGCATATGACACTTGAGAGAAGTTGGTTTATGGCATATACAGAAGCACCAAAAAGTAAGACTTTCAATCTTGGAGATGATAGAAAATCTGAGATGATCAGAATTGAAGATATTCCATTGCAAATGTCGGATGGTGGATACAAGAAAATCCAGAACATATGGTATGTACATGCTCTTTTCAAAAGTATTTTATCAGTGAGCAAGATTACTGATGCTGGCATAATTGCACAGTTTTACAACAAGGAATGTGTCCTAAAGGATGTTAAAGGAGTAATTGTTGCTAAGGGACTCAGAGATGGTAATCTGTACAAGTTATGTGCAGCAGTACCTGATGTGGTGTTAAAAACAACAAATAATGAAATATCTGATTCAGTTATTTGGCTTCATAGATTCGGACATGCAAATCCTCACTCGATTCGAATATTAAAATTAGAGCATCTTGTGGAAGATTTTAATTTACATCTACCAGTTGAGTTGGGAGTGTGTGAAGGCTATTGTTTAGGAAAGCAACATAGATTCCCCTTCCCAAAGAAAGGAGCAACATGAGCTAAGGAGAAAATGGAACTTTTACATTCAGATATTTGTGGTGCAATGCAAACAATGTCACACAACGGGGCAAGTTATTTTATTACCTTTATTGACGATTCTTCTAGAATGACCTTTGTTTATTTTATCAAAAATAAATCATGTGCATTAGAGATGTTTAAGATTTTAAAGGAATTTGGTGAGAAACAGTCAGGAAAATCTTTGAAACGACTTAGATGTGATAATGGGGGTGAATATACCTCAAATGCTTTCAAAATTTTATGTGCAAAAGAAGGTATCAAACTTGAGTACACTGTTCCTTATTCACCACAATAGAATGGTGTCACTGAAAGAAGGAATATGACTCTTGTTGAAAGTGCTAGATGCATGCTTAAGAGTAGTGGCTTATCTAATGTTTTTTGGGATGAAGTAGTCTCAAGTGCAACATATATACAAAATGGGTTGCCAACTGCTACATTGCATAAGAAGACACCTTATGAGGCATGGCATGGAAGCAAGCCAAGTGTCAATGATTTATGAATTTTTGGTTGCATAACATACACACATATACCAGATGAAGAAAGAAAGAAGCTAGATGATAAAAACAAGAAGTTTATAATGGTTGGATACAGTTTGAATTCAAAGGGATATCAAATTTATGATCCTATAGCACATGAAATTCCAGTTAGAAGAGACGTTATTTTTGACGAAAATTTAGTTTTGCACAAATCAACTGGGATGGAAAATGCTACGGATTTAGAAACAAGGCCTTATGATCTTCGATATGATGAAGAATCTGAGCATGAGAATTCTACTCCAGCAAGACCATTACAAGTTGTAGCCAAACAACCCATAGGAGATGCACAAGAAGAGCAGCAGCTTCGTAGATCAACAAGACTATGGAAACCAACTAAAAGGACATCTGAATCATATGCACTTAATTTAGAGGTTGATGAATCACTCATTATTCAAGAAACACTTCAAAGTATTTATGTAGCAGATTGGAGGCAAGCAATGGATGCTAAATATGAATCACCCTTAAAAAATCAGACATGGGAACTCATAATTCTTCCACCTGGAAGGAGAGTGGTTTGATGCAAGTGGTTATTCAAACAAAAGTACAAGTTTGATGGGTGGATAGACCACTGATGGATTATCATGTGTCAAGATAGACAATGATCTTCATGTACATCAGCTAGATATAAAAACTACAAGGCAGGAGGCTACATTTGGTATGCAAGGCAAAATGTTACACCCAAATTGTAGGTTTGCGTATTGATGAGTTTCTCCAAAATGAAGGATATGTAAGTTGTAATGCTGATGCAAATGTCTACATAAAGATGGTGAGTCTCTAGTCATCTTAGCCTTATATGTTTATGACACCATCATTCTGAGTAATTATTTTAAGATGTTAGAGCACCTTTTCTCGTTGAGAGTCAGGATAACAACCATCAGAATTTTGTTAGCAGTGGTAACAACCTTGGATCTTCATGTACATCAGCTAGTTATCATATAAAAACTACATTTTTAAATGGATTCTTGTAAGGATTGTGAGAAGTTTATATGGAATAAGATTCAGTGGGAGTTTAGAACTAATTCTCTGCAACTTACTGGAATTGTGATATTTGGGTAGGGGAGGCTGCATATAAGACAGGAAACGAATATATAGTAGTTAGTATGCAAGCTTGAGAAGATTGTTGCAGGACATCGAGACTCATTGCATATGGAATGAAACAATCATCAAGAGCATGGTTGAGCAAATATTTGAGTGGGAGTGTTATTGACATGGGCAAAAATTCTCCAAAATGTAGCTAGTATTTAGGGAATATGTAAGTTGAAATTTTTGTAGATTAAAATGTCCACATAAAGCATATTGGTGAGTCTCTAGTCATCTTAATAACCCTTAGTCCATAGGCAATATTTCTTTGATTCTATCCATGTACATGCTAGATATTAGACAACTACATATAAGTGGAAGCATACCTCAACAGTGGATCTCATGGTCAGGGGCTCATCATGCAAACTTCAGATTGATTTTGATTTTCCTAGAGAATAGGATGTTATGGGCTTATTTATGAGTTGACAATGTCTCTCAATTCTCTAGCTGTAGAATTTGATCACAAGATGAGGAAGTCTGCTAGAATTTGAGATGGTGAGATTCATTATTGATTGGCCATTAAAATTTTAAGAGATATGGAGAAGAGGAAAATCCATCTTAGCCAAGAAAGGTACATTAGGAACGTTCTCAAGAAATTTGGGATGGAAATTTGCAAGCTAGTAAGTACTCCAATGGAAGTAGGAAACAAACTTTCACTGGACATGTGTCCCAAAACACAGGAAGAAAAAATTTATATGAGTATGGTTCTATATCAAAATGTTGTTGGGAGCCTAATGTATGAAATGATTTTGTAATTCCCCGTTCATCATTGCGCCTTTGCTTCTGTGACGACCGTGCTTCTTAGAGTTGAACGTTGTTGTGTTTCTTTTGAAACGTTAGTGTTTTCACCTTGTCGAATGTAACAGTTGGTTGCCAGTAATATGATTAATAAATTAATGTCAAATAAACTAAGCCTTTTCAGGCATCCACGCATACTTATTTCATAATTATGGAAGCGTGCCTTCAACCATCGACCTGCCTTTATGGTTTATATTCCTTCTGTTGGCATGAGGTGGAGGAAATTTTCCTTGTTTTCTAGCAAGAGGGGTGCGTGGTAGAGTGTATGGCCTCCTGCCATATTCTTTTTTTATTTCTTTTGGTGCCTTGTTTGGCATATGTTTGGTGAGGATTAATGAAAGAAATTTTATTATCCACCCACCGTATGTCTTCCTCCCTGCTGGCCGCATAGCTTTCAAATCAGATTTTTATTTTGATTTTCAATGTGTTTGTCTTTTACCTGCCATTGCATTAAAGACCCCTGCATCTTTTTTGGTGTGTTGGACTCTCCTTGCTGGTGGCCGCACATCTTCCTTTTATTTATTTTTTAATTTGCAAATCTTCTGATGTATTCCATGGTCTGCGTGCCTTACTCTGTCCTGGACGCGTGAGTTTGTGTGGTGAAGGATTTGTGTGGTCTCATGAACTATTTTCTTTTTGTATCTGGGCTTTTGCCTTGTTGCTAGCCGCGTGGGATTGCAGATGGAGACTCGTTCCTTGTGGAGGAGGGGCGTGGAAGCAGGCTAGTGAAGAAGGCGTGTTACCTCCACTTTCTTTAGGTGCTGCGAGGTGTGTTCTGGTCGGAGAGCCTCAGCAACAGCTTGTAGCAGGAGATAGCCAGGTGGCATACAGGTTACAGTTTGGTTGAAGCTTTTTGAGCGCTTCCAATAGGCAAGTTGTCCAACTATGTTGTTTTCTGTGCAGTATCAATGCATCCTCTGATTCGGGATTCTCCTTCAAGACATTTATGTCAAAATCGACTATGTGACAGTGAGAGTGTTACCAGGAGACCTGATGAAAATTATTGCAAGGATTCTCTTTTGAGACTTTACTTGTTTTACGATGTAACTCATGGAAGAGAATCTCATAGGCATGGATCTGTATCATATCAGAATATTCATGAAGCACAATTTACTTTGCAATTATATGAGCTGCTTCAACGAGTCACTAAGTTGGCAGGCATAAAGGTTTCTGTTGGATTTATCGCACCTTGCAAGCTACAGCTGAAATGTTTGCACCGAGAGTTTGATGTTGTCCTCAAATCTGATGAAGGAAAAGGTTTATTTATCATTACGGTAGATGCCTTTCAGAGCCAGGAGCGTGATGTAATCATTATGTCTTGTGTCTGAGCTTAAAATCATGGGGTTGGCTTTGTAGCTGTTATTCACCGCATGAATGTGGCGCTAGCACGAGCTCGCAGAGCACTTTGGGTTAAGGGCAAAGCAGCTGCATTGAAACAATCTAGTGACTGGTCAGCCTTAATTGAGGATACTAAGTCTAGGGACTGTTTTATGGATATGGAGTCTGTACCAAGAGATTTTTTTTGGTTTTAAAGCCATCTTCTTTTGCTTATTAAACGTATGCCCTGGTTTTGTTTCTTTTGGTGACCTTCTCATGCCAATTATTGGCTGGCTGCGTGAGGATTTGGTGGAGAATATAGTTGGGTTTGTGGGCAAAGGAAAAGGGGGTCTATAGCTATAGGAGCAGGTATAGATCATCTTCGCATGTGGCAGCGGTGAAGTTGGTGCCATTAAATTAATAAACCCTTATAGAAATCCAACTTTCTAACATACCCAATTGAAGCTGAGATGGGAAAAGTGGGTTTATAGATATAGAAATAGGTACAGATCTTCTTTTGGTATGGCAGTCATGACGATGGTTGTGTGGGTTTCTATGGTGGTTGTGATGCTCTTCATAGCAGAGTGCTTCTATCTTCCCGGAGTTGCTCCCGAGGATTCCAAGAAGGCATGTTTCAATCACCCCTTTCCTATGCCAGGCATGGCCGTTAAAAGAGTTGGACCTTCAGCAGGCTAAGGAAGAGAAGTTGCGCAGGTTGTGTTGCTGTTGCCCGAGCCCTGGTCGACGTGCTTGTTGGATTGGAAGAATTCTAATCAGGCATGTTAACTATACTCTTTGTAGTAGTTTTCTACCTTCTTTCAGTATCTTGAAATGAATATTCTTTCCCCTTGAATGGCGCCTAGACAAATGTTTTCGTGGTTGTTTAAATCGCTGCCTGAATGTGTTGGTTGTTCCTTTAAATCTCGTTCCTTTTTCGCTGGTTTTTCTTGGAATGTTCTTTTCCTCTCTTATAGCTTACTCTATTTCATATTTGTCTAAATGGGCTACTGCAATATTGTGTGATGCAGTCTAGTTCGTAGGGAAGGAAACATTATAGAGTTTCGTTTGCTTATATGACTCTCTTTTAAAAGAATTCTGTGATGGTATTTATAATTGAAGGCTTACTGTATGGAAGGTTAAGCCTTCATATCTCTATTTGCTTGAATAAATACGTATTTCCTGTTTAGGGCTCTCTTGTTTTGCTAAATGTACATTAATAGTGACATTGTGTTCTGAAACTTGTTTAAGCCTGTGGGCATTCCTTACTTTTTGTTTAATTAGAAAATGGCATTAGGGTTTTGTTTTAGAACTGTACATGGTTGACTTTTGTACCTAGTTCTAGGGGATGAATAACCTGACATCTATTTTGGCCTCTACGTGTTGAGAAAATTACTATACCTACTACCTAGTTCAAACTCTTGTTTGATTAAAGTAAGGGGGAAACATTGTAAGTTTTATTGAATGAAATCTCTACAAATTTTATTAAGGGTCGCAAGCAAGCTATTAATAGTTGGACCGAAACAAAAGTTGTAGGTGAATCCATGGTATTGGACTCGTGAACTCGTTTCCTGTTAGATGACAGCTGATTACAGTGATAATATAATAGGTGGTTATTATATTCATCTGTTTGATATTTGCTAGACATGTCCTTGATAAGCCCACATGGATCGGGTAAAATTTCCATCTTCTATACCATTGGCAAGGAGCTCATAGAACTTCTAGGCCTGACTACACTGCGTAACCTTCCTGATGGATATGTGTGTTGGTTCTTATTTTTGTGCTTGCACTCGTGGTAGGGTCTTTTGAGTCTGGGGCATCGTTGGTGTTTTACCCTCTGTGTATCGAATCCCTTTGTTTTCGAACTCGAATATCTTATACTTCAAACTTGGTTACTAAAAGGTCCCATTTTGTGGCCTTGTTAAGGAAATCAATTTTTATTTTAATACTTATTGACATTGTCGGAAATATATAAAAATTATTAACGAATTTTGGGTTTAGCCTCCCCTTATATTATGTAGAGAAGTTGACGTTTAGGATAAGGTTTGTTGGTAGAATAATGGCCCTTTTTGTGTCTCCTTTGTATGCTTTTGGAAGAGTGGTTTTGTTTTGTTAACTAGTCCTACGTTTAAGAAATCCTATAAGAAGGTAGTGGTAAAAACTCCTTGGTTAAAACTGAAACTATAGTTGTTTTTCTTTTAAGGGCGTCGAACCCTTATTGCTATGAAGCCTCCCCCTGGGAGATTTGGATAACGTCGTTTTGTTTCGCGCCTACGATCATAATTAGTATGTTTTGTCTTCTCTTGGACCTCTTTAGATGGATGGATTGGGTATTGGATTCCAATCACGTAATCTATAGGACTACATGAAGGAAATATATCAACACTCTTGACTTTCTTGTTCCTAACCCATAGGGTCTTGCCTTGATTTATGTGATTTTGTTCTTACTGGTATTTTGACTTTCTCCTTGTTGGATGGTTTAGATTTCTTTCTCATGCGAATAATTTTGGAGTTGTGGGTTGTGTTTTAAATCCATTTTTGAATTAGAACATTCCTTTCTTGATATTGTTAAATGTTAGCTTACTGTTGCAATGTGTAGCCTTAACATGCTCAGTTCTCGCGAACTGATTCTAGCTAGTATTTGTGCAGATGGATTATGCGAGTAGATTAAAGGAAAGAGTTGTAAAGGTTTCATCAGTGCAATTTATGAAGTTCCTTGTAAAAATGTCCAATGTGAGGTAAATTTTGTAATAGTGCTTGCAAAGGAGTTTAGAAGACCTCTTGCCTTGGGTTGTTCTGAAATTTCGTGATGATGTTGTCTTGTCCTTCTGTAGGTAAACTGGTAACTTACCTTTGTGAGAAATGGTATTCAATCTTTACATTGATATGAGTATTGTAAAACTTTGATCTTGAGAATAAATTGTCAAGTTAAATCTTTCTAAGACTGAGTGACAATATTTTATAAGTAAAGTAAAATGGGTCGGTTAACCCTTAAAGAAGCTAAACAAAAATAATAATTTTATATTCAACAAATAAATGTAGAGGTGATCTACTTGAAATCAAATAATTCCATGAGTGATCAAAATGAGACCATCCTTTGTGAAGTAAAAATTTTATAACTTGATATCCCTAGCTACACTAGCGAACATTATCCTTTTTATGGTGAATTCTTAGAATGATCCTAAGGTGAAACAAATTGTTAGTTGATATAAGATAATAAGATTTAATAAGTAGGAGGAATCGGTTTCGAAACCATGCCATCTGTCTCTCAAACATTTGAAAGGTAAATTGTTTTCTTTTGTAAAAATCATCCAGTAAAGCCTAAGTAAAATATTTAATAATTTTTGTTAAATCCTCAAGCTTCAATAAAAACCGGGTTAATAACTAATGAGGTCATAAAGATGAATTCAACTCGACCTTCTTCCTCTAACCTGTTTTTTTTCAAGGTGCTTGGTAATCTTTCTCTTGAGTATGTTGAAAGCGAATCCATATTGTAATAAGGTTATGAGCGAGTTTTAGTAGCATAAGTGAGGATAGATGGCCTTGTGGAATTAAATTACCTCCTTTATTAAACAATTGAATTAAACAAATAAATGTCATAATAGAGAAGATTTAAAGTTAATTACTCAGTGAAAAATGAATAAACTTAGCTTGGTAAGATGAATTGTATGAATCATATCTTGAGTCTCCTTGAAAACATAAGCTAAGAATTGTAAGATGTCTTATTAAAATAAATAACCCTCAAGAATATCTCATTGTGGTTGGCCCTAACTGTAAGTGTGTTTTGTGGTTGGACTTCTATGTTGTCATGTCTAAAAGAAAAGTAAATTGTCCTTGAAAGGTGTGAACGTTTCCGTGCTGCCTTTAGGGCCATTCCTTGTATCAAGTTGTTCACAGTGTTAGTTGTATCCTTGGTGACGACATGTTGCGTCATGTTATGTGTCAGGCAAGTCAAAAAAAATTTATCCTGTGTTGTTCGTGTGTGAATATTTGGGTTGTTACACTTGGTATCAGAGCGTAGGTTCATGCTCTCGAACCTATGGGCCGGATTGGTGTTGTATGGTGATGTTACATGATGGTGATGGTGTTACATGATGTTGTTTCATGGAGATGATGGTATTGCATGATGATGATTTATATTGGAAGAGTAATGTGCTTTAAGCGTGATGTGATTATTGTCGTAATTGTGATATTGTGAATGCACGTGATGTGTATGTCACCTTGTGCGTGTTTGTGATCATGTTGATATGTTGGGGATGGGAGTATTCTCTCTCCTTCTTGTGGATTCTATGAAGAGTTCATGTGTGAATTACTGTTTGTGATGTGTGAAAAGAATTATAATGTGGATGACGTAGTGTTGGAGCATTGTGGCATATTATGGTATGTAGGTGTATCAATGTGTTGTATGTCTAGATTGATGTTAAAAGAGATGAGTTGTATCATGATGTTTTTACCATGTTTTGAAGAAATGTGTGTACCACCTTGTTATGTAGCAATGGATGTTATGTTGTGATGTACTATGTTCATCATATGTATGATGTGTGTAATATGTAATGCTTCATGTTGTGATTTAGGGTCATACGGTGAGTGTATGAACCCCAGAGTATAGTGGTTGCAGTTTGGGTGTAGAATGTGGTAAAGTGGTGTGTTACACCCGGTGAATGTATGATTGTGATCTACCTTGTATATGTACCACCTTTGTGTTAGTGATGTAGTTACATGTTATGTTGTGAACCTTACGCTAACCGACCCTGAGGGTAATCGGTAGAAGTGTATGTTGAGAGTGAGGAATGGTGTACCATGGGTCAATAACTTGAACCGAAACTTGGTTTAGTAGATAACAACCTGTGACTCTTTCCTCTCTCCCTATGTGGTTGTATGTACGCAACCTAAGTGCAACTATGACTATGTTTAGCCTTGTAGAAGTGGTGGCGGGATGATTCAGACAGAGGTGATGAAATTGTATTATTGATATGTATTTTGCGAGCAGAGGCTCGATGTTCCGAGTGCTAGCAACTCGTTGAGTACCCCTTGGTGGCCAGATAAGGCCACACAGTTATCGTAATGTGACATTGTTATAAGTTGATTTTATTCGTAAATTGAGTTTTTTTTTTACTTTATTTTGTGAGGACCAACAGCTTTTCTTGATTGCCATGCTTTACAATTTTGGGCATTTCCTTGGTTTGTGGCACTAACATGGGGATTTTGATACTAACTATGGCTATTTGGCCATTTATTTTGCTTGAATTTGGGCCTTCTTTTAAATTTGGAATTTTTATTGCCTTGCCCAAGGCTTGTACTTTGCCACTTGGCACTTTGATTGGATTGTTGTGTTGGTTCTATTGTCGTGATGTGTGGAATAGGGTCATGGGATGCACCATGGAATGGTTGGACCTATGGACCCGCTTCGTTGTATAGGGGTACGCCCCAAGGAGTACAGATAACTAGCGGGTTGTTGAACCACGCGTTATTATGTCACTTGGGTTAGGAGCGTTCTAACTCTATGTGTCTTGGACCATAGGGTCAACCGGCCTCCTTGAGGGAGGCATAAGAGTTTGAGGGAGGCATAAGAGACTTGAGGGAGGCATAAGATGTTTTGAGGGAGGCATAAGAGACTTGAGGGGGGCATAAGAGTTTGAGGGAGGCATAAGAGACTTGAGGGAGGCATAAGAGTTTGAGGGAGGCATAAGAGACTTGAGGGAGGCATAAGAGTTTGAGGGAGGCTTATGATATTTGTCTGTATGGTTGATGTTTCAGGATATATGTTGAGTTATTGTGATGTTTGGTAGTGGTATTTTGATGTATGTGTTACTCATGTCAGATGGATATGTGTTGTGATGTTGTGGACATGTCATTGATTCCCTTGTGGACACTATGTACCTGTAGCATTTGTTTGGAGTTATGTGAATTTGTTTCATCGACACAAAGTGAGGAAATGTCTAGTGGATTGTAGTACTTTTTGTTCAAGTATTTAATATGTCATTCATAGAGGTGTGACGAATACTATGTTATGTGGACTGTGCCTATTCCATTCCGTATTTGAGTAACCTTTTGTGGTGTAATACAATCATGAAGTATATACTTGTGTGCTTGTGAATCTGTAGTGTCTTGTGAACCTGATAGGGTGTTGTGTTAGCAGTTCATGTTGGGCACCCACAATAAGAAATAGACCAAAACTCTTCAATGATGAAATTTTAAAAGAGATTAAACTAAGAATAATGCTAATGGAAAGGAACTAATGAAATAATAAATAAGAGGGAACTGCCAATCTTCACAGAACCTTGAAAGTTAAAATTTCTACCAAATGTTCCTAAGGCTACCCTGTGGCCGTGCTTTAATCAACTAAAATTTTAAACCATAGGGTGTACTTTCTCCTGTACCTGTTCTTGGTTGCGAACCATTTCCTTTCCTCTGTGTAATGTCGCATCGAGGACGATGCTTTCTTAAGGGGAGGAGAATGTAATTCCCCGTTTATCATTGCGCCTTTGCTTCTATGATGACCGTGCTTCTTAGAGTTGAATGTTGTTGCGTTTCTTTTGAAACGTTAGTGTTTTCGCCTTGTCGAATGTAACGGTTGGTTGCTAGTAATATGATTAATAAATTTATGTCAAATAAACTAAGCCTTTTCAGGCATCCACGCATACTTATTTCATAATTATGGAAGCGTGCCTTCAACCACCGACCTGCCTTTATGGTTCATATTCCTTCTGTTGGAATGAGGTGGAGGGTTTCCTTGTTTTCTAGCAAGAGGGGTGCGTGGTAGAGTGTATGGCCTCCTGCCATATTATTTTTTTTTTCTTTTGGTGCCTTGTTTGGCATATGTTTGGTGAGGATTAATGAAACAAATTTTATTATCCACCCACCGTATGTCTTCCTCCCTGCTGGCCGCATAGCTTTCAAATCAGATTTTTATTTTGATTTTCCATGTGTTTGTCTTTTACCTGCCATTGCATTAAAGACCCCTACATCTTTTTTGGCGTGTTGGACTCTCCTTGCTGGTGGCCGCACATCTTCCTTTTATTTATTTTTGGATTTGCAAATCTTCTGCTGTCTTCTGTGGTCTACGTGCCTTTCTCTGTCCTGGACGCATGAATTTGTGTGGTGAAGGATTTGTGTGGTCTCATGAACTATTTTTTTTTTGTTTCTAGGATTTTGCCTTGTTGCTGGCCACGTGGGATTGCAGATGGAGACTAGTTCCTTGTGGAGGAGGGGCGTGGAAGAAGGCTAGTGACGAAGGCATGTTACCTCCACTTTCTTTGGGTGCTGCGAGGTGTGTTCTGGTCGGAGAGCCTTAGAAATAACTTGCAGCAGGAGATAGCCAGGCGGCAGACAGGTTACATTTTGGTTGAAGCTTTTTGAGCACTTCCAATAGGCAGGTTGTCCAACTATGTTGTTTTCTGTGCAGTATCAATGCATCCTCTGATTCAGGATTCTCCTTCAAGACAATTATGTCAAAATCGACTATGTGACAGTGAGAGTGTTACCAGGAGACCTGATGAAAATTATTGCAAGGATTCTCTTTTGAGACTTTACTTGTTTTACGATGTAACTCATGGAAGAGAATCTCATAGGTGTGGATCTGTATCATATCAGAATATTCATGAAGCACAATCTTCTTTGCAATTATATGAGCTGCTTCAACGAGTCACTAAGTTGGCAGGCATAAAGCTTTCTGTTGGATTTATCGCACCTTGCAAGCTACAGATGAAATTTTTGCAGCGAGAGTTTGATTTTGTCCTCAAATATGATGAAGGAAAAGGTTTATTTATCATTACGGTAGATGCCTTTCAGAGCCAGGAGCATGATGTAATCATTATGTCTTGTGTCCGAGCTTCAAATCATGGGGTTGGCTTTGTAGCTGTTATTCACTGCATGAATGTGGCGCTAGCACGAGCTCGCAGAGCACTTTGGGTTAAGGGAAAAGCAGCTGCATTGAAACAATCTAGTGACTGGTCAGCCTTAATTGAGGATACTAAGTCTAGGGACTGTTTTATGGATATGGAGTCTGTACCAAGAGATTTTTTTGGTTTTAAAGCCATCTTCTTTTGCTTATTAAACATATGCCCTGGTTTTTTTTCTTTTGGTGACATGCTCACACCAATTATTGGCTGGCTGTGTGAGGATTTGGTGGAAAATATAGTTGGGTTTGTGGGCAAAGGAAAAGGGGGTCTATAGCTATAGGAGCAGGTATAGATCATCTTCGCATGTGGCAGTGGTGAATTTGGTGCCATTAAATTAATAAACCCTTACAGAAATCCAACTTTTCTAACATACCCAACTGAAGCTGAGATGGGAAAAGTGGGTTTATAGATATAGAAATAGGTAGAGATCATCTTTGGGTATGGTAGTCATGACGATGGTTGTGTGAGTTTCTATGGTGGTTGTGATTCTCTTCATAGCAGAGTGCTTCTCTCCTCCAAAACTATGATTGTCCTCGATGTGAATAGCTGAGGTGAATGTATCAAATTTATTATCCATCCACCGTCATGTCCTTCCTCCCCTGCTGCCTCATAGCTTTCAAATCACATATGTTTTTTGATTTCCATGTGGTTTGTCTTTTTACCTGCCATTTGACATTAAAAAGACCCCTACAATCCTTTTTGGCGTTTTGGACCTCCTCCTTGGCTGGTGGACGCACCATCTTCCTTTTAATTATTTTTGGGATTTGCAAATATCTTCTGCTGTCTTCTGTGGTCTACGTGCCTTTCTCTGTCCTGGACGCATGAATTTGTGTGGTGAAGGATTTGTGTGGTCTCATGAACTATTTTTTTTTTGTTTCTAGGATTTTGCCTTGTTGCTGGCCATGTGGGATTGCAGATGGAGACTAGTTCCTTGTGGAGGAGGGGTGTGGAAGAAGGCTAGTGAAGAAGGCATGTTACCTCCACTTTCTTTGGGTGCTGCGAGGTGTGTTCTGGTCGGAGAGCCTCAGCAACAGCTTGCAGCAGGAGATAGCCAGGCGGCAGACAGGTCGCAGAATAGTTAGAGGCCTTTTTGAGCGCTTCCAATAGGCAGGTTGTCCAACTATGTTGTTTTCTGTTCTATTTCAGATGCATCCCTCAGATTCGGGTTTCTCCTTCAAGATATATTTATCAAAATTGACTATGTGACAGTGAGAGTGTTACCACGAGACCTGATGAAGTTTAATGTAAATATTCTCTATTGAAACCTTTCTTCTTGTTTTACGATGTAACCCATGGAAGAGGATCTTGTAGAGCGTAGATATGTATCCATATCAGAATATTCATGAAGCACAATTTTCTTTGCAATTATGTGAGCTCCTTCAACGAGTCACTAAGTTGGCAGGCATAAAGGTTTCTGTTGGAATTATCAAACCTTGCAAGCTACAACTGAAATGTTTACACCAAGAGTTTGATGTTTTCCTCAAATCTGATGAAAGGAAAAGGTTTATATATATCATTACGGTAGATTCCTTTCAGAGCCAGGAGCGTGATGTAATCATTATGACTTATGTCTGAGCTTCAAATCATGGGGTTGGCATTGTATTTGATATTTGCACCGCATGAATGTGGCACTAGCACGAGCTCGCAGAGCACTTTGGGTTAAGGGCAAGGTATCTCCATTGAAGCAATCTAGTAACTAGTCAGCCTTAAATTGAGGATGCTAAGTCTAGGAAATGTTTTATGGAAATGGAGTTTGTACCAAGAGATTATTTTAGTTATAAAGCCATCTTCTTTTGTTTCTTAAACGTATGCCCTAAGTTTTGTTTCTTTAGGTGACCTGCTCACGCTAATTATTGGCTGGTTGCGTGAGGATTTGGTGGAGAACCATAGTTGGGTTTCTGGGCAAAGGAAAAGGGGGGTCCATAGCTATCAGGAGCAGGTACAAATCATCTTCGCATATGGCAGCATGGTGGAGTTGGTGCCATTGGATGAATAAACCCTTGAAAAAATCCAACTTTCTAACATACCCAACTGAAGCTGAGATGGGAAATGTGGGTTTATAGATACAGAAATAGGTACAGATCTTCTTTGGGTATGGCAGTCATGACGATGGTTGTGTGGGTTTCTATGGTGGTTGTGATGCTCTTCATAGCAAAGTGCTTCTATCTTCCCAAAGTTGCTCCCGAGGATTCCAAGAAGGCATGTTTCAATCACCCCTTTCCTATGGGATGCATGGCCGTTAACAGAGTTTGGGCCTTCAGCAAGCTGAGGAAGAGAAGTTGTGCAGGTTCTGTTGATGTTGCCCGAGCCCCTGGTTGATGTGCTTTGTTGGATTGGAAAGAATTCTAATCAGGCATGTTAAATCTACTCCTTGTAATAGTTTTTCTACCTACTTTCAGTATCTTGAAATGAATATTCTTTCCTCTTGAATGGTGCCTAGACAAAATGTTTTCGGGGGTTGTTTATATCGCTTCCTGATTGTGTTGGTTGTTCCCTTAAATCTCGTTTCAATTTCGCTGGTTTTTGCATGGAGTGTTCTTTTTCCTCTCTTATAGCTTACTCTATTTCATATTTGTCTAAATGCGCTACTCCAATATTGAGTGACGCAGTCTAATTCGTAGGGAAGGAAACATTATTGAGTTTCGTTTGCTTATATATGACTCTCTTTTAAAAAGAATCCTGTGATGGTATTTATAATTGAAGGCTTACTGTATGGAAGGTTAAGCCTTCATATCTCTATTAGGTTGAATAAAAACGTATTTCTTGTTTAGGGCTCTCTTATTTTGCTAAAAGGTACATTAATAGTGACGTTGGGTTCTAAAACTTGTTTAAGCCTGTGGGCATTCCTTACTTTTTGTTTAATTAGAAAATGGCATTAGGGTTTTGCTTTAGAACTGTACATGGTTGACGTTTTGTACCTCAAGTTCTAGACGATGAATAACCTGACATATATTTTTGGCCTCTATGTGTTGAGAGAATTACTATACCTACTTCCTTGTTCAAAACTCTTGTTTGAAGTAAAGTAAGGGGGAAACATAGTAAGTTTAATTGAATGATATCTCTACAATTTTTATTAAGGGTCGCGAGAAAGCTATTAATAGCTGGACTGAAACAAAAGTTGTAGGTGAATCACATGGTAATTGGACTCATGAACTCGTTTCCTGTTAGATGACAGCTGATTATAGAGATAATATAATAGGTGGTTATTATATTCATCTATTTGATATTTTCTAGACATTTCCTTGATAAGCCCGCATGGATCGGGTAAAATTTCCATCTTCTATACCATTGGCAAGGAGCTCATAGAACTTCTAGGCCTGACTCCACTACATAACCTTCCTGATGGATATGTGTGTTGGTTCTTTCTTTTTGTGCTTGCACTCGTGGTAAGGTCTTTTGAGTCTAGGGCATCGCTGGTGTATTACCCACCGCATATCGAATCCCTTTGTTAACGAACTCGAATATCCTATTCTTCGAACTTGGATACTAGAAGTTCCCATTTTGTGGCTTTGTTAAGGAAATCAATTTTTATTTTTATTTTAAAATACTTATTGACATTTTCAGAAATATATAAAAATTATTAACGAATTTTGGGTTTAGCCTTCCCTATATATTATGTAGAGAAGTTAACAATTAGGATAAGGTTTGTTGGTAGAATAATGGCCCTTTTTGTGTCTCATTTGTACGCTTTTGGAAGAGTGGTATTTGTTTTGTTAACTAGTCCTACGTTTAAGAAATCCTATAAGAATGGAAGTGGTAAAAACTCCTTGGTTAAAACTAAAACTATAGTTCTTTTTATTTTAAGGGCATCGAACCCTTATTACTATGAAGCCTCCCCCTTGGATATTTGAATAACATCGTTTTGTTTCGCGCCTACGATCATAATTAGTATGTTTTGTCTTCTCTTGGACCTGTTTAGATGGATGGATTGAGTATTGGATTCCAATCACGTAATCCATAGGATTACATGAAGGAAATATATCAACAATCTTGACTTTCTTGTTCCTAACCCATAAGGTCTTGCCTTGATTTATGTGATTTTGTTCTTACTGGTATTTTGACTTCTTCTCCTTGTTGGACTGGTTTAGATTTCTTTCTCATGCGAATAATTTTGGAGTTTTGGGTTGTGTTTTAAATCCATTTTTGAATTAGAACAATTCCTTTTTTGATATTGTTAAATGTTAGCTTACTGCTGCAATGTGTATCCTTAACATGCTCAGTTCTCGCGAACTGATTCTAGCTAGTATTTGTGCAGATGGATTATGCGAGTAGATTAAAGGAAAGATTTGTAAAGGTTTCATCCGTGCAATTTATGAAGTTCCTTGTAAAAAATGTCTAATGTGAGATAAATTTTGTAATAGTTCTTGCAAAGGAGTTTAGAAGACCTCTTACCTTAGGTTGTTCTAAAATTTTGTGATGATGTTGTCTTGTCCTTTTATAGGTAAACTGGTAACTTACATTTGTGAGAAATGGTATTCAATCTTTACATTGATATGAGTATTGCAAAACTTTGATCTTTAGAATAAATTGTCAAGTTAAATCTTTCTAAGACTGGGTGACAATATATTATAAGTAAAGTAAAATGGGTCGGTTAACCCTTAAAGAAGCTAAACAAAAATAATAATTTTATATTCAACAAATAAATTAGTGTAGAGGGTGACCAACTTGAGAGCATGTAATTCCATAAGTGATCTAAAATGAGACCATCCTTTGTGAAGTAAAAATTTTATAACTTGATATCCCTAGCTACACTAGCGAACATTATCCTTTTTATGGTGAATTCTTAGATTGATGCTAAGGTGAAAACAAATTGTTAGTTGATATAAGATAATAAGATTTAATAAGTAGGAGGAATCGGTTTCGAAACCATGCCATCTGTCTCTCAAACATTTGAAAGGTAAATTGTTTTCTTTTGTAAAAATCATACAGTAAAGCCTAAGTAAAATATTTAATAATTTTTGTTAAATCCTCAAGCTTCAATAAAAACCGGGGTTAATAACTAATGAGGTCATAAAGAAGAATTCAACTTGACCTTCTTCCTCTAACCTGTTTTTTTTTCAAGGTGCTTGGTAATCTTTCTCTTGAGTATGTTGAAAGCGAATCCATATTGTAATAAGGTTATGAGTGAGTTTTAGTAGCATAAGTGAGGATAGATGGCCTTGTGGAATTAAATTACCTCCTTTATTAAACAATTGAATTAAACAAATAAATGTCATAATAGAGAAGATTTAAAGTTAATTACTCAGTGAAAAATGAATAAACTTAGCTTGGTAAGATGAATTGTATGAATCATATCTTGAGTCTCCTTGAAAACATAAGCTAAGAATTGCAAGATGTCTTATTAAAATAAATAACCCTCAAGAATATCTCATTGTTGTTGGCCCTAACTGTAAGTGTGGTTTTGTGGTTGGACTTCTATGTTGTCATGTCTAAAAGAAAAGTAAATTGTCCTTGAAAGATGTGGAATGTTTCCATGCTGCCTTTAGGGCCATTCCTTGTATCAAGTTGTTCATAGTGTTAGTTGTATCCTTGGTGACGACATGTTGCGTCATGTTATGTGTCAGGCAAGTCAAAATAAAAATTATCCTGTGTTGTTCGTGTGTGAATATTTGGGTTGTTACACATTTCTAGCAGACCTGATATTGCACATGTTGTAAGTATTGTGAGCCAATATTCTAGCAATCCTGGACCACAACATTTGGTAGTAGTTACAAGAATTTTTAGATATCTACAAGGAACAACTAAACATGGAATAAAATTCAATGGGAGTTCAGAAAAATCTCTGCAACTTACTGGGTATTGTGATGCACATTGGGTAGGAGACATTGATAGGAAGAGATCAACTTCAGGGTTCTATTTTATCCTTGGTGGAGGTGCAGTTTTGTGGGCAAGTAAGAAACAACGAACTGTTTCTCTCTCCGGTGTAGAAGCTGAATACATAGCAGCATGTCAAGCTGCAAAAGAATGGATTTGGTTGAGAAAATTGTTGCAGGACATTAAGGTTACTCAGTCCCAACCAACAATATTAAAGTGTGACAGCCAAATTTGTATAGCCATCATGAAGAATTATAATTATCATGGGAGAGTTAAACATATAGGGATACAATACCATTTCATCCATGAACAAATTGAGAACAAAATTATAAAAATGGAGTACTGTGCAACTGAAATGATGGTGGTAGATGCATTGACAAAGGCATTACCAAGAGAAATGTTTGAGTTTCGCAAAGAAGGATTCGATGTGATATAAGTTGGTTGACAAATATTTGGCTAAGTGGTAGTGTTAGACATGTAGAAATTATAGCTGAATATTTATGGATTCTGTAGTTAGCATTTAGGATTCTTTACCTAGCATTTAGGGAAGGTTTTTTGTATTTGACATCACATTAGATGATATGTGTATGTGCTGGCAATTTTTTCCATCTGTAGGATGAAGAGTAGAGATAGGGTAGTTTTAGTTTGAGTTTGAATAAGACTATGTTTATTGTTATTCTATAAATATTGTATGCTCTGATTTAGCAGAGTAAAAGAAAACATGAATAAGAAATAGATCAAAAAATAAATTTGCATTTATGATTTCTATTTTAAGAGTGCCAATATTTTTCACAGGGCACCCCTAGAGTTTGTTTGAATTTGAAAATAAATTTTACTTATAAAAATCTTATGTAGTAATGGGATGGACCGCTAATTTTCTGGTAGGAAATGACATTTAGCACCAACCAAGTGTTACAAGTTAATATCACATCTCTTCCGTAGGTGCATATTTTATGTTTTATTATCAATTACATATGAGTTGCGAACTTAAATGGCGAAGCTAAATTTGTCATTTATTTGTTATCTTTAGATTAGTAACAATATTTGTACATGTTTATGGAAGGTTCGTAGAATTTTTATCATTGTAATGGATTAATATATACATAATATTACAATCGTTTATTGATATATATTGTTAAGAAATTTATTTAATTTTAACCAAATTGAATTGTAATTTTTGTTATGGAAATATAGTTTATAGGAGAATATATTGAATAACGAAAGTGTTTTTTTTATAGGTTGTATGTATTATGCATACTAAACTTCCATCACAAGATCACATTTAAAGATCAATAATACTAAACAAGTTCTTCACAATAATAAATTTGTGACATACTAATGAAGAGTAAATATTTCTTTAAAGTCATTTAGTTCTTGAGGTTTTTTGTTAAACAATTTATGTGTATTTCAACATTTTGTGTACATGTCTATAAAGAAACTTGCAATTGTAACATCTGATCAATAAATATGCTTTCAATTATTGTTTTTTGGATGGTTGTACCAAATTTCAAAGTTTTCAACTTGTTAAATTGTTCACTTGTTATCTACAAGCTTCTGCAATAGTACAGTACATACATGTCTACCAAGGAATTTGCAAATTTAAGAAATAAAAAATTTCTTTCAATTATGCTTTGATGAATGGCCATACCTAGTTATAGAGCCCCCAATTTGGCTTTGAACTCGAATATGTACTTGGAATTGTTGTAAAGAATAAATTTACACCATCTAATTGAATTTTTTGAAGATTACAATGCCTTTCAATATGGCCATCTTATACTTATTTTATAATTGTTGTAGTCCAAAAGATCCCATTTCTTTGAAAATATTTAATACATTTTTAAGAACACAATTTCATACATATGATGTAATCATAACATTCAAAGAATTGAATTCTATATAATCAAGGCCTTTGGATAAAATATGATATGTAAATTCTTCGAAATTGTAACAACAACATTGGACAAAAATCTATTTTTAATTATGCTTTGATGGATGTTCTTATATTATCCTAAAGCTCTAAATTGGGCACAAGCTAGAAGGATGTTGAAAAGGATGTAGAATTTGGTTTAATGCCTAGAAGTTGCATTTTCTTAAATTTTCCAAAATATTATCAAAATACTAATTTTGTGCATATTGTGTAGTCATCAGAATATGGTAGACTATGCATCTAATTAAGGGCATTTTTCATAAACTTTAAAACCTAGTTAAGGAAACCTTTTTTTGCATATAATGCAATCATAGATCATACCATAAGATTGTGACATTGATATGGTTAGGGGGCCCACTAAAAAAAACATCAAAATTATGTGTCGAAAACATACACAAAGATATAAGAAAGAAAAAATATTTAAATAAATAGTACAAAAACAATGATCATTTTTATACAATTAATCAAAGGAATATCACACACACACATACACACATATCAATCTACAATGATGCATTTAGATAATTTAATGTGGGTAATAATTCAAACCCATCACTCTCCTCTACCATGTTTCCAGTTTTGATCTCTCATCACTCCTTTAACTCCCTTTAAAATTCTCTCTCCTAAGGCAATAAGGATTTTTTATACAGGTACATGTTGTAACACACCACTACTTAATAGTGCTTCAAGATGGGATTTTTTAAAATATCCTTCCCACACTAACTTTATGCCTTCCATGATTTAAATATACAACATTTAAATACAACATTTATTTAACATTCAATCCATGTGATCACATCAATATTAACCATGCACAACTATATGGGTCAACTAGATTTTCCCGATCCCACGTAGTACAATATTTTAAGAGCGCGTATATAAAATATACTATTGGTTAAACTTGAAACATGATTTAATAATCAAGTGCATTTCCTAGTGTCTACCAAGAATTCAGTTATTTGAATTCCTTTTGCATCTAACACTTCAATTGGGAACTTGGTGAATCTCGACAGTGTAATCAGCAACTTACACTACTTTGGCTAAAGTCTTTCGAGACATGCATTGTATGCTCAGTCTCATAATGACACACTCATCAATCGAAACTTTTCCTCTCACCACTTCAATTTAATTTGTTATCTAGACTGGAATAAGTTATTTTTGTAATTTAAATTACTAGTTTATGTACAACATCCATGACCTGTCCATGTGCATAAAAATTCACTTTAATACCACTTAATTGCAACATGTCCTAGTTTACATACAACATCCATGACCTATCCTAGTAGTACCCCTGAATACTTAAATCGTCATTTAAATTTACTTACTATGTGTTCACCTATAACACTTATAGTATGTTGCTTCATTATTCATATTTCCATATACTAATTAATTGTCCTCACATTATTTAAGTATTGTATATGCATTTATCTCATTCTCCTTTCATAATAGGAAACCTAATCTCATCTTATAATCATTCATAATAAGAAGAACATTTTCCAATCACTTTGAATAATAGCATATTATTATAACCAACATCCTGATAGACATCCATAATAATTCAATTGATAACAATAACATCATCTTTATTAATAATGGGAATTCCATATGCACTATGGATTTCTAAAAGTACTACTCCATTTACAATAGTCTTGACTGCCCTTTCCTTCATCTTAAATATTTCAGAAAAATATAATTTGATTTACAAAAAGTCATATATTGAAGTAAAATATGCAAACTTTTGTAGTTTTTCCTGGTTTTGTGGCGGCTTGTTGTCAAGTGTTTTTGACTCTGCCTCTATGGCTTTGTTTTAGTTTTTGTTTATAAACTTGCTTCTCTAGGTATGGGGTTTTTTAAACAAAACCTTTTTATCTTATCCACACACACACACACATATATATATATATATACACAACAGATATAAACATATATATATTAAAGTAAAATGAATTTAACTTAAGCACCAACATGAGAACGATAAGCCTAATAAATTTCCTTCATTTTTCCACGAGAAATGACTCATATTTGTCATCTGTAGAAGATAGAGAGGGTAAAACATGGTTATTTCAAAACAAACTGGCATGAAGTGTCATGAAAAATTCTCATCATCCTTGAAGTTTATCGTAATATATCATGTATGCAAAATATCCCTGTAATCATACCGTTTCCACCTTCCGAATCATCAAGATAACAAGAGTAATTTAGATAGAGGCATTCTCCTTACCTCTATGCCATTTATAATCCAGGGACACATTATACATCGTATTTTCAAAAATAAGAATCAATTCTCTTGAAAATATAAAACATTCTACCATAAAACCAATTCTCATAACATCATAACTCTAGATTGATCGATTTGAAATAGAAGACTCATTTTATACAATGTTTTCTTGTCCCAAATATCATAATTATAAAATCAATGCAAAAAACTACACCTGTAGGTGAAATCTAGTTGACAAGTAGTAATATGTTGCTTTATGATATAAAAACATGATGCAACTAGATGATAACTAGCCAAATGCCCCTGCCAGTAGCATCCCTTGATGCTACTGGTTGGTAGCATCCCTTAATGTTGCATCTTGGTAGAAGATGTTGATGCTGTCAGTCAGTAGCATTCCTCAATGATGTCGGTCCAGAGCATCCCTCAATGTTGTCAACCAATACCATCTCTCGATGATGTCAGCTGGTAGCATCCCTCAATGTTACCATCCTGTAGCATCTCTTAATGCTACCAGCCAGTATCATCCTCAATTCTACCATGCGGTGGCATCCTTCGATTCTATCATTTGGTAGCATCCTTGATGCTACTAGACAGTAACATCGTTCTATGCTATCTTTCGGTAGCATTTCATGATGCTAGCAGTCAGTAGCATATCATGATGCTACCTGAAGCCACAAGTTGCTAGTAACAAAAATGCATCGAGGATGCTACTGTACGGTAACATCCCATGATGCTAGTAGTAAGTAACATCTCATGATGTTATCTAAATCCACCGGTCACCAGTAACACAAATGTAATTGGTCGGTAGCATCCAAAGATGCTATCGGCTAATAGTAGCAAAAATACTATTGGTTAGTCGCATTCCAAGACGCTATCGGTTGACAGTAGAATAAATTCTATCAATCTGTAGCATCCCAATAAGCTACCAGCCAATAATTGTAAAAATTCTACCAATCGACTTAACACAAGGTTCTCCCAAAAACCTAGAAAATATAGTTACCTCCATTATAAGCCAATCAAGCATGAATTATTCTAGACCCACCAAGTAAGAAGACAATGTGTTAGGTGAACGTAAACAAAATTTAATATAGAGACACATAGAAATGACCCAGAATAGTTTTCTCTTATCAAGAGACCAAAACTAAGAAACCCTATTCTCCTCTAACAGATCAAACAACCAAAAAGGCGTGAGAGAGAGAGACCAATTAACTCAGACCCTAACAACCCTAGTTCCATAATACCCACAATACCTCACCAAAACCCACCTTTATTAATAGAAAAATTCAACATAAATATAATGAAGTGAAAACAACAAGGGAGAGAGAGTTAATAGGTTCATCTCTGTAATAAGGCGTCAGAAAAATTCTTGTTTCTTCTACCCAATTCTCCAGCAGTTGAGCAACCTAGCAAGACCTTCTTACCATGTTTTTGCAACAAAAACATAAAATTAAGAAATTCCGCATCTTGAAATAACACCACAACTTCAATAGTGATCTAGGGCTTAGTTTGTTCTCATTTCCATTAATAAACTACTAGAAATTCAAAAACTAGCTCGAAATTTACATGTGCAACTCAAAGTAAGAGTGGAGTTCTTAAGCAAAACAAACTCAAAATCAACACCAAAATAGAATACTAAACACTCCTAATGTGAATGGTTAGCTTCTAAGGGAAGTTTCAAGATTCCTAAAAATCATTAATGTCATTAATGTTTGACCTTCCTGGTACGAGTTTCAGGATTTCCTTTAGAGCCTCTTTCTTTCCTAGAAACCTATATCTACTTGGCTTATCTGGATGCATGACATGAAAAATCCAGTTCATTAAAGATTTAGGGAGACCATATCCCTTTTAACCTTAGTTAGAATGCTAGCAATAATATTTAAAAACCCATACCCCACCGCCAATATTAATATCCCAATTTATTATAACAACATAGACTTCAAACTATATGGTAGGATAAAACACCATCCACGAAAATATTGAATGAATCAAAACGAAAATAACAACGTTGATTAATTTTAAATTAGGCAGGGTGTTACATACTTCCCCCTTAAAGAAATCATCGTCTTGATTATTAAATTGTAAAATTCATAAATATAAAAGATATAACATATAAGAATCCCCACTCTTATATCAAGGTAATCACCAAATTAAATAAAATAATAATCTATTCAAAATTTTCACAAGATAAACATCAAATTTTAATGGTTGTAATAACCCATATTCCTTAGAGTTTGAAGCTTACATCCTTTTTCAGCCAAATTATCAAAAAAAATATTGAGTATCTTGTATCAGAGATCAAAATAAAATTTTTATCACTAAAATAAGTGAGGAAAAGCTGATTTGATATCATCAAAATTTTACTAGGTTACACTTTCTTCAATAAATTGGTCCCATTGGACCTTGCACTAAACAATATCCCGATTTCTTAAGTGTAACCTACAAGTTTCCAAGAATTTTATCAGCTCAAGCACTATGATTCACGGGTATTGAACTTGTAAGGAGCTTCAGTTCAGAACATAATATATTTTAGACACATTCTTTTAGAAAAATAAATATGAAAAACATCATGCATCTTGGATAATGTAGGAGAAAATGCTAAATGGTATGCCACACGAATGATCACTTAAAATCACTTTGGATGGTATGAAAAAATGAGGTGATAGTTTGGCCAAATTTTCAAATATTATTGAAATTTTCTTGGGCTTAACCCTTAGGAATACCTTGTCCCATTTTTCAAATTTTCTATCAACTCTCTTAATATTTGCATAACTCTTCCTCCTATCTGAAGCATCATTTAGCCACTCACAAATGAGCTTGACTTTTTGTTCCAATTCTATCCACATCTTCGATCCTAATACTTCTCTATCCTCCATGTTATCCTAGCTAATAGGATTCCTAAACCCTTTCCCATACAACGCTTGAAATGGATCCATTTCATAGATTCATGATAAGTAAAATCAACTAATGGATGAAATTATTCCCACTTATATCAACTAATTGTTCCAATTCTATCAACATCTCAAATCCTAATACTTGTCTATCCTCCATGTTATCCTAGCTAATAGGATTCCAAAACCTTTTCCCATACAACGCTTGAAATGGATCCATTTCATAGATTCATGATAAGTAAAATCAACTAATGGACGAAATTATTCCCACTTATATTGTTGATCCATGCAGTACATTTTGACCATATCGTCCAAAATCTGACTGACCCTTTCAATCTACCCATCAATTTTTGGATGGTAGGAAGAACTAAAATCCATTTGTGTTCCCAAATTTGAGTTCAATGTTCTCCAAAATTGAGAAATCATAGGATCCTACATAGAAATTATCAATTCAGCTACTCTATGTAATCTAAAAATTTCATGCACATGCCTTTTTGCGAGAACCATAGAATCATCCTTTAGTTTCCCTTGTATAAAGTGATCTACTTTAGTTAGTTTATAAACCAAAAATAAGAAGAAATCATGCTTATTATTTGACATTGAAAATCCTTGCACAAATTCCATGATGATTACATGCCACTTAAATTGTGGAATGTTATGGGGGTAGAAAAATCCTGCTGGATGAATATGCTCATCCTTGACTCAATGACATTCTAGATAATTTGAAACATAGTTTACAATGTCTCTTTTCATCCCTTTCCAAAAATATTTTTGTTTCACATCAGAAAGCATTTTAGTCACTTCAGGATGTCAAGAATAAGGAGCATCGTGAAATTCCTTTATCAATTTCATCCTTAATTATTTTTCTAATGGTACATACACTCGGTTCTCAAACCTTAAGACTCCTTCATTATCAAACTTGAATCCCTCGTACCTTATATTATTTGGATCAGAATCAATTGTTATATTAACATGATGATAATAGGAATTGACCAACATTAATTTCTTAACCTCATCCTTGAATTAGGTTCTCACAGTTACTAGAGTAGATATGTGCTTCCTATGAATCAGTGCATTTACCACCCTATTTTCCTTACCTTTGATATATCTAATATCAAATTCATACTAAGATAACAAATCTAACCATCTTCGTTGTCTTGCATAGAGGTTGGGTTGTGTGAAGATGTAATTTAGCTGATGGTGATTTGTTTTCAACTCAAAGGGCTTTCCCAAAAGGTAGTGCCTCCATACTTGTAAGGCATGTACAATAGAAGCAAGCTCAAAATCATGGGGAACTTAATTTAGCGCATGAAATTTCAATTTCCTTCTTTAATATGAAATAACATGATTATTTTTTTTTAATATCCCTCCAAAACTTTCACCAGAGGCATCCATCACCAAGGTGAAGTCTTCATTAAAATCTGAAACCTTTAAAACAAGTGTAGAAGTTAAATTTTCCTTTAGCAAACAAAAGGCACTTTCACATTTTAATGACCAGATGAATTTCTTATCCTTTTTTTGAAGGGAGGTAATTCATGGAGTGACTCTAGAAAATTACTTCACAAATCTCTGGCAATACCTAGACAACAGCATGAAGCTTCTAACTTTATGCACATTTTTACGTGTATCCAAGTCAGTTATTGCTTCTATTTTTGATGGACCCACTGAAATTCCATATTTGTTTATAATGTTCCTAAGGTATTGTACCTCATTCTTGTAAAATGAGAAATTTGACAATTTACCATATAATTTCCTCTTCCTTAGCACTTCCAAAATAGTTCTAACATGCTCATTATGTTCCTCCAAACTCTCTGATTAAATAAGAATAACATCCAAGGATACCAATAAAAACTTGTCCAAGCATTCCTGAAAGACGTTATTCATCAAGTTCATGAATGCTGTAGGAGCATTGGTAAATCCAAATGGTAGCACAGTAAACTCATAATTCTCATAGCTTGTCCTGAAGGAATTCTTATGACTATATTATTCTCTTATTCTTAGATGATGGTATCTAGATTGATGGGTCATTGTATTCTTCCAATTAATTAACTAATATATTAATCTACTAGTGTCATTATCAAACCAGGGATGTGTCCTAGGATGTATGCAATAGAGTCCTATTTATCCATTTATACTACTGAGCCTTTCATTTGGGGGTTCTGTTAGATCTTTCTAAATTTTATACTAATCTACAAAAACTCAATGTGAATCTATAGAATTAAGTTACTGCGTTAAAATGAGTTCTGAAATCTATACCTCTAACTCAAATGGAAATGCACACACATAATTGAAAGAACATAATTTAAATTGCACACTCATAATTAAAACTTGCAGTTAAAGTAAAAGAACACGCTAACTAGAGTTTCATAAGAGAAAACACACATTCTGAATGGAAATTTCAATAAGGAAAATAAACACACTTGAATAGGAATTGCATGAAACAAACTGAAATAGAAATTGTAGTAAAGCAACTAAGTGATTATAAATTATCAGAAAACCATATGCATACGTAAACGTAAACAGACTCATGTCGCCTTGGTCGACTGGGCCCTTGCTCTTCCTTGGGACAGAGTAAATCTTAATAGCTCAAGATTATCAAAATGATATCTCCTTGTATTAGTTCAAATAACTTCCATGACATATTCAGTGCGGAAAGGAAGAGTACTAAATGTAACAAGCTAAATCACAGATTATAAATATTACCAACTACTACATTGTTCTTCAAGGAGGTGTCTTTATATAGACACAAGTGGTTACAGAATAAGCCAAAATTACCAGAACTAATGTATTCTATTAATAGTATTGATCAAGACTCATAAATTCCTATAGGACTTCTACAAACAAGACCCATACTTATAGGCTGATAGATGGAAAACCTCTTCTACTTCTGCACTCCAACTCCAAACTCGGGGATCCTTAATTACATTGGCAATAAACATTTATTATTTTCCGACACACATCACCACATTTCTATCACAAAGGTAGTTAGTAGGAAGTTATACAGTTAATCAGGTTGTATGAGCAAAAGTAAGGGAAATGTATTAAACTCATTAAGATATACCTATACAAAGCATCGCCATGCATTAGAAAATCTTGTTTAAATGAAAAATTATCAATCATATGAATGATATAAATAAGCCAAATAATGTACTCATCATTTCCCCTACACTTTACCTGTTGCATGTCCCAATGCAACTCATCTATGCCCTGCCCTATGACCAAGTTATTGGGCCATGTCATACTCTTCAAATTGGTCAACATATCACTTCATGTTACCTTTATATCCTTGAGTATTTTAAATTAATTCGACCCAAGATGTGAAACTCTCATTGGATTGGGCAATGTTATTCTACCAAGTTGTAGTTGTGCTAAGGAGAAGAGGTGACCCTACCTATAGTCCCACCCTTTCTTCATTGTATTATTTATCATTCTTTTATGATAATTGATGAATCATGTTAATGAGGGCATCTCCTCGTCTGATACTCCAACTCAAATTTTGAGGTGAAATAACCTTTGTTCTCTTTAATTGTAAATTCAAGGTGTCCCACCTAGTATCACAAGCCTAACTTGCTGCTCCAAAGTGTTTCTGAGTATAAGTTTCAAATTCATCCACACATTTCAATAGTATTCACAAAGTATTATCTCCAATACCATCTTGGTATTAAAGACATGTGAAGTTATTTCGCATAACCACATCATTGTGATATGTAGGACAAGTATAGAATCCTATTGTGAGAGTTGTTTGATTGAAGATATCCATTTGATCACCCAACACAATCTCATTCTAAAGTAAGGACTAAAAATATTTTAATTTAAAAATCCCCCACAAACAAGTTAATGAAGAAGTCTGCGACATTGGAGACTAACATGTTATGGAAGTAGAACTCACAGAGCAGATTCTGAATATCAGGGGTACTGGTTTTGTAAATGGATAGAAAAGTATTACCATCAGGAGATTCGTAAGGATCCTAACAAAATAACCTATAAGAGATAATTAATTGATATAATTCAAAATGCTAAGATCTATATCTCTTTTTCTCTTTAGGATGCTAACTTCTACTTGTAAAGCTGTGATTTCTATAAAATTTTATATTGTTCACTGGGTAATTCAATTTGCAAAGATAAATTTGTGTCTTTCATACCTTTCAACTATTCTTTAAGGAATGAAATCTCTTCCAAATAACCTCGTGGCACATCAGCTTCACATAACCTGTGGGTACCAATCTCCGTTGCAATTGATTCTGGAGTGTGAATATGTGCTTTAGGTATAGAAGATGTTTCAGGAGCTACTGAGTTGATATATTAAGATGTGGGCATATATGAGCTTTTCGGGTTAGGGATAGCTGTAGTGAATATAATGTTTGATGATTTTTTAGTAGGGACATCCAGGGTTTTTCTGACTTGCCCTTCTCTTATCAAATAGGAGAAGAATCATCATTAAAAACCTCCGACTGAGAACTTCTAGGTTTAGGAAATGTACATGACCACCATGGCCATAGTGAAATAGAAGAATAGAGAGGAAAGGTATTCTTACCCTTAAAACTGGAAGGTGCAGAAGATGTGCTCACTTGACTACCGCATTTTTCCACATTCTCCTGAGTACCAGGTTCCTCCACATTCTTTGGTGGAAGGTGAGAGGATGTCTTGATAGTGGGTCGAGCTATAGAAGATGAAGCCTTTTTGAGATGCTTTGTCTTGGAACCCTCCCCCACACTCATACACCCAAGCCTTCTCTTTTTCTTGTAAAAACCTTGATGTGAGAAGAGTAATTGAATGAGCCCTGGGTGCTTGAGATTTGTCTTTCATCCTGCATTCTTGTATTTTTGACCTACTTTGATAACTGCATCATCCAAATATTCTGGTAAATTCACCCTAAGTGCAGGGTTGGAGCAACATTTCTTTAAATGAATGAAAATTTTGAGTGAATCTCCACCTAACACAAACAACTGGCTGTCACATATAAAATACCTACTATCCCATTTAGCCACCTCTCTCCAAATGTCGGGAAGACTTTCCCTCTTAAATCCTTTCTGAGCACCTTGGGAGGTATGGATTACCTTGGGAAATGCTTCACCATCCACATGAAACAGAGGAAGAAAGTCCTTGAGGGGAGCATTTTTCATCACTTTCAGACCAAAATCTAGTAAACTAGATAGTTTAGAAACACCTGGCTGTTAATTTCCACTCTCTTTCCTCCAATGCATGAGTAAGTAGCTTAAAAATTTACCAGGAATTCATCCACTAAAATTTAATCAAAACCTTTGAATTTCCATATGAATTCAAGTAAAATTGAATCATAAAATACCTATGAAATTGTGGAATTCCTGAGTAATCAGTCCAGAGAATCTGGCTCTGAATTTTTCTTTTGTCCCATGGTGAAGGAGAATCCAAACAATAGAGAAAGAAGAAAAAGGGTTGGGTTGAACCCAAAATATAATGTAAGTGATGATGGTGTGTTCAAATTCACCAAGCAACGGTAGGAAATGGTTAAGAAGGATCAATTTGAAATGCACCCAAATCCTTTAATTACCTCAAGTCGTTGTAAATTTGACGGCATGAAAAGTTGACAAGACCGAGCATGTGTGGGAAGGTTTATTATGTGGTACCACACATATCCCCTCATTTAAAATGGTATTGAAACTTGTTCCTCCTAGAAAGAAGTGCGTCCTTTTCTTGGAATCCTGATACTAGTGATACCCTCTATAATTAAGACTTATTATACCCCACCTCGTGCCATAAGATTTGGAATGATATTTCCCATGAATGCATTGAAAATTTTGTAGGGATGCAATTATGATAAGTACATGAAATGGGGAATTACTTCATAAGGAAATATCCATAGTGAATTAGAATGCACTTACCCATGCCAGTTCAGCTTCTGATATTCATATATTTCCATGTCCTGCAGTCTAAGATAAAATGTGATTAGTGGAATTTTAAACAATGAAGATTTTTGATTTTATTGAAAACAAGGAAGATAACTAAGGGAAGAAGATAAAATTCATTATCATCCTCCTTTATTTAAATTAAAAAAAAAACAATTACTCCTGACAAGAGGGGCTAAGCGCCTCCTCTACATCCATTTCCTTTCTCAGTATCATGTTGTTGGTGAAGGTTTCCTTCTCTAGCAGACACCGATACATCTTGAGTCTATTTCCATTCACAAGAAGAGTCCTTATGGCTCCATTGATTAGTAATAGTATCAAAGAGCCATTATCAAACACATTTTTGATCTGATATGGTCCCAGCCAATGTGTCTGTAACGTACCTTTAAACAATTGATATTTGGAATCAAAGAGTAAGACCCATTCTCCCTCGTTAAACTTCCTATATTTGATATGAGCATCATGTCATGTCTTCCTCTAATGTTGGAGAATTTCTGTTTGTTTCTGTGCTTCCATCCTCATTTCATCCTATTCGTTCAGTTACATCACTCGTTCACGTTGTGCTTTGTCTAAATTGATGCTAATTTCTAGTGTTTTTCTCCATGTGCATAACTTGAACTGTATAGGTAATAGTAGCTTATTTTCATATACCAACTCATACGGGAAAAAACTAGTAGTGTTTTTCCAGGTCATGTTATAGGCCCAAACATCCTCGGGGAGATTTTGTACCCAGTTTTTCCTATTTGAGTTGACCACATTTGTCAAAATGTTCTCAAGTTATTACTTTTTCACCTCCACTTTCCCATTGGATTGGGGATGGTATGGTGATGATTTATGTTTCTTGATTTGGTAGATTTACAGAAAATCCTCAATCATGTTAGAAACAGATTGAGGTCCCTGATCAGATACAAGTTCTCTAGGGGCACCAAATCTTAGCATTATGCATTTGTATAGAAAGTCAACAACAACGTCCTCAGTGGAAGATGCTAGTGCTTAAACCTCGATCCATTTCATGACGTAGTCAAGGTACACCAATAGGTATGCTTTCCCAAAATATGCGGGATCAAAAGGTCCAACGAAATCGATTCCCCATTTCTCAAATGGTCCTAAGACTGGCTAAGGATTGAGAGGCATTTCCATGGATATTGTAGACTTCCCCGTTCTTTTACATGCATCACACTGCCATACATAATTCTTTACATATTTGTGGAGGGAAGGCCAATAGTACCCAATTACAAGGACCTTGTGAATTATCCACTACACTAAGTAATGTCCTCCTCTAGGTTCATCATGAAAATATCACAGTATGTCATATACTTCATCTTCCCGAACACACCTGCAAAGAACCATATCAGGACAACATTTGAATAAAATTACATTAAACTACTTATATGTTGCACTATTTTTGACTAATCTTCATCTCTCTTTATGAGTAAAATAGGAAGGAAAATTCCCTATAGTTAAATAATTTGAAAGATTAGAAAACCATGGAGGTTGAGTTAATACAACAAACAAATGTTCATCCGGAAAATGATACTCTTCATCACCTAAAACATTTAATCTTGAAATAAAATAAACAAAAACTTTAGAGTTCCCTAGCTTATCAATAATGGTCAGATTGAATTCTTGTAACAAGAGTAACCATCTAACAATCCGACCTATGAATACTAGTTTATTCATCAAATATATTATGGATGAGTGGTCAATATAAATAAATATTTTGTACCTAATAATGTAGTGTCTGAATTTATTTAGGGAGCAAATAACAACTAAAATTTCCTTTTCCATAGTGGTGTAGTTTCTCTCCATAGGGTTCAGGTTCTTGTTGATAAAGTAAATGGCATACATCTTATCTTCTTCATATTTCAATCTAAGAATAGCTCCTATGACTATATTAGAGGCATCAATGTGAATATGGAAAGGTTGCCCCTAATTGGGTCCTCTCAAGACTAGAGGTGTGGTTAGCTTCTCCTTGATAATATTGAATGTTTGCTGACATTGAGGGGACCATTCAAAAGCACAATATTTTTTCAGCAAAAAAAACATAGGTGTAACAATTGTACTAAAGTATTTGATGAATCACCTATAATATCTTGTATAACCAAGAAAAATCATGATGTCAGTCTGATTTGTTGGTGTAGGCATCTAAGTGATGACTTCAATATTTTTGGGGTCAACCTGTATTTTGTTGGAAAAAACATGGTGGCCTAAGACAATTCCTTGATCAATCATAATCAGAAATTTTTCATGACTCAGGTAGAGTTGGTGTTGCTCACATCTACTTACTATGTTTTCAAGGTTATTCAGAGATTCATCAAAAGTGGATCCATGGACAGTGAATTCATCCATGTAAACTTCAACACAATCGTTTGTGAGATCTACGAAAATTGTAAAGATGAATCTATGAAAAGTAGTAAGTGCATTACAAAGCCCAAATGGTAAGACCCAATATGAAAACGTACCCCAAGGGAAAGTGAAGGTGGTTTTATCCTGGTTAGCAGGTGTGATACTTATTTGGTTATACCCACTAAATTGCTCCAAGAAGGAAAAATATTTCTTACCTGTGAGATTTTTGAGAACCTAATCAATAAAAGGTATGGGAAAGTGGTCTTTCTTGGTGGATTTATTAAGTTCCATATAGTCTACACAGATCCTCATTTACTATTTTTGTTGGGAACTATAACTAATGGTGATACCAACTGACTATCAGATATAGGATAGATGAATCCCACCTTCGAATTTTTTTTAATCTCATTTTTGACTATGTCTCTGAGTGCTAGATTATTTCTTCGTTTTAGATAGCTTATGGGTTTAACATCCTCGGTGTAGATATGGTGGGTTCAGATGTGGGATGAATTCCCTTCATATCAGTATAATCCCAAGAAAAATATTGGGAATGTTTCCTCAAAATTTTAAAAACCCTAGCCTCTTGGATGGCCTCTAAATTATTACCAATGGTTAGTTCTTTTCCTATGTTAACAGTCACTTCCCTGATATATTTCAAAATATCAAGCTCTGCATCAGTGATTAAAGAATTCAAGGGAAAAACATGACACTAAAGCATGTGCAAAATAGTCACATTGTCAAGAGACATAATCTTGGTTATAGGACAATAGAAATCAGTGACTGTGCATTCTGCATAATAAGCATAGATTTCTTTACCATATTCATTAGAAATGTCACTTACCAAGGCAATAATATATGATGTGTTTAGAATAAATGGTTTTGCAACCTTAGTTCCAATTTACATAGCCTCATTTCTGATTTCTGTAGCCAAAATATCCTCTTCATCAGATAACATATAGGACTCAACAATTTCTGTCATGTGATTTTTCACTGCAATGGTGGCCGGATAAGAAGAACTCAGAGAGTTATTATTCAAAGAATCTTCCCATACATGTTCACAATTATACACATAGGGTTGGGTACGAGGATATAATGAAATATTCTTGGATTTTTTCCCATTTAAAATGGCCATTTTTCCTAACCTACAGTCAATATATGCAGCAACAACCAGGGTCTTCCTAAGATGACATGATATCCCAACTTCTGGGATTTAGGCTGTAACACCATGAAATCCATAGGGTACTTCAAGGATTCAACTGTCACCATTATATCTTCAATCACACCATGCGGTAGAATTATGGATTGATCTACTAATTGTTCATAATAGTATTAGTAGGATGCAATCCTATTAAAGACAACAAATTGAACATATGCGTTATTATAACATTGATGGAAGCACAAAGATCCACCAAAACGTTAGATATTGACTGGACTCCCAATATCCCCGTATTTTGGTGAAATAAGTTTTCCAACAACAAGATCCTCTAAATTCCCTTCCACCTTGATGTTTTTGGGTATTTCTTATTCCTTCATGTTGCCTTGATACATTCATTTCTAATGGTTTGGTTTAGGTTAGGAATATCCCTTATTTCTCTCAAAAGTGGGACCTCAATGTTCACCTTTTTAGACTCTTGAACTAGCGGTGTTTCCTCTAAAGTTTTATTTTCCTGTAATCATTCAGGAAAAGGATCTATTTGAGTGTCTTGTGTTGGTTGAGCATGCACAATTTATTCATTTTCCTCGATTATCTCTTCTTTCTCATTTTTTATAGTCATTTCTGTGATAACTATAGGAGGATTCAATATTTTCCAAGAGCTTAGTCACAAATTACTAATAGTATTAACCTGCATTTTATCACTCTATCCTACTTCATCAAGTAAAGCTATCTACTATTTTTTAGGGTTCGCTATAGGATGGGCTGGAAGTTGTGTTTATGTTGTTTGTCTGTGTTGTTGATAGTTTTTTGGTGGGGCCATTAAATCCTGATGTGGTTGTTGGAACCTCTTATGTTGGCTATTATTTTGTTGTGGTGTCCATTGTTGGGTTTGGTTAAGATTTTGTTGAGGTATCCATTGTTGGTTTTGGTTAGGATTCTATTAAGGTACCCACATTTGGTTTTTCCTTGGATTTGCATGGGCTTGTGATGTCCAACCCTGCTGATTGTAGGGAATCATCCATGGTGGTGGATGTGGCTAAGCCATCCAATTTGGTAGTACCCACTTAGGTTGTCCCCAAGTAGGCTAAGGATGCTAAATGGTCCATGACATCCTCCAAGGGTTCTTAGAAGGTTGAGGAGCATACAAAACTTGATTATTTGGCCTTTAAACAAATTTTACCTTTGCCTCATCTTTATATACATCATTCAATCCTCCTTTCAACTGAGGTGATAAAGTGCAATGCTTAGTATTGTGATTAACAACGTCATAGATCAAACACATGTCTGTAACCCCTAAACAAAATTCTCTCAGAGGATGTCTCTTCCTTCATTTAGGGCAATATATGTCCAATGGTTCTTTTTTAGCACTGGTTTTGTCTCTTATCCCATCAATGGTTGATGTCAATTGTGACAAGATGTATGTTGTCATGTTGGCCATTTCCTGCATAAGTTTAGAGGTTCCTCGGGAAATCTTGGATGTTTTTATTTTTCATATACCTCTTTGTGTTCTAGAGTAAATTTGGCATAGGTCAATGATTTATTCCATACCAAGTATTTGCACATCACCTCCTCTCATAAGATGGAGGGAATCCTTAGTTTCCTCATCAAGTCCTTTAAGGAAAATTTTCTTCGTAATTTCTGCATGTAACTCATAACCACTCCTACGATGGAGAAAGAGAAATCTATCCATATAATCCTCTATATTTTCATCTTCTTTTTCTTTATCTGGAAAAACTCTTATTTCCTATTCCTTCCCTTGCAGTAGTATTGATATTTATCCAAAAAGGTTGTCTCCATGGCCTCCTAAGAATGAATGGAGTTAGAGGAAAATCCCATAAACCATCTCATAGAAGAGTATTTGAGAGTGGAAGGAAATATCTAGAGTTTTTGATTGTATGTTCTGTAATCATATGTTTGGAAAATAACTTTGAATTTAAAAAAGAACTAATTGGGGTCTTCTACAGACATGCCTCGAAAGATAGGGAGGATGGATGGTGAGATATTTTTCATAGGTTCATCCTCATCTTCATCCAAGACAATGGTATAATTAAATTTTCTACCCAAGCGTTGGTTCTCATTATTCATGTTGTCTCCCATTTCAGAATGTTGTTCTGGGTTAAAACTAGGATGATGTAGAATGTTCAGAAGGGATTATAGCCGTTGGATTGGATTCAGTGTCAATCTCAGTGTTCCCTATGTGTAGTCAATTTGGAGATTTTTGTTGGATGTTGCGTGGTATAAATCTCCCTTGATTGTCTCGTGGCCTATGTATCAGAGTTGGTTATGTAAAAAAGGTCTAGGACTTATAGTGGTTGCATAAATGAACTCCATTAACATCTATAACATATAAAGTGAAGAACATGGTGGGTTGTTCTTATGGAGTCCCCAAAAACGTTATTAAAAATAATGGGTCACTATATTCTTCTAATCATTTAAATAATATATTAATATACTAGTGTCATTATCAAACCATGGCTGTGTCCTAGGCTCTATGCAATGGATTCATTTGTAGCTAGTTATTCTACTAGGTCTTTCGTTTGAGGGTTTTATTAGATCTTTCTGAATTTGCTAGTAATCTATGAAAACTCAATGTGAATCTAAAGAATTAAGTTATTATGATAAAATGAATTCTAAAATTTATACTTCTAACTCAAATGGAAATGCACACACAGAATTGAAAGAACAGATTTGAAATTATACAATCATAATTAAAAATTGTAGTAAAAGTAAAAGCACACAATAACTAGAGTTGCATTAGTGAAAACAAACATTCTGAATGGAAATTTAAATAAGGAAAATAAACACACTTGAATAGGAATTTCATGAAACACACTAAAATAGAAATTGTAGTAAAGGAACTGAGTGATTATGACTTATCAGAAAACCATATGCGTACGTAAATTTAAATAACCTATTGTCTCCTTGGTCGAGTGGGACCTTGCTCTTCGTTGGGATAGAGGAAATCTTAACAGCTCAAGATTATCAAAATGATCTATCCTTATATTAGTTAAAATAATTTCCATGACCTATTAAGTGTGGAAACGAAAAGTACTAAACGCAACAAGCTATATCACAGATTATAAATATTACCAACTACATTTTTCTTCAAGGAGGTGTCTTTATATACACACAAGTGGTTACAGAATAAGCCAAAATTACCAGCACTAATGTCTTCCATTAGTAGTATTGATCAACACTCATAAATTCCTATAGGACTGCTACAAACAAGACCCATACTTATATGCTGATAGATGGAAAAAGTCTTCCACTTATGCACTCCAACTCCAAATCTAGGGCTCCTTAGTTGCATTGGAAATAAAATTTCATTATTTTCCTACACGCATCACCACATTTCTCTCACCAAGGTAGTTAGTAGGAAGTTATACGGTTAATCAGGTTTCATGATAAAAAGAAATGAAAATGCATTAAACTCACTAAGATATACCTATACAAAGCATCCCCATGCATTAGCAAATCATGTTTAAATGAAAAATTATCAATCATATGAATGATATAAATAAGCCAAAAAATGTACTCATCAAAGATCGTAGATCAGTTTTGGAATAAACCCATGCACCACGCATCTAGTCAAAGAGTTATCTATCATTGGTAGAGGATATCTATTTTTGATAGTGGACTTGTTAAGCATTCGATAATCGATGCATAACCTCAAACTACCATCCTTTTTCTTGACAAAGATTATTGGTTCTCCACAAGGAGACACACTAGGCATGATCAACCCCTTGGTTATAAATGCATGCAATTGATATTTTAGCTCGACCAATTCAGCTTTGGTTATTCTATAGGGACCTTTAGAAATTGGTTCAGTTCCCGGTTTGATGTAAATAATTAAAGCAAACTCCCTCTTAGGTGGAATTCTTGGAAACTCTTTTGGAAATACATCGTTGTACTCACGTAATAGCGGGTGGTCTTCCCCTAAGGTCTCATCTTCTTCCTCAAAATCTGAAATTTTTTACAGTGAAAAGCATGCAACCCTTATTCTTTGCTATCTTGAGTTGCATTGGTAAGATTTTTCTTACATTTAATCCTCTCATTATTCCATGAATTTTTGTTGCTCTCAGCAGATCATCTTGTACCTATATTTTATTTTCAAATAAAGCTACAATTGCTTGGTATTAGGACAACTAGTTTATTCCTATAACCATGTCATAAGAACCCAAGGGAGCTATATAAAGATATAGTTCAGTGGTGAAGCTTGGAATTTTCAATGCTACTCCAAAAATACATTGTTACATCAAATGAATAGCATTTTTCCCGTAATGAGTAGTCCATGAAATATTCAAATGAGCAAATTTCATTTTTAATTTAGAAGCTAATTTATTGGAAACAAAACATTTTATTTCTCTACTATCAAATAAAATAGTTACAGGTAGTCCAAATAACTTACCTGTGACCTCAATGGGTGTAGTTTATTTCTCTCCTTTCTTATCAGCCACGACAACATGTATCTTGTGTTGCTAATTTTTTTCCTTCCTTTGTTGAAAAATAGTTTCATAATGGTCTAGACCACATACGAAAAATACCACTTTATGTCCCTTCTTTTCAGATTTGTCTCCAGAATTTGTGACATTATTATGCCCATTCCTTTCAAAATTTATAGCACGTATTCCTGTTGCATATTTATTTGCATTTCTAGAATTATTATCAGCCCTTTTCCATCCTACATTTTTAGATGCAAAGGAGGAGGGTGAATTAGATGTTCTCTTTTTGAATTCCTCATGGTGAGAAGACATAGTCTGCAGTTTCTACTCTTGCCTTATAGACTTTTCAAACACCGCCTCCATGGTTGATGGTCCATGAACATAAAATTCTCCACCTATGAAAGTGTTCGACCTCATAATAAATTTCCTTATGAAAAATTTATCATTAGTTTGGTAGTGAGGGACATACTTCACCAATTTCATAAAATTTTCCCAATATTGAGTTATGATCATCTTACCCTAAGCTAGGGTCTAAAATTCTGGGATCTTTTGGTCATAGAAAAAATGCAGAAATCAGCACTTTCTAAAATAGGCCTTGAACCATTACCAGGTTATGCTAGCGTCATCAACCCCCAGTTCTACCTTCTAATTTTCCCACCATGAGGAAGCCTCCTTAGAGAAAATAATCTCCCCAAACAACCTTACTCTCTTCAGAAAAATTACTTGATGGTGAAATAATTCTCCATCTCACTGAGCCAATTCTCAACCCCATCACCTGAATTCATTCCATGGAACTTTGGTGGGATAATCCTCTTCATGTCACATGACTACTCTACCATAATTGTGCCCTCTTGTTTATAGGTGGGTTTATGGCATCCACATTCTTATTCACAATAATAAGGACCCCTTGAGGCATCTCAATATTATCACCTTCATTATAGTTTCCATTACCCATCACCTATTGTTCGGAATAATTTATGCGATTGCATGTGTCCTTAAGGAAAATGAGTATTTCATCTAGCTTCTACACTACATATGCCTTGATACCTGCAGGTTGATGATTTATAGAGGAGAATATTTTCCTAACCATCTTAACCTGTTAAATTGGAATTAAGTTCTAGTTAGTGTAGGGACTCAATAATTCCAAGAGATATAACCTTCAAATCTGAAACCAAATGTAACACACCACTACTTAAAAGTGCTTTAAGATGGCATTATTATTACTTTAAAAAAAAACTTCCCATAATAACTTTATACCTTCCATGACTTAAATAAAAAACATTTAAATCTAACATTTATTTAACATTCAATCCATCTGATAACATCGATAATAACCTTGTTTAGCTTTATGGGTCAACTAGATCTTCCTGATCCCCCATAGTACATGATTTTAAGAGCATGTTTACAAATTATACTATTGGTTAAGAGCATGTATACAAATTATAGATTTGATAATTGTTCCTAGTTTTTACCAGGGATTTAATCAGTCGTATTCCTTTTGGCATCTCACAATTATTTTGGGAGGTTCGTGAATATCGATAGTCTAATAAAAAGATTACACTAATTTTTCCAAATTCTATCGAGACATGCATTACATGCTCAGTTTTGTGATGACACACTTGTAAATAAAAACTTTTCCTCCCACCACTTCACTTTAATTTGTTATCTGGACTGTAATCAATTAGTTTTGTAATCAAAATTACCAATTTATGCACAAGGTCCATGACACATCCCCTTGCATAAATATTCACTTTAGTAAAACTTAATTGCAGTGGAATACCTTTAAGTCAATTCACGACATAGTCAAATCTTAGAAGATTGTATCCTAATAGTCTATGAAAGTTAGAACAAGAAACCTTGTAGTTCTCCTGACTACTTAAATTATCATTAATATTTACTTACTATGTGGTCACCTATGACACTTATAGTATGTTTCTTCTTTGTTCATATTTCCATGTACTAATTAAATGTCCTCATTTATGTAATGTAAATGTATTTATCTCGTTCTCCTTTCATACTAGGGAGCTTAATCTCATCTTATAATGATTCATTATCAAAAGAACATTTTCCAATCAATATGAATAATAACATATTATTATAACCAACATGCCCATTGACATCCATAATAATTCAATTGGTAATAATAACATCATTTTTATTAATAATGAAAATTCTATATACACTATGGATTTCCAATAGTACTAATCCATTTACAATAGGCTTGACTACCCTTTCCATCATCTTAAATATGATAACAAAATATAATTTTATTTACAAAAAGTCATATACTGAAGTAAAATGAATTTAACTTAAGCATTGACAACAAAATGCGAAGCCTAGTAAATTTCCTTTACATGTCCATGAGAAATGGCTCATCCTCGTCATCTACAGAAGATAGAGAGGGTAAAATATGGCCAGTTTAAAACAAACTGGTGTGAAATTTCATTCTCACCATCTATGTAGTTTATCACATTATATCATGTATACAAAATATCCCTGCAATCATACCATTTCCACCTTCCAAAACATCAAGATAAGAGGAGTAAGTTAGATAGAGGAATTATCCTTACATTTATGCCAAACATAATCTAGTGAAACGTCATACATCATATTTTCCAAAGTAAGAATGAATTATATTTAAAATATACAACATTATACCATAGAATAAGTTCTCATAACATCATAATTTTAGATAGATCAATTTGTAATAGAAGAATAATATCATAGAATCTTTTCTGCTCCCAAATCTCATAATTATACAATCAATGCATACAACTACACCCTCTTAGTGAAATCTAGTCGACAAGTAGTAAGATGGAGTTTGTTAATTCAAAAATAGGATACAACTGGCTAGATAAGATATGCCACAACAAACACTTTTTTTTAATGGCGAAATGCCCATTGATTATTATAGTGATTGTAGCATCCCTTGGAATGCTGTTGGTCGGTAGCATCATGCAATGTACAAGATGGTAACATCCCTCGATGCTACCAATTAGTGTATGCATAGATTCTACCGGTCATAGCATCCTCAGCGCTATGTGTGCTCTCATATAGTGACATCCTTCGATGATACCCACTGGTAGCATCCCACGATGCTACTAATTGATAACATATCATGATACAACCCAAAGCCATTGGTCACCAATAACCCAAATGATACCATTGTAGGCTAATGCATGAGGCATCTAAGAGTGTACATCTTATTATGAACATGCCAACTCGGGAACTGCAGGCTTTCCTTGTCATCCACCACTGCCTTTATGGCTTTTCCCTTGCGTGTTGAGTGGGTTGAGTCACGCTTATTGATTCTTCTTTCAAGTACGAGTGGTTGAGAGCCGTGGAAAAATCCCTGTTCCCACAAGTATTGCTTGACCAAATGAAAGAAAGTAAACTCTGCAACCATGCATGTAGCCTAGTTGACGACCTGCTACCTTCCAAGATATAGGATCTTGGGCAAGCATCGCTGACCTCGATGCGACAAAATTTTGCAGCTTTGGTTGAAGCCGTTTTGAGTGCTTCGAACAGGTAGGTTGTCCATCTATGTTGCGTATCTGTTTAGTTCTACAATTCTCAAATTCGGGATTCTCCTTCAAGGATATGGTCAGAAGCATGGCAGGCCTCAGATCGGTGGCTTATTCGTTCGGAAGCATCCGATGATGCTATTGCATTTGGTGGCATCCCTCAATGCTGTTGGTCTCAAGGGTAGCATCTCGCCATGCAATGACTCTGCCCATAGGATGCGATCTGTCTCGGCTTCTTGCGAACTGATGACCATGGTCGACTTTGAGTACGATTTGGTGTACGCTCCAACAAGTTGTTGACCTCCAAGCTTGGTTGTTAGCAAGTGTCAACATCGGCGACATCCCTCGATGATACCAATGTTGGAGAAAATTCTTGGGAGATGAAGGGTAGGATATCTTCTCAGATCCAGAACATACACTGATTCTACCTGTGGTCAGTAGCATCCTCATGCGCTACTGAGACCTATGGTGGAATCCCTCAGATGCTACCATTTGCTTTGCAATCATTTAGAGTGACATCCTTCAATGATACCTTCACAGGTGAAAATACATTTGGTTTGCTTCTCGGGGAGGTCTGGTAGCATCCCACGATGTTTACCCTACTAATGTGATAACATATCATGAGATACGGGTAACCCAAAGCCACTGGTCACCAATAACCCAAATGATACAGAGAGTATTAGGTAGCATACCAGTAAATATGTTCACCGACAAGGACAAGAGCTGGCCGTTAAACAGAGTCTGGACCTTATAGCAGGCTGAGGAAGAGAAGCTACTGGTTGGGTTGCTGTTGCAATAGTGAAAATTCTACTTGGTAGAATCCCAAGATGAAACTTTTTCTATAGGTTAGTAGGATCCAAATATGTTATCGGTCAATAATAGTAGAATTTTAAAGTTAGCCTGGGTATGTAATCGGTCGGTAGCATGTTATGTTGTTGTCCCCACGATGCGTGGTTTACACTTCGTGTTTTGTGAAACCTATTCTACAGTAAGAGGAAAAAAATTCTAAGAACAAGTCGGTAGATTCCAAAGATACTATTGAACCAAAAGTAAGAAAAAATATACTAATTAACGAATTAACATACTTGTTTTGGGATTCTCAGTTGCCGTGAATACTACCCACGTAATAATTGTAATAACATCGTTATAGAAGTTCATTATTGGAGGATATCCTTTGATGGTATATTAAAACTCCACTTAGTGATGAGATGTAATTTAAGGAGAGTTGAGAGACCTTTTCCTTTGTATACATTGTTTATGATATTAGGAAGTGAGTTTACGTCGGAAAATTTTCAACCTAGATTCATGGCTATGTTCCTCTAAATCCAATCAAGCATGGATTCTTCAGGATTCCGACTACTAAGGCAATACCTATTCCGGACAATAATAAAAGGTGTTGGGCCACCTAAGATAACATTTGAATATAAGTGAACCTTTTTGATTACATGATAGAACTTTGTTTTACCCTCGTTGTGAATTTCTATACTAGGGCCTATGTCCCTAAGCAACGACCCAGAAAATGCCTATCTCTCAATAAGAGACCAAAAAATTAATTGAAACCCTATTCTCCTCAAAGTAGTTTTAGAGGTATCTCATAAAACTTATGGTTTTCTTCTTAGTTGATATGTTGAAAATTATATCAAAAGGTTGTTAGAGGTTAGAACGTTGATTTCCTGAAATAGAATGTTTCCTTTAATTGTTAGCTAGTACTTATTGTTGCATGTCTACCTTGCTAGCATGACATCAGGTTATTAATTGTTGCAGGGTTCAGTGGTTAGATGATGGAAAGACATTCTAGATTATTGCATCAATTAATGTTCCTTTGTACGAATGTGTATTATGTTATAAAATTTGGAAAAGCCCTAGTGCCTAGTAAATGTATTGTAGAGTATTGTTTGTTGTAACTGTTGAAACTTTGGTTTGTTTGGTTATCATGTGAAAGATGAAAGATTCCATATTCTACCCACAATATCTCACATGGTTCAAAATCCACGAATGGATTATCAACGAGTACACATGAAATCCTTCCAAATAAATAAAACATGATAATGGTTAAGACTAAAAATCTATGTATATGATTAATGAGAGACAGAGTTAATGGGTTCATTCCTATAATTAGGCATTATAAAATTATGTCCTATTTCTACCCAATCTTTATCTAGTTGTTAAGCAACATAGCAATTCTGTTGTCCTGTTCTGTTAACCCATGCCATTGATTATGGTGAACGTTTTTGCAACCTAACGGTATTCCCTCAAAAATTGATCAATCCCACAACGAATGAAATAACACCATATATAAGTCTAACCATAGCAACATAGGAATTAAACACTTTAGTAAACTCAAGTTCATTCTCATTTCCATTAAAAGTAACTGAACTACACAATTCAGTGATATCTAGCTCAAGATCAAAAAAAAAGTTATCATGTAGTTTCACTGTGTTGAGCATCAACCCCTATTTTTGGGGTGTTACAGCACTCGGTGTAGGACCGGCACATATCACTAAGCAAGAATGGATCCTTATCAGTAATCATGAAACTCCAAATCAACACCAAAAAATAATTAATGAAGACTTCTAATGAAAATGTTTGTGGGCCACCTTCAACAAAAGGGAGTGGTGAATCAGTTCTTCAATCCTTTTCTCCTCAGATGGATTAAACAGCGAAAAAGGTCTGAGAGAAAGAGATACTAATTAACTCAACCCCTAGTCATTAAATACAATATCTAATCCTTCTTTATCATACATGACGAATTAACATTTATCCATCCATCAATGTGTGATTAGAACCATTATCTAAAAAATTCAACCACATAAAAACATCTATCAATTGTAGAGCATATATCATGAAAACATATAATGAAGATAATGAAAATGTTTGTAGTGGTGAATCAGTTCTTCAATCCTTTAAATACAATCTAATATTATCATACATGCAGTATTAACAACTCTCATGGGGAACAAAACAAACTCAAGATCTTCTTATATTACACAAATCAAAGTAATTTAGTGAAGCACCAACTTCACAAGGAGCACCAACCCTTAGTTTAGTAGAGCATCAACCCCTAATTTAGTGAAGCACCCTCTCCAAAAGGAGGCGACAACCCTATAAGGATGACCAAGCACAAACTCATCCACCTAAAGACATTTGATCTCTTCTTTTTCTTCTGCCACAACTGATGGAGATCACAATTTTAGATCACCAACCCCAAGTCTTAAATCTTACAATATCTTCTTCTTTTTCAACGTGTCTTTCCTCTAATCTATTTCATACGTTATCTCAATAATTCCTAAACCTATCATGTATCATATCATCTCTCAACCTCTTCCCTCATACCTACAAAACAATCTCCTCTATGTTGTTCTACTCCCCCATGCAATAATATCTCACCAATTGAAGCAAAACATCACTTTTAAATGCAAATCTTCAAACTAACCCAAAGGAGGTTGGTACCTCATGATAATATCGACCCATACATATATATATAATTCATGTAAATTCTATATATATATATATATATATATATATATCCACACACCTCTGTGTGTGTATATACACCTAAGAGTAGATCAATAATGGGAGTGAACCAAAAGCATATAACATGGTGATATAAATTTATGTACAGATATTGAAAATACAGTTAACCCAAAAAGAAATTCAGTTTCATCCCTGTAACTAATAAAATACCAAAGGGTGATCAAACACCTATAACCAGAGGTCTTGGTGGAGGAACTAGAGACAAACTTGCTAACATTCTTTCAAACCCTAGGATTTAATAAAATTGGAATAATGAACATGAGATATGGGAGAGAAAATCCTCCCATTGCAGACCTAGAGCTTCCTTACCCACCATAGTTTCTCCCCAATCTCTCTTTCCTCCATTCTTGCCTTCCTTGGAGCTTTACCTGTGCAAATGGAGGCACATTAGGGTTATAAAGTGAGTTATAGAGATCATAAGGATGTTAGGGCAAAACAGGGGAGCCCTAAGATCAAGGATGAGGATTAAATCAATCATACGGTTATGATTTAATCCTCATCCCTTAAGTGATGGGTGGGGAAACTTTAATAAAGTGTGGGTAGAAAAATAATTAATTAATATAAAGCCCTAAGGAAGAAATTAATGGGTATGGAGAATTAGGTCATGTTAGGAGCTTTATTTTTTTATTTAAGCTTTTTAAAGAAATGTTGTGCAAGGGGACATGACTGTCAGGGAAATTAAAACATTAAAGGGGTTAAGGGGTATGTGAATATTAAAGGGGTGATGTAAGATTATTATTTTTGTCCAAGAATTAATTAAAGTTATCTTAGTGGGTTTTATTATTTAATTAACATGGACCTTAGTGGGTACAACAAGATGGAACTAAATTAGTAAATATTAAAGTTAAAGTTGGATTAAAATTATTAGTAACCAAGTCGTAATGTTTTAGGAAATAAAATAATAATTCCAGATTAAATTAATTAAATTAATTCAACATGAGATGTATTAGGTAATGAGTGAACATTTTAATTAATTGTACTTAATGTATTTAAGAAGTGTTTAACGTGTCTTGATTAATTACCAAAAAAAATTAGTCGTAAATTTTCAAGTTAGTCTTGTGGTTTGGACACACCAAATGTGGGCATGGGCGTTACAATGACTCTTTACCCCTCCAAGAAAAATCCTATTTGATGATGGAGATGGCGCATTGTATGTCTTAGATATTGAATGAAATCAATGGAATTAGAAGAGAACACTTGTGAGTCTGTGACAGTAGATACTATGTAGTTTGTGCACAAGTACACAGTAAAGCGGGGTTTAAAGTGGTGTACAAAAGATTTCATGAGAGCTATTTCACCCACTTCCAGCACATAAGTGTTTCAAACAAAAGCGCAAATCTTTTATAAAACTACTACGTGTTAAAATTTAATTTGCTAGAAGTCTTGTTTTTGTAAGAATTTAATGAAAGCAAGTACAAAGTTTCAGAAGATTTTAGGGTGAGCTTAGGCCCCACTCCTGTACGGACTTTTTTGGGAACTTAAAAGTGCATTAAATATCGTGTAGGATAATACAAAGGTACCTACATGACATATTTTTTGGGAACTTAAAGTGCATTAAATATCCTTCCCTCTTGTGTAAAGAAGACAGTCTCTTATGACATTCGGCTACAGTCCTATTTTATGGAGTTGCTGTGTTTTGGAAATCGATGTGGCCTAGGGTTTTTATGGGAGGGAACTCGAGGAAAACCTATTTGTCTGCTGTCGTCCACTAGCTGGAAAGAATTTGCAAAGGTAAAATTTATTTTTCCCCCAAGAGACCAACTTAATTTCCATGACCGTTTTATTAGTATTTTTCCCCACTGAGAAAAAAGAATGAGGATTCCATGCTTCTTCTGTGTCCCATTTTTTCAGTTCTTTATAAAAAATTATGGCATGTTTTAAATTTACAGGACGCGGTTTTATTTCAGTTTTGGGTATTTTGGAACAATAAAATCCTAAGATCCCTAATCAAAATTTTCAGTTTTGGGTACTTTCGTGGAACGCAAAACACTAAGATTCCTAATAAGGTTTTTCAGTTTTATGATTTTTCAGGGTGAAGATAGAACTTCCTTCCACTCTTTCCTTCTTCATTATAAATCGATTCCTGAAAGCATCAATGGAGAAATCTAATTTCAAAATTCTAATTTCCATAGATTCCTTAAGGGATAAAAAAATTTCACTTAATGAATAGTGTATTGAAAAGATATGATGATAAAAAAAAACTATGTTGGCCTTTGTGCATGCAAAATCACAATGATTTTTATTTCAAATTTTGTCAAATTTGATCGCTTTTGACATTTGGGTGTGTTAAATTCCTCTTGCACTACCTGATATTTACGATTGGATTCCCTTCATCAAATGACTTTTTCTCTTACCAAGCAATTTTGTAAAAGTCACGATAAATGATCACAAAAAAACATTTAAGTATTATCTTTATTTTCATCTTCTAACGCTGCTTCCCTCAATTCATATCCACAATGAGAGTTGAATATATTTTTTATAACTAGCAATCATACGTGAAATGTACGATGGAAACGCCAAAAGGGATATATTTAAGGATGTATATTGGAAGGAGAGAAACATTGGGAGAGGAAAAAGGGTGAAGATGAAGGGGTTAGAGAGCGAAATAGTGTGGGGGTAATAAAAAAAAGTAGAAAGAATTTGAAACAGAAACGGTGAACAACATGACAACGTATATGGAAATCCTTTGAAGTAGACCATGGGTGTTGTTCAAGACCATGCGGAAACAATTTATAGATATATATGTGAATGTAAGGAGTGGTAGGAAAATATTTCCGATGTGAAAATATGTTTATAGTTTTATCCGTATTAGTTAGAGACATGAAGATGTAGAGCGTAAGTAGCATCCACAAGTGGCTACATCATGTGAAGTTTTCCCCATCAACGATGTTGATGACATCATTATTCAACAATGAAAAAAAGGAATGGATGGGTGTGATTTGCCATGGATTTTGATTGGGTAGAGAAATTTAATCACCTACATGGGCCACACGTTTTGCATGGACAATATTTTTCCTTCCCAATAAATATCTAATATATTAGCTCAACTATATAGTGGAGATTTCACATAGACTATTTAAATCTCGCCTGTATTTATTACATGTGTGCAATTGCTGCTTCAGATGTGAATTTTCCCTTACTTTTGTTGTGAATATTAAGATTAAATATGCTTAGGAATCACTTTTTAAGGTTATACCACTTATGAGTAGGATTTGAAATATTGACATCCTAGATACGATATCTGACATTTAACTCTCACAAAAAAATGTCTATATAAATCAATCCATTCTCTATATTTTTTCCTAAGCAGTTCCATGTTGTTAAATGCATAAGTTTTTTTATTTATGGAATGGATTTTTTCAAGGGGTTGGTCTCCCTATTTTTTGTGGAGGTTGGATTCATATATCTATATAGAAACTAAGATTGAAGAAACTAAAGGTAATGTTTTATTCCCTTGTGGCGCCAATTTTTGGTAACTGTCTCAAGTTAGGGATGATTTGAATCACCGCAATCTTAGCAACCTTGTTAAGAAATATGGTAAAACATTCTTGGAAAAGATGGGACAAAGGAATCTGGTGGTGTTGTTGTTTTTAGTCAATTATAGGAGAGGGATTCATATTTTCATGGGGAATAGAGTTGCAACTGAGCATAACTGAGCCACATCTTTTGCGAATAAATATTATTTTTGATATAAAATCTTTGCTATGGTAAGTCTCATCTGTAGTAGAGAGGGTTTCACGAATTCATAGGAAAAGGACTCGTAATGGCATCATTATAGAAAAAAATTTGTGTCCAATATTTTTTACACGTGGATAAATTACCTCCATCCCTTTTCCTCTCAGGTTATCGACCACATGTTTCACACTATTTTTGCAAACTTTTTGGTTTTGTTGATGTGTAGGATGACTCACAACCTGCTGTAAAATATTTTTAGATGCGATGATACATTCTATCAGAATGAAATGGTTTCTCTCCCTTTTATATTATTTGGATAAGGTTAGGTATATCCCTAAATGCATATACACAATTTTAGCAAGGAAGTATGATGTTGTTTGAAATTTGGCAGATAAAATGCTAAAAGATAATTTGAAGGAAGATTCGCTGAGAAAGGTAATTCGAATGGATCTTTAAGGCAGTGAAAATATTGTTCAATTCTTACACTGCTAAAGTAAGGTCGGAACCTTGGTGGGGTGGGTACTCAAATGGAGCACATGCAGTGTGCAAAAATTTTCAAAAAAGCCACATTATACAAACAAGAAACCTCTTCATTATGATGACATCAGGTACAGAAGAAAATGCCACTCTCACTTGAGAATAATTAACAAATGGTTTGCATTGGATTGCATTGCATTATTATTATTTTAATGTGTTTTTTCATATAAAATAAAACTAACATTGTAAAGAGGGCTATGGAAAATGATTCAAAATATATTTAAAAAATTTTTAAATGCGAAACATTGATCAAATTAAAATATATATAAACTGGTTTATCGGAAATAAAAATTAAAATCAAGATACTCATATTTAATTTAGTTTAAAAGACCTAAAATTGGATGAAAATATTTTACAATTAACTTACCTCCAAAGTCATGTTCTAAAACCATTGAGTTTGTTTGATGCGGTGAAGGGAAGAAACACTTTTTAGAAGAATTTTCTTTGAGCAACGCAAGTTTGGGATATCATACTTGGACTATGTTTCAAATTATTAAAATTATCATATTTTTTAAATATATGATTTATCGTATTTTTTTTCTATATTTATCATATTTTTCCTATAGAATGTTTTTCCATATTTAAGGTATACAATTTAATACTCTCCGTATGAAAGTTATTAGCTTACCCTTAGACATCAATGCTGACAATCAATTTTATTGTACTCTTCTTTTCTCATAATTTTCCATGTTACTCCTTGTTTGCAGGCACACAAAAGTCTACTTAGTACTCTTCAACAATGCACCGAACAACACCGACTCTTAGATCTGATAGGAGAACTAACAAAATCTACACTAGAATTAATCACCACATCATCGAGATTATCCTACACCTATGTGGATCATGTACACTATCCTACACACATTATCCCCTTCACCAGCTATTATTTATTGATTCATATTGAAAAATTAAAAATTTTAAAATAGAAGTTGTAGGTTCAATCTTTCCTTCCACAAATTTTAGCTAAAGACCGCAACACGTATGAGGACCCATCAAGCCATAATTAGATCTTGTAAATTTGTTATTCAACTCAAAGATGAGCATTCAAAAATCTAGCTCCATATTAAGATCATGTAAAGCTCTATTTTGAATTAAAAGATCCATTTCTTATAATAGACGGAATACCCAGAAGAAGAGTGAAGTAGGAAAAGTGGCAGGAAAGCGAGTATGTACAGCTAGCAAGACAAATTGACAGATACTTCAGAAGGACAGTAGAATCACACCCGATTTGTAGAAGAAAAAATACACTATCAACCATTTAAGCTTCTAGATGGATTTATTTAAGCACATTACAAGTACATTCCAAGAGAAAGTCGATCCCTTATCATAATTCCGCCAGTGAAGTTTTATTAAATAAAATTAGGCTAATTATAGTTTCACCTCTGTACATGTAAGAAAGGTTCCTATTTTGAGATAATGTCACACAATTAATTGGATTTTCTTTCATATTTTGAGCCAAATGTAGTAAATTGCCCCTAAAATATCGAAATTGTCTAGGAAAAATAACAAATATGTGAAATCTAACCTTGTTTGTTCTAGATTTGTATCTAAGTGCAGCACCGCTAAAATATGACCTCAGAAGCCTGCCTACAATGTGTGAAAATCCCCTTTTCTTAGTGCATATAAAGCAGAAGATGCATCCCTACCTACTTCAATTTTGTTATTTCACTTCCATTTCCTTGGTCCACTGGTGTTATTGCACATGCACAACAAGAAATCGATAGCGCGGGTATTATCTCAGCTAAATTTTTTGTCAGAGAAGTGCAGGAGAGAGAGGAACCCATGTCTTTTGTATGCTGACATTATGGTTTTCCATGAGAAAATGTCTCATTTTTACTCCATCAGACATGACAATAGTCCTCCTTGATTTGGAGCACTTTCCACCATGGATATTTCAATGTATGCATGTTTGGTTGTTAGAAAAAGAGTAATTTTTCCCCTATAAAAGCAAAAAAATAGTTTGTTTTTTACATGCTTTTATTTTTGAGTTTAGTTTTAGTTGTTCTTAAGTTTAGGAAAAGCTATTGAAGAAAATAAATCAAAAGATTTGTATTGCACAAAAGCATGTTATTTTTAGCTCTATTTTTATGAGTTAAGAGTTTTATTATTAGACGAGGCCATCTATTTATTAGAGGCAATTGTAAGTGTTTTGATATATCAAACAAAAACAGAGAGATTGTATTGAGCCGAATATTTGGAACTAGAAGAAGAAATATATACATAGAAGTGCTAATCTGAGTTGGCAAAAATATGTTTATTTGCAATTCAGTATTTTATTTCTGTTAGTTGTTATTTTATGTGCCTAATTTCTACAAATTGGTATCAGAGCGTGGATTTTTTTAGCAGGTTTCTAATTGACAATAGGTTATGGCTTATATATCCGGTCTGCAGACACCATAATTTACATGAAAGAATTACGAGTATTATTCATTAACCATGAAGGCACTATTCAAATCCCAGGATGTGTGGGAAATTGTAGAGAATGGGTACACAGAGCCCACTGATGCAGCAACATATAACACACTCTCACAGGAAGAGAAAGACAATTTGAAGGAATTACGAAAGAAAGATGTAAAAGGTCTTTTCTTCATTCATCAAGTCATGCATGAAAGCATCTTACCCAAAGTGATAGTAGCCAATAAAGCAAAAATTTTGTGGGAAACTCTCCAAGTTGCGTATCAGGGTAAAGAGAAAGTAAAAACCGCCAAACTTCAGTTACTTCATAGAGATTTTGACTAATGCAGTAGCATATAACACACTCTCATAGGAAGATAAATACACTTTGAAGGAATTACGAAAGAAAGATGGAAAATCTCTTTTCTTCATTCATCAGGCCATGCATGAAAACATCTTACCCAGAGTGACAATAGCTAGTAAAGAAAAAATTTCGTTGGAAACTCTCCAAGTTGCGTATCAAGGTAAAGAGAAAGTAAAAATCGCCAAGATTCAGTTACTTCGTAGAGATTTTGAAAATATGTCAATGAAATATTAATATTCCGTAGAATCATTATTTAATTTTGTAGTTGGTTTATTCAATCAAATCAAATCTCATGGTGAAATTATTGAGAATAAAAGGATTATTGAAAAATTGATTAGAATTTTTGGTGCAAAATTTGTTCTTTTGGTAGTTTCTATTGAAGAAAATAAGGATCTAAGTCATTTTTCAATTGATGAGTTGTATGCATCACTAATAAATCATGAATAAAGGTTGAATAGATCACATATAGTTGTGTATCAAGATTTTTCATCATAGGTATTAGGAAATTGTGGAAGAGGAAGAGGAAATTTCAGCCCTAGAGTTAGAGGAAAAAGTTCATCTAGAGGACGTAACAGTGGTCCATCAAACTAAAGTGGAAGAGGACATAATCAAGAGAAAAATCATAATCATTTTTTAGGTCATAGAAAGGATAAATCACATGTGCAGTGCCACTATTGCAAGAGATATGGGCACTATGCTTTTGAATGCAGGAAAAATCAGTATGATCAGAAAGTGGAATGAAAATCAGGTTGGAAGATCTACTCCAAGCTCCATGTTTATTGCGTGCATAAATATTTTTGAAGCATCGCCTATTGAGTTTAATATATCCCAAGAGAGTCCTAGTGATGTGTGGTATTTGGATTCCGGTTTCAGTAATCACATGTCGGGTAACTTAGATTTATTTTGTAATTTGGATGAGTCAGTAAAGATAGAAGTTACCCTTGGGAATAATAATATAGTGACTGTAAAAGGAAAAGGAACAATCGAAATTCTAACTAAAAAGGGGGAGAAAAATATAATGCTTGATGTTTATTACATTTCAGGTTTGAAGTACAATCTTATGAGCATTTGTCAATCGGTACAAAAGGGATATAGAGTTTACATTGAAGAAAATGAATTTGTGATCATGGATAAAGCTCCAAGTACCCAGGTGATTGCTATAGTGAAGATGACAAACAACATAATTTTTCCTTTGAATATTATACCAACCACATCCGGAGTTCATACTACACGTCAATCCGAAGCTAAGGAGATTGAATCAATTTTTTAGTCAATTGAAAAAGATGAATCATGGCTATGGCATCTCATGTTTGGTCATTTAAACTTTGGTGGTTTGAATTTAATACACAGAAAAAATATGGTGAAAGTTTTACCTTTGATTCAGAAACCAGATAGAGTTTGTGAAAGTTGTATTTTGGGTGGGTAATGGGTTGAATGGGGCCACTTAGTGCCTAGGCAAGTTGTTAGACTTTTGCGGTCAAAAACAAATTAAACATGGTGTATGGCAATGAAGTAGTGAAGTAAATGGGGTTTTAAAATAAATATTGATAAGGGTATAGTTTTTAACCTAACGGGACATGACTATTAAATATTTGAAAATACCCTAATTAAGGGAAAAAACTAAATATGAGACTTTTAAACCATAAAGAATGTTGTTAAAAATAAATTAATAATATTTAATTATTAATTTAAATGCGACCACCTTATGAGTAATGTTTGTGAATGACAATTAACTAAACATGGTGGATGACTATAACCCTTACACTTTTACAAAAAATTACCGTAATTTTCCCTAATAAATTAATTAGGTTTTATTCTGGTTTTGAATGTTAAAATTTGTGGGCGTTACAAAATTTTCTCTGAGTTTTCCTGATTAGGAAAGTGTGGGGTTTCTCTACACATTGTTTTATAGGGTAGGAATTCAGTCAATTTTTGTACAATTGTAATTCCAAAACAAAGGTGGAAAATTTTACATGGAGTGTTATTTATTGATTGCCTATGAATTTCAGAAACCGTAAAACTTCAACGAAAATAGAAACCTTGGTCTGGTAATCTCCTGTAATATTTTTATGAAGGGATTTTATTACGTAGATTTCGGTCAATTTATATTAATCTATATTTTACAAGTAATTTATAATAACCCGTCTCTTCTCGGGTGCTACACTTTTGAATCTTTCAATTTTAAAAAGATTTAATTTTATCTTTAACAAATTTTAACAAGAATTTTGTTTTATATTTTATGTTGATGTTAGTTTTTTAAGAAAATTATATTTTGTCTAAACTGTAATTCAAAATTTTAGCTTTATTATATTTAACTTTCCTACTCAATGAAATGAAATGAAATATTTTAATTGGGCCATTATTAGAATTTTTTGGTTTTTGGTAAGTAAAACATATATATTGCCGATTTATATCATGATTTGAATTTGTAATTTGTTAATTATGTCAAATGTGTATTTCTTGTCAAATTATATATGAGGTGAAGCTTGTTGATTCTAACACTTGCATCAATGACATAATAATAGAAAAGTGATTGCATGAAAAACCATATTCTAATATATTTTTCAAAAAATATTTCCTTTTTCTGACTCCGTCAAATCATAGTGCAAGGGCAAGTGGGTCATATAGGCCTATAATCATTCACATCAATCTAAGCTAGGAATTTGTGGAGGGACTTGCGTACTTGACCTCATGTCCTCAATAGTTTCAGTGTAATATATATAAAACATGCATGGGAAGGAGTCAACTGTAATGTAAACATATGTAACCTTGTCGTATTTTATATCAACAGTTGTAATCAAGAGTGAAAGGCATGCAGACCAGTCTTACCACGAAGGATCCAAACCCGAGAGATGTAGAGAAAGGTATGAATGTGTCACCAAATTCTTATGTCAACCCTTGATATTTATTATTATGTTGAAGGTGTGTTTCCTATCAGATTATATATGAGTCAAACCTTACTCATTCTGACACTTTGTGCATCAATGACATAATAATAAAAAATGATTTCGCAAACAGTTTGAGATTGCTCAACTTTTTAACTGGTTTTCATTGTAGCAAGTGTGAGTTCAAAATTTTCCCCACCGCCTTGCTTACCACAGCCAATCAAGAACTACCATGTGGCTTAGCGTGGTGCTGGCGGAACTGCAGGTGAATGTTACCTTTTTTGCCCATCGGGGCGTTAAACAAATTTTCTCCCCACTACCCCGCTTACCCCACATTGGCTTAGGAGATGCCACATGTCCCTCATGGACTTGCGAGAGTGTAAGTGCAAAGGTGGCTTTCCGCCCCTTGGGAAATTTTCCTTCGCGTGGCCACCGACCTGCCCTTGGGGAAAAATTTCTCCCCTAGGCTCACAGGGCCGCTTTTGGGGAAAATTTTCACCCCAAGGCCCACCGACCCATAACTTGAGAAATATGAGGAGTTCATAGGAATTCTTTATATCAATGGATTTCCTATCCATTGGGAATAATTTAGGAAAATTTTGAATGCGTTAAATTTAAGAAAAATAAAGTTGAATCTTTATTTCCTATTAGAGAGTGGGTATGGTGAGGAATTACCCTCTGACCCTGATTGAACTTTATAACCCTAAAATTTTGGGACCTTGTGACCTCTAATAAATGTTAGTGAATTAAAATTGATCTAGAACTTGTTAGTGACAACGATTGTCTTGTAACCTTGTCGTACACTCTTTTAAACAAAAAAAAATTATTCCATAATTTTCCCTAACTAAACCTAGGTCATTCATGGGTCTTAAGTGGTAGATTTTAGCTGATGTTACACCAATTTTAAACTTCCATATTGAACCTTATACATCGAGTCCAGTCAATTCAAATTTTTCAACCTTTGATCAAGAAGACCTTCTAAGAACTTATGAAGCTGATACCAAGGTCAGATGCATTCCATACTTGACTTTTGATGAATGGGCAAACAAAATACATGCTTTTGACTCCTACAAAGAAATGTAAGAATCTGAGCTAGGAGTTTATTGCTTGCATGAAGAGAATCATCCTCTCCCTAGCATCACCAAGCCATACCAAAAAGATGATAAGGAGGTATGGCAATTGTTTTTTGATGGCTCAAGGAGTAAACAAGGTGTGGGAGAAGGAGTTATGCTTGTTTCACCTCAAGGCATAAATTATTACTCAACTTTTTGCTTCCAGTTTTCTTGCTCAAACAACATAGATGAGTATAAAGCTTTGATTCATAGACTTCATTGGGAAAGGAAGAGAGGCATTAAGAACTTGAAAGTATTTGGTGATAGTGAGCTGATTGTTAATCAAATCAGAGGACAAAATGCTGCTAATAATTATCTATTGAAGAAATACAAAAACAAGGTATGGGATCTCATTGAATATTTTGAATCTTTTAACATCAATTCCATTCCAAGAAAGAAGAATGAAGCACCTGACAGAATGGCAGAAACTGGGGCAACATTTGATGTTGTAGAGAGTATCAAATGTGAGAAATCTCATCCTCATATCAAGGTGGTTGTGAGGCCAATTTTCCTAGACAACAACACAAGTGTGCAAATCTTCGAGAATGATCAACAAATTGTCAATTTTTTTACAATAAGAAGCTGAGTTCTCCTCTAGAAACCAAGATAAATTGGAACAACAATATGGTGACTAAGTGGTGTAGCTGAGAAACAACAAATTACCAAAAGGTCTTGTGACCTTGGAGTCAATCTTCGACCCAAATGATTAGTTCCGGAAGGAAAAGGAAAACATCCAAGTAAAAGGTGAAGATTCAGAGCCCATTTCAATAGATGAAGGCAGGACATTGTAAATTGGCAAAGTAAGTACTCCACAAGAGAAAGCTGAATTTGTTCAACTTTGTCAAGAATTCCCAGATGTTTTTACATGGACCTATATGGATTTGAGAGGCTTCAACCCAAAATAGGCACAACATACTATTGAATTAAATCTGGATTCCAAGCCTATCAGACAAAATAAAAGGCCAGTGAATCCTCGCATTGAACCTCTCACGAGGAAGGAATTGAACAAGATAATTGAGGCTAGTATCATCTTCCCTATCAAGCATTCGAGTTGGGTTGTAAACTTGGTTCCTACAAGGAAAAGAAATGGAGAAATCAGGGTGTGTATAGACTTCCGTGATCTAAACAGAGCATCACTCAAAGATCACTACCCACTTCCATCAATGGAGCAAATATTGCAGGTTGTAGCTAGATTTGAAAGGTTTTCATTGTTAGACAGCCACTCGGGCTATAATAAGATAATGTTGAAAGAAGAAGATCAGTTCAAGATATCCTTCACTACCAAATGGGGTACATATGCTTACAATAAGATGCCATTTGGACTGTCAAACACCGGAGCAACATTTCAGTGATCTATGCATATGACATTCAAAGGCTTAATCAATAAGATAGTGCTGGTGTATCTAGATGATATCACTTTCTTCTCAAAGAATGTTGCAGACCACCTCTTTCACCTCAGGAAAGTATTCCAAAGATATAGAAGGTTTGGAGTGTAATTGAATCCAAAGAAGTGTGTATTCTTGGCATATGAGGGAAAAATTTTGGGCCATATTTTCTCAAGAGAAGGGTTAACAATTGATCTTGAGAGAGTTGAAACCATCTGAACACTTCCATTGCCACAACACAAGAAATCTCTCCAAATCTTCTTGGGAAGAATAAACTTTGTTCGCAGATTTTTGCCTTATTTTGCCACTCTTGTGAAGCCTTTAACACTAATGTTAAAGAAGAGCACGGCCTTTAGATGGATAGCTGAGGGTAAAGCAAGTTTCGAAGCAATCAAACAGGAAATATCGCAAGATCCAAATCTTATCAACCTAGAATTTTCAAAGGACTTCATGTTGTATGCTTTTGGGGGATTAGACACAATCTCAGCTATCTTGGTACAACTGAATAAAGAGGGTTCAGAACAGCCAATTGCCTTCTTCAGCCAAAGTTTGGAAGACTATGAAGTGAGATACTCCTTCATTAAAAAGTAGGTTCTTGCAGTGATTAGGAGCTTAAAGAAGTTCAAGCACCTGGTTTCTAACAACAAGATCCAACTACTGGTCTCTCATGCAGGAGTCAAGGACTTTCTTCTAAACAAGGATTGAATGAGAAACGTGTAGGATGGATCACTCGTGTAATGGAATATGACATTGAAATAAAAGTGACCAAGTTGGTTCATGGAAAAGGTTTGTGTGAACATCTTGCTTCCAAACAACATGATGAATCAAAAGGAGAAGAAGAGGTTGTCTTGCTACTACAAAATGATCAAGAACAACCAGCTAATGATGCACCCATTCCATGTTGGACCCAAGACTTGGTGTATTACCTCTAAATAGGTTTTTACCCTCCAGAAATGAGAAAATAAAAGAGGAGATACTTCAAATTGCAATCCATCCCATATGTGCTTATTGATGGTGTCTTGTTCAAGAAATACATCAATGGTGTTCTATTACGATGCATTGGGATGAGTCAAATTTAGAGGGTGTTACATGAGTTCCATGATTGAGAAGTAGGAGGCCACTTTTCTCCTCGAGTAACAACTCTCAAAATCATGAAGGTTGGTTTCTATTTGCCCACAGTGTTCAGTAACTGCTATACATGGATCAAAAAGTGCAAGAATTGTGCATTCTTCACAAGCAAAGAAAGGCTAACAACACTTCCATTGCATCCAATTTTAGTTGACTAGGAATTTATGCAATGGGGATTGGACTTCATTGGGGTCATCAATCCAAAATAAAGCCAAGGACACAAGTAGATTCTCACAGCAACAAACTATTTCACCAAGTGGACCGAGGCGATAGCACTCAAAGAAGCAAACGAGTCTAGCATACTAGACTTTTACGAAGGAATAGATTCACATTCATAGGTTCCAAGATCATAGAATGGGTTGTTAAGAATGGAATCTACTTGAGCACCTCTTAAAACTATTACCCGCAGGGTAATGGATAGACAGAGTCCATGAACAAGAATTTGTTAAGAATCATCATAAGGACTCTGGATGAAAATCAAAGGACATGGCATACAAAGCTAAAATCAGCATTATGGGCTGACAAGATCACCCCTAACAGGTCTGCAGGAAATTATCAATTCAAGCTTTTCTATGGGAAAGAGGTAGTGTTGCCTATATCACTTGAGTTTCCAGTATTAGAATTCATGAAGCAGCTGGATTTGTCTGAGTTTGAACCAATGGGGGCCAGGTATGTGGAGCTAATGTAATTGGAGGAAATCAGAGAGCATGTAGTTCAAACAATGGAAAAGGATTAGGCCTTATTCAAGAGATGATTTGATGAGAAAGAAAGAACAAGGACCTTTCACGAAGGGGACCTAGTTTTGAAATGGGACGCTAATCGGGAAAAACCAAGAAGACATTCCAAGTTTGATGCCATTTGGAGTGGCCCCTACATGGTCACGGGATGTAAAAGCAACAATGCCTTCCAATTGTCTACCTTGGATGGTGAGGAATTGCAGATTCCAGTGAATGGAATCTACCTTAAACATTGATGTTAAAGAGAAAGGTTTCACCCTTGTAAATATTAGTCTAGGATCTCAATTCCTCTAAGTGTGTACATGCACACTGTCTTGTTGTAGTCTAGGTTTCATTTCCCTAAGTGCTTTGGCATAGGTTTTGTTGCTCCAAGTCTGTATCATGATACATTTCAGAGTGTCTCCAAGTAAATTTTGTAACATTCCATTCCAGAATCGGGAGAATGCTTCAGGTCAAAACAATTTCCTACTCTCACAAAATTCATTTTAAGATTTTCTTATGAAAATTGAGAGTACTAGAAGCTAAGCAAGTTCATCATCGAAAGAATGCAAGAAGTTAGGTTCAAGTTCCAAGTAAAGATCTGTATCAGGCTATCATATAGCAGGAGAGTGTCCCCACTGAGTTGCCAAAATTGTCATCCAAAATAAGCTCATACTTACTTTTGGTTAACTGCACCCATTTTTCCTCCCTTAGTGATTCAATATGATTTTTCATACACTTTAAGCACTTAAGGTTTCCTGTAAATGGCTCCATCAAATGGGAAATTTCTTCCCCTTTCTAGAAAGGTAAAGAAGTCCTTCTAACTCCTCGTATTTTGCAAGTTACGGGCCAGCGGGTTTTAAAAGGATTTTTTGCCCAAGTTACAGGCCGGTGGGCCTTGGGAAGATTTTTTGCCAATGGGGAAAATTGTGGACCGGCGGGGAAGAGGAAGGTATTTTGGCACTTTTCCCTTTTTGCACAAAAGACGCAAGTTACAATTGTCAGCCCGCAGGCCTGGAGAGGTTATCTTTTTCCAAAGGAAAATGGGAAGTTGTGGGCCTTGGGCAGATTTTCTTCCAAAATGCGCACTTGCGGGGCCACGGAGGAACTGTTTCCCAAGTATAAATTCGGGCCCGATGGTTTGTGGGAGGCGTTCAAAATTTTTCTACTTTTCGCAAAATGGCACAGTTCAAGTGTGAGCCCGCAAGCCCGCGGAGAGATAAAAAAAAAGGAAAAAATACCTAAGGCCCGCAGAGGAACATGTGGCCATGTTTCACGTCAAAGTGGGAAGGTGGGTCGCCGGAGGAATTTTTCATTTTTTGGGGTCTTTTATTAAAAAGGATTAAAAATCATGAAGTGAGCCACACCTACGCCAACACCCAGAGAAGCCACGTGTTAGGCCAAAAGTTATAGGCGGAGAAGCGGGCCGTCGGAGAGACTTTGGAATTTTTGCAACTTTTGCAAAAGGATATGGCACAGCTTGCCATTGAGGGCCTGCAAGCTTTAGGAAGGTTTTTACCAAAATACAAAGGTGTGAAGCGGCGGGGCCATGGGCCTGGGGAGAGTTTTTTGGCATTTTTGTATTATTGTACAAAAAGCACAATTTCAATTTTGGGCACGCGAAGCTAATGGGAAAAAGTGAATTTCGGGTATGCAAAGCTGAGGAAGGTTTTTTTATAACTTTTTTGTTTTTTCTCAAAAGGCACAAATTATAAATTTCAGGTCCGCGGATCCATTTTGCAAAACGTGTTTTCCGCCATTTTTGTACGGATTCGATGCAAAATTTCAAATGGTCATAACTTTCGAACCAGTGCTCAAAATTCAACAAATTTTATGCCATTGGAAATCTCTGGACATTGTAGTGCCTAGTTCCTTTTGACACCTTTTTGATACTAATCATGATACTGTTTATTATATTATAGACATGATTATGGAATTTATTTTGGTATGATGTTAGATGTTAGAGCATGGATTATTGTTGACTTGATTCATTTATGATGCATGATGATTATTAGAGGCACTTTGGTTATTGATGTTGATATACTGTTTGACATGGTTATACTATGGATGTTATTCAGACATGTGATATTTAGATATTTTGAGTAGACCTAGAAATGGAAATTCTTTGATGATGATATAGTGGTTGAGTAAAATTACAAATGATCTTGTTGGTTGCTTGGATGTTGTTGTGATCCATATATCTAGATGATTTTGGAATTTTAATTATATTATTTTGCATATTTTAGAATTTTAATTATATTATGTTCTGATATGGCCACGAGGCCGAAGGAGGTATTTTTGTTTTGCAGGTTAAAATATCACAACAAACATTGGGGGATTGGAGACCAACCACATTGGAATTCTAGATGAATTCAACAAGGTCACCATGGCAACTAGTATTTGTTGTGCGTGTTTGTTTGTGTTAGGGATTGCCATAAGGGGTACCACCTTTAAATGTGACCAAGGGGTTATGTGTATTTATTTATTTTTTCATTTGCTTATGTTTGCGTGTGTTTATTTTGTGGTTCTTTTACCCTTTCATTAATTATTAAATTGTGTGTAAATATTGTGAGTAATCATATTGTTAAAATAAATAAATAAAATATGTCATAAGAAAGTAATTAATAGAGTTGTTGGCCTTGAATTAAAGTGTTGTAAGAAATGTGTAAGTGATGTGTAAGTTAAATTTTGAGTGTGAAACACTCCACCTTCTTGAAAATTCGAAATTGTCCTTGGAGGCTGATTTTGGAGGCTCGTGAGACAAGTTAAACTTATCCCATACCTCTTAAATTTAATTACCAACCATACCTACAGTTGGTGAGTTGAGATTAGACTTCTATAATGCTTTTTGAGAAGGCAAATTGTAAGTTTTAATTGCACTTTTCTTACATGATTTAATTTCAGTCCTTTGGGGTGTGGGTTGGATTTGAGTATGTAAGTAAATTGTCATATTATTCACCCACCTATTTATTATGTGTTGAAGAATGAAGTTGAATTTTGGGGTTGGGGTTGACGATGTGTGATGTGGCATCCTACATGGATCCACCTCATCCTCTTCTCTTCCCTCTTCTATAAAATTCGAATTCCTTACCTTGTTTTGGGGTTGCTCAACTTTGGAGACTTCATTCTTAGGCAAATTCCTTACTGGTTTGGGAGCTCTTGCTTTTGGAGAAGCTGGAAGATTATTGCATGCTTGTTGTTTGGTGGATTTTTGGATTGTTTTCTTGGAAATAACTGCTGTTTGGAACTTGGGAAACTCCATAATGGAGAGGTAAGATCTTGACTCTTGAAATGCTCTTCTTTTATATATGTAAATGTTAATGTGTGAATGTTTTGGCATTTTTTATGGGTTGTTGGGTAGATGGCCTAGGAATGGTGTAAGAGAAGACTATGGGGTTTATTTTGTGGGAGGCACAAGTGTGTTTAGGGAGGTATAAGGGTGGAGGGATTTGGGATTTGGGTTTCACCTTACAAAGAAATAGCTTGCATTTATTTACTCGTTATGGGGTGCCATAAGAGGTTGGGGAGGCATAAGGAAATGTGAGGAATAAGGGATACTTGGGGAGGCATAAGGAATGTCAGGGCTTTGATATACTATTTTTTTGGTGGTTTGTAATCCAGGTGGTGATACCCATTTCCCCTTTTGGGAGGCATAAAAAGCATCCCTCATAGTTTCTTTCTCATTTGGCTTTCTTGATGAAGCCTCAGTAATGTTTGTCAAGATTTAATGTAGTTGTACACTACATTATATTTTGGACTATGTTTTTATTGTGAGAATGTTACTTGTTTATTTGTGGGAGCATGTTGTTGCCATGAGTTTGATCACATATTTTATTGCATTGCGGTTGGGGCTCGGGGGCCAATGAAGAAGGATGGATTCTCCTCTTCATTGGATGTCTTGGTTGGGCGTTGCCTTTCCCCTACTCTTGTTGTGATTACAATTTGGAAGAATGATAAATATGCATGTTGTTGTTCTGGGGTTGTGAAAAAGACAGTTTGATAGTCCCTTGTGAAATGAAATCTTATTGTAGCCCTTTCCCACTTTGAAGTGGATGATCTGTATATTAATTGTAATGGAAAGATAATTTGTATTGACAATGAAAGTTGAAGTTCGAAATGTAAAATAATTATACTCAGTTTTTTTGTTTTTTGGAAAGAATGTGAAAGAATGATACATATTTTGTATGTTATATTTTGAAATCAAATGGAAAGGAAGTTGTAAGAGTTTCATTTTAATTAATGAAAGTGTTTTGTCTTGTTCATATGATATTATTTCCATTGGAATTTTTTTTTTAACATGCTCTATGCAATCCATGTTTGGAAAGTGGAAAAGAGAAACACGTGAGAAGAAAATGTATTATTCTGCCATGTTTATAATATATGATTTTGGAAAGAATAGAAAATGCATTCTTCTTTTAATGTTTGATTGAAAGAAATAAAAATATTTAAGACCGACATGGAATGAATTTAATGTTTTATTTCATGACAAAAGAGATAGTTAATCTCAGTTCTATAAATGTATACACTTCTTTCAATTCACTGTATACTTTGTAAAGTTCCTTTCTCAAATGTTCAAATAACCCTGCAAATAGATAAGAGGAAAATGAAATAATCAATTGGACTTAATGAGGCCAAAATGATCCCAAACCAAACTAAAAACACTTAAGGAAATGTCTTGAAAACCTTCCAATTGAGCCAAGGCAAATCTGCAAGCTTTTTACTGAAAAAGAAACTTGTAATTTCGAAATGCAGATCAATCCAACAATTTTACACTTGCAATATATCCTAACACTTTCCTAATGGAAACCTCCATGTTTTTTTGACATGTTGAAGGAGAAAGAATGAAAAATTTGAACAAAAATTTTATAAGTTAAAATTTACCAGTTTGCACTGTAAAATCCTGCAGAACATTTTCACAAAATTTACCCCTTAAACTTTATCAAATTCAAAATTTAATGATTCTTGAGTATAGAGGGCATCGAGAGATTTCCATAAAGTTTTGGTTTTCCCAAAACCGGGCTCTCTATCAAAATTTATGGCCTTCTGAAGTTTTTCTTCACTTGGCGTAAAACAAAATTGGGAAAAATTTCCTTGGCAAGCCTGCAGACCTGAATTTTTCCCTTAGCAATTTGGAAAATTTTGGGAAAAATTTCCAAATTTTTCCCACCGCCCCACAGACTTGCGACCAATCAAAGGCTACCACGTGGCACCATGAGGTGTTGGTGGAGGGGTGGATCCCTTTTTAACTTAAGCACTTAGAAAAATTTTGGGAAAATTTTCCAAATTTTCCCCGCAGCCAATCATAGGCTGCCACGTGGCACCACAAGGTGTTGATGGAGGGGCGGATCCCTTTTTAACTTAAGCACATCATAAATTTTGGGAAAATTTTCTAAATTTTCCCTGCTGGCCCACAGCCAATCTAGAGTTGCCACGTGGTGTCGCGAGGCATCAGTGGAGGAGTGCATTCCTTTTTACCTTTTGCGTTTTTAGAAAATTTTGGGAAAATGTTCTAAAGTTTCCCCGCCACCCCGCAGCCAATCAGGAGCTACAATGTGGCATCATGAGGTGTCAGTGAAGGTGTGGGTGAATTTTACCCCTTTTACCTTTGAGGCATTAAAACTCATTCATCCCCACCGCCCCACTTTCCCCGCATTGACTGAGGAGGCGCCATGTGTCCCTTGCGGTTTTACAGACATGCGGGAGCGTGGGTGCAAAGGTGGCTTTTTACCCCTGCGCGGAAATTTTCCAAAATGTTCCCCACGGCCCCATCAACCTGACTTCTCCTCTAGGAAAAATTTCTCCCTGTAGCCCGCAGACCCGCCCCTAGGGCAAATTTTCTCCCTTGGGCCCACAAGCCCGCTCTTGGGGAAAATTTTCACCCCAAGGCCCGCCGGCCCATAACTTGAGAAATATGAGGAGTTAGGAGGACTTATTTATATCACTGGAAATATGAGGAAATTTCTTATCCAATGGGAATGATTTAGGGAGATTTTGAATGTGTTAATTTTGAGAAAAATCAGGTTGAACCTTTAAATCCTATTAGAGAGTGGGTATGGTGAGGAATTACCCTCTGAACCTAATTAAACCTTCTAAGCCTAAATTTTTGGACCATGTGACCTCTTATAAATGTTAATCAAAGAAAATTTTATTCTAGTGGATTAGATTTATTCAGGAACTTGTTAGTGAAAATTGTTGTCTTATAACCCGGTTGTAGACTCTCTTAAACAAAAAAAAATATTCCATAATTTTCCTAACTAATCCTAGGTTGTTCTTGGGTCTCAAGTGGGTTGTTTAATGGGAATCACAGACATCTTCTACACCATGGAAGCATAAAATATTATTTTCAGCAAGGTTTGGTGGGTGAAAAGCTGGAAAATGTCTTTCAGGCCATTAATGTGCGATCTGATTGCTTCAACTACCCAGATCTGATTTAATCCGTCATTTTTCCTTCTCCAACGCATCGAGCTGCCATAGAGCACAACGCTTGATAGATTGTGGGTAGATTTACAGGGCATTAATGGTTGGTGGTTGAGATTTGAACCATATTTCCCTCTCTTTCCTCCATCTTTTTCGCTTCATCGATAAATGCCAAAGTTTGGCTCATTGTAAAAGGTTGGACATTTCTACTTTGCATCCTCCCTTCTTCTCTTTGACAGGTGAATTCGTAGAGTTTCAAACCTTCCATTAAATTTTTAATGTTTTTTTTTTGCCTCTTGGCCATTGTAATACATCATATCAAATCTTGGGAGCAATAATATAAGTCTGTTAGTGATTTTCAATCCTTTCTTATGTTCATTGCATCCTCCCGATCTTTCATTACAACCCTAGTTATCTGTGCATGTTAGTTGTATTGCATTTTAGTGGTTCGTGTTTAATAGCAAAGCAAATGTTCTTCATTCCTTTAGTGCATCACCTCTGTTAGTTTAGATTTTATGTCTTATAGCTTTCTTAACCTTGTCTCCTTGGCAATATTAGAATATGTTTTAGAGTAGATTCTCTGCAATATGAATGTGTGCACCTAAACAAAGAAATAGGAACCAACCTTCATCTGGAGAGCTCTCTCAATTTCAAAGTCCCACACTTTGAGAGATGATCCATGTTGTGCAATCACACCAAGAGTATCAACCCATCGAGTTGCAGACATTCATGGGTACTGTTATTTTACACTAACAGTTAGATATATCTCTTTAGTGTATCTTGAAATTACTTCCATGACTTTAAAAATCTTCATTAATTAAAATATTTAATCCCACATTGATTGTTTGACTTAATTGTATAAATATATAAACCTTAATATATCACACAATTCTTATAATCAATATTAATCATTATTCTAATTCCAAACTACTAAATGAAGTTGAGAGAGAACATGCACTATTCTTTATCAAAAAATATCCTATGTGTGTATAACATTATATATTTGTGTATTTATTTACAAATCACGTTAACCGTAACATTATAACCAAAAGAAACTATAAAAAAATACAAAAATAAACAAATCCATATCAAGGGAAGATATTCCATGCTAGTTAGAGGAAGTAAACCATGTACTAGTCGCTCCACATGCCCCTAAGAGTAGAGATGCTCTATTGAATGGAGGTGTTACACCGTAGCTAAAAAACCTCCACTTGTAACCCTCCTACTAATCCTCACTACAAGAGGTCCAATTGGAAGGTAAGAAAATCCACTCAAACACATAAATTTTCGATAATCTGTACCTTGAATGGAAACCCCATTAATCTAGACAAAAATATAATACAAAATGACAAAGATATGAATAAAGGACTATCAAGAAAAGTGTTGATGTGAGTCAGACCTAATTTATTACAAAATCTGGTAGGCATGAAATTCATTGAGGATACTCGATTAATTAAACAACTGTGTAAATTCCTACCCAAAGATAATGATCATCAGTAAGAAAGGAGGTATCTCATTTCTTCTCTTATCGATTGGTACATTGCTCTATCTTTTTTTGTTGGGTGTTTATTTCTCAGTAAAGGATATCGGAAATAAATATTGGTTTTAATGATGTTTTCCTCCATCTTCTACATGTCCTCAACTATATTATAATTACCTTTAATACTAACAATCGTACATGAAATGTATGATGAAAACGCCGAAGTGGATTCATGTAAGAAGTGAAAACAGAGGAAATGTGGAAGAGGAAGAGGGTTGATAAAGAAGGGGTAGAGGGATGATAAGTCTAAGGACAGGGAAAGTGTTGTGGGGGACTGATGGAAAACTATTTTATCCTACAACCACATGTCATTATTTTTGAATTGTTTGAAGGAGAAAAGGGTTGCAGTGTTCAAGATTTCGAAGTAACATAATTTGGAGATATCTTAAAGTAAGAAGTAGTCGATTAATCCTACTAATGTCAATAGTTTCTTGTAATTTTATTCCATGTCAATAGTTACTAAGGATTCACCTCTTGAAAGAGTGTCGAAGAGACACGTGGCTCCTTCCGTGAATTTTCTTTGTTTCTTTATGTTTTGGCTAAGTCCCTTTTGTTTAGTGAGGCCATATCTATGACCCTAGAAATGTGGAGGCTCAGCTCACATTTGGGACCTGCCTCTGCATTTTTCCTTTGAAGTTGCGCCGAGATGACACATGGAGGCTTCCATCAGCCTATCCCGAGCTTGGAATTTTCAACATCTGGTGTCCCCTTTTTGACCTTGGACACATGGAGGGTTGGTGCTAGTTCAATGTATTTCTTTGGGCTGCACCTTTTAAGATGCGTTGATGAGACATGTGGCATCATCTGTTGACCTGAGAATTTTCAACTGTAGGCTCTATTTCCTTTTCAGACCTAGGACACATGGAAATATACCACTTGTATGGGGGACTGCCTTTTGCTTCGACCCTTAAATGTGAGCTGATGAGACACGTGGAGACTTCCGCCAGTTCTTTTATTCTTAGCTGATTCAGTCTTGTTGCCCATTTGACTTCTATTAGACCCTAGACATGTGGAGAGTCCGTGCACATTTGGAGACCCTATTTGGACCTGACCTCTAGAGGTGCACCAATTGGACATGTGGAGGATTTTGTTGACCCTTCCATACTTAACTGATTCAATGGCTGGCTATGTCTTCTTTTTTACTCTGACCATTTGGTGAGCCTGCGCTCATTTGAGAACCCGCTCTTGATTCTTATTTTGAAGTTACGCCGAGCTGACACGTGGCACCTTCCACGAGTCCTTTGATGTTTTCTATGGCCATTGCAACCTTTTGAGACTTTGGACATGTGGAGGATCTGCACACATTTGGGGTCTCCATTTTGATGCACCTTTTGGAATTGCACCGAGCTAACACTTGACGCCTTCCGCGAGTCCATTGCTTTTCCTTGAGTCAGCTCGCATGCGAAGTCCAAAAACTTCAAGCCTTTTATTCAATCTTATCATGTGAGCCTCTAGCCTCCTTTGACGTTGTTTTATCCTCCATTGTCAAGCCCACCTGCCCCTGAGATTTGGGATTGATTATGAGCCTGCTAGACTGAAACGACCCTTCCAATTTTCTTATGCAAGGTCATGTTTGACCAATTTTTCGTTGAGGGGGTAAAATTGAGATAACAGGGACCACTTAATTTTTTTAGTAAGTGTTATTTTGGACCAAGCTGCCCATTCTGATGAATTTTTAGCTGCAGTGCATCCTCTGTGTTCAAAGTCTCCTTTGCACATTCTTTTGTTGATGACTTTCCCAAAATAGCAGTCCTTTATGCAGAAGACCTACTATTTTTATAAAGTGGAATTCTGGAGGTCAGATTGACATGGAATGAATTTTTTTTATATGGGTTTTTCCCCAATATCTCCCCTTTGACGTTTTGTGCTTACCTGATCAATAGTTTAGGAGATTTTAAACTTTTAAATTTTTGATCCATTGGTGCTTCTAGACACAGTAACCATTAATGGACCTCAAAAATTACAGTTCTAGTTTTATCCTCCATTCATGATGAAAATTACATTTTTTATATGGTTTTCCTCTTCTAATCTCATTGGTGAAATTTCTTTTTTCTCAGTTCTCAACCATTATTTGCCCTGAAAGAACTCCTATTTGGCAGATATGTCGTTATTTTGGGTGAACCGTCAACTTGACACATTTTTTGTTAAGGCCCGTGCGCTAAAGTCTGACGGAGGAGGTTATGGAACGTGTTTCTCTCGAGTTCTGAGGTGATCGAGACTGTAATTGGTGAAGGAGAAATGTGCACAATATCTGTTGTTTTTCGCCATGAGACTCATGCAGAAGTCGCTTATTGGGGCTGACGACTTCACGTTGCGTGCGCGGTGTAATGTCCGCCCGGACCAATTGACGAGCCAAGAGTTGCATGTGCGGGTGTGGATTCTCCGGGGGCGGCGCAGGGTCGGTGCAGGGGGATCTTTCTCGGCTTGGGTGTAGCAATCGAGGAAATGGGTGCGTGAGACGCAGGAGGGGCAGTGGACCAACTCCAGGGCGAGAATAGTGTCATTCGTGCGGGAAAGGGCAAACTGGGGGGCGCGGGGATGGGTGAGGTCGGGGAGGCTGGGGTCAGATAGAAGGAGTGGTGAATACCGGTAAACTGTGAAAAGGGTGGGGGAGTGTGACGGGTGATAGGGGGACCCGCGGTCAACAGAACAGGTAGGAAACCTATGACCAGACAGTGAAAAGACAGCGTCGGGAGTGACATTACTGGAAAGTGGGTGGGTAAGAACTTGACTAGCCCTGAAGAGGACACTAGGCTAGCCTAGTGAGGGTGTTATCTCAGGGTGCCCGTAAGAATAATAATAGATAGCCATGACATATAAAGGGGGGACAACTGGGCTAGGGGGGGGGTACGTGTCACTGGAAGGGTGTCATAGCATTCACCCCGGCGAGGGAGACCCCGTCAGAGCTACCTGGCAACGATAACTAGCGAACTATAATAACACAGGCAGTTCACGGTGGTACACCGCGAGGGTCAGACAGTGTGGGCACAGATCCAAGTAGGAGTTGGACAAAAAGTTAGGTTTAAAGCATGTGTGGAAGGGGCCCTGGGCTGAGACTAGGAGGGTTGGTGCCTCATTGGAGGACACACCATAGAAGATTCCCTCAGGGTTGTAGGAAAACTATTTCTTTTGAGCGCGGAGTTTCTTTATGTTCCTCATAAAACCCGGCCGATTAGAGGGAACAACAAATTTTCATGTGCTGGCATGGTGACACCACAGTCATTAAAATTGGCTTGGCATGGGATAAGGATGAGGGACCATGGTCAGGATAGACGTTTGAGGGTGACAGCCCAGCTGCGGAAAGCGGTTTTAGCCAAGCTGGGTTAGCAAATTTGCTAACTTGTTCTGAACATGTAATTTTTTCTCTCGCTAAGTTTGGAAATTTAAAGGGTGTCAACAACAGTCATGATGTGTGTATTACGAGGAGTCTGCCGTGTGTCGGGGTTGGACACCGAAATCCTTTTTGAGTGAAATTTATGTCCCAATCCTTCACCCCTAGGACGGCTCGGTGGTGAACGTGTTTAGGAGTGTGACAACACCACGGTGTAGAGGAAGTGGACATTATCACTGGAATTATAAATGTACTCTTTTTCCAGTTTCTTCCTACTTCTCTGTACCCTGCCAACGGTTTTAATTCTCCCCCTTTTTTCTGAATTAGACACAATGATCAATCTTGATCCTTGCGACAATCCCGATCGCGCCTCCCTTATGTCGTTCGTTCTTCAGGATAAGGCCTGCCATAAACTTCGGGGGAGCCGAACTGGCTGGGCGAGGAGGGGCGGCATGAAGGAGTCAGAGGGGCTGCGAGGGGGGAGGAACGTGCGGCCACACGGGAGGGCCGTGTGTAGGTCGGACGGGAAGGAAGGACATGAAATGGCACCACAACCAGGCTCCTGGAGTCGACGATGTGTCTGTTCAAAATTTGACTAATTCCTAGACCACTCGCCTCCTAGAAACAATTTAAACGGCATAACTCTTGACCCCTGATTGATTTTTTTGTGAAATTTTATTTCAAATTACTTAAATGGCCTTCTTAATCCAATTTTTTGTTGTCTCATGTCCTTTATCCTCCATTGAATCCCTGAAAAATTGGATGTTTGGATGGCTCGCTAGTTGTCATCGAAAAAACTAGTTATAACCTATTTCTCCAAAGTCTTGTGCAAAATTTTGATTCCCATATTTTAGGATTTTTAATTCCATTTCTAACGATTATATATTTTTCTTATATTTTGGCTTTTTTATTTGATTATTGCAACTATGGTATTAACCCATTTTTTTTTTGATTTTATATTTTCTTTTCATGTTTTAAAACTTTTAGAGACTACCCCAGCGTTAGATTTTTTTTACACTTGGCATTTAGACTGGTTTCTTTATTGCATGTTCTAAGTCTAATGTGTTGGTAGGATCATGGGATTCATCATGCGTGTTGCACCTATGGACCCGCTTTGTTGTATGGGGTATGCCCCAAGGGGTCATAGCGTCATGTGTTTTCTAACTCCAACTACTAAACACTTGGGTGGGCGTGACTGGTTTCTATGTTACCCAGGGCCATAGGGTGACCCGGCCTATTTAAATGGAGAAAGGAGATGGGCTCTAGGTTGAACAACCAGCTTGGTTTTTGGCACTATGATTATTTCTCTTAGGGAGGTATATTGAGATTGTTTAGTTATTCTTTGGGAGGTATCTAGGCTGATTTTTGATGCTTTTGAGAGATATATGAGTTGTTTCATGATGTTTGTTGATATGTGGTTTGGTGTTATGAGTTATTTGTACTCTTAGAGTCTTTTTAGTATTGTTCGATTTGAGGTTACGACACTTCCCTTGGTTGGTATTTAATATTGGATATTGTCTGACCTTTGTAGGATTGTCATGGTCTTGTGTCATTGAACCATTTGTGTATGTGTTCGCATATGATTTTGTTTATAAGTACAGCAGTGTTAGAATTATGCTGATGGTCATATGTTTGGAAATTGTGTTGTTATGTGGACTTACTTGTTATCTCTCCATGGTGGAGTTAAAGGCTTGTGATGTGATAAATTATGAATGTATGTACAAGATGTCTCATGTTCATTTGTTGCTATGTTTAGTTTGTTGACATCTTGAGGCCAATTACAATCGGGCACCCACGAACTCAGACATTTGAATTCTAAACACTGATATAAGAGCTTGAGCCTAAGAAATAATGTCAAGGAAAATTCTAAATAATAAGTAAAAGAGCTTTCAATCTTCATAGTACATAAAATTTATGTATTACCAAAATAGTTTTCTTCATATGGTCACGTTGTACCAACAATCATTTTGTTAACTACATTGTCATTCGTACTCTTTCTTATGTATCGTTTGACTTCATGTTGTGGCGCATCGGGACGATGCTCTTTATAATGGGGTGGAATGTAGTTCCCCTCTTTCTTCTCATTAGCTTAATCAGACTAAAAGCATATATACTCACGCAACATTTACACTGTTTCACGGTTTCAACAAACGTGTTCCCAAAATATTTCTTTTTCCAATACACTGATAGACGTGTGCCAAGATGGGGGAGTTGCGTTATAAGTGAGGGTGGATATCAATGCATAAAGTAAGACAAATTTGGGATCCAGGTGTGGGAATCACCCGAAACCCAGGTAAAATTGTAACTCAGTGATAATTGATAGTTGCAACAAGTGTCATTTATACACTTCTTCTAAATCAAATACAACGAATGTTTGGGTTACCATTCCCATAGATCTCTCGCTTATAACCATCATAAAATCGAGTACCCATTTGGGATAAATTATCTACACTGCTAACAGATAAGGCTGGAATTCCCAATAATTTAATAAAAGAACATTTCGGCTCCATTCAGTCAACGCATTCCCGTCAATGCAGAAAACGCCTCCCGACCAAAATAGTTGCCTGCACTCAGAGGCCATAACTTTTTCATTTCTCACGAAACGCACAAGTTGACCTGTTGGAATCGTGGTTCCAAGCGCGATTGCACAGAAATCAGAAATTCCAGATTTGATAAGAACTTGATTGGCTTTCTTATAAAACGTGGCCGGGGTTCAGACGTGTTTTATTTGGTTCTGGGAGTGCAATTAAGAGGTCATGGTCATCATTCTTTCTCTGCTGCAGCAATGGGACAGTATGGGGAGCCTTGCGGCCGTAATATACAATCATTTCACTCAATTTCATGCCTCTTATAGGTGTTTGAAGGAGGGAGTTCGGGATTTCATTTTCCCTTCTCTTTTTCCTTCTCTTTTTTATAAATTGGAGGGGTGGCCCATTGTAACAGGAGAGTTTTTGGGTGCAAGCTCTGCCAAAATTTCTTGTGAAGCCAGTGTGTTTCAGGTCCTTGTGGTGGACTCCTTGCATGGTGATCAGGCCTCTCTTTCTGGTAATAGATTGAACTGTGCATATCATGAAGCAATAAAATATCAGTTTTGTGGATGTATCTTCCCTGCTGTGTTTTCTTGCATTCTTCTTGCCCCTTTGATCATTCTATAAGAATAAGTGTGTCTATTTATTGTGTTCCTTTCAGGGATTCATTATCATTGTGTATGCTTGGAATATTATTGTGGAATGCATTTTGCTAGATTATGTGAACTTTCATCACCTCTTCTAGTGTGCACGTTGCCTCTGTATTTCACACATTTGGAGACTAATCTCACATCCTCCTTTTCTGGTGTATCACCGCTTTAGTGTAGGCTTTCATTTTATGCATTCTCTCTCCCTGGTCCCTTGGAAATTTAGATTAGAATGGTTAGCTTACCCTGCATTAGAGTAGATTGTGACAGGTAGTTTAGGAGCAAGAACCAGCTTTCTTTTGGAGGTCTGTCTCAAGTACAATCCCACACCGGTGGAGATAGTACCCATGTTGTCCGATCACACTGGATACTTAGAGTGGCAAACTAGAGAAGCTGATCAACATCCGGGTGCTGTTCAATCGGTGATACAACCTCCTAGTATAGATTGGAGTTGTGAGATCTTGCATGGTGGTGGGTGTGATATGGAGAGTAATTGATATATGTTTGTGAGCTACACAAGTTGTAATTGTGATATTATGAACGCACGTGTTTGTGTCATTGACTTATTGTGTATTGTTACATGGTGAATGGCTTGTGATGAGAGTATTCACCTCCTTTTTTGTGGATCAATGAGGATTTCATGAGTGGATCACCGCTTGTTTTTGTCAAAATAATGGTTTTGTGGATTGCAAGAGTGTTGGAGTGCCTTATTATTATGTGATTTGGGTGTGATGATGGTTTGTATGGCAAACAGAATGGTGTATAGTTAATGGGATTGTATCGTGATGTCACCACCATGTGGATAATTTGTGTGTCAACCTTGTTATTGTAATGACTATACGTTGTAAAGGTTCGTCCATTTTTTTCATCATACATATAATTCAATACATCTGATGGTTCATGTCGTGATTTAGGGGCATATGGTGGAAAGTATGACCGCTATTGTATAGTGCTTGAATTTGTTTTGCATTAATTTTGTACCCCCATGATTTATTAAACCTATGAACGTATGATGGTGTATACCCCTAGATATTACCATGCGTATACGCTAAAGGAGAATGTGTGTGATCCGCCATCATGTTATTTGTGACCCTTATCCTAACCAACCCAAGGAAAATTGTAAAAAAGTGTATGTGTGCAGGATGAGGAAAGGAGAACATATTGACCAGTCATTCAAATTGCGTTCAAGAAGGGGTGGACTCGTTACATAACTACAATGTTACCTCTATTTTTTGGTATATATAGAAATGAAAAACCAATGGTAACATTATATTATGTTTTCTTTGACAACTTAGGCTCAGTACAGTGACCTTTAAATTGCTCTCTCCCTATCTGATCCCCTGGATGACCTGCGTGTACCTTAACAATGGTGTACCGTTGACCAGCCTCGAGCAAGTATGAGATAGGGAGTGGAGTCTTACAAAGTGAATATCCACTTCTTTCATTTTGTAGGGCATGACCACCATGTATTTTGTTTCACAAACCCTTAGGCTCAATGATGACAACCTATACATCCCCTCTCATACTATGTTGAGACCTAGTGAGCCTTGTGGGAGTATGGAGAGATGATTCCAGTAGAGATGTCGATAGTTTTAGTTATTTGATATGTTTATCTTTGAGTTGAGCTCTAATCTAGGTCATCAACTACGATGAGTACCCCTTTGGTGGTCCATAAGGCCACCATGACTTATAATGTGCAGTTTCTCTACATTTATTTTTATTCGTAAATTGTTCATTATCTTTTTTTTTGTCCAGAACCAACACTTTTCCTTGATTGATTGTTTTACATTTGGGCTTTTTTAGTTTGATTATTGCACGATGGTATTAACCATTTTTTCGTTATTTTATATTTTTTCTTTTTCATTTTTAAAACTTTTATAGATATCTAACGCAGGCTTTAGTTTTTTTTACCACTGGCC
>CM034155.1:259117426-259362426 GCA_019776745.2 Taxus chinensis
ACGATTAATTACTCACAAAAGATGTACATGTTTTCAATGACTCAACACCTCACGAGAACCATAAGGCTAGCAATATCCTAAATCTTTCATGGTTATATCTTTGTTATGATTCAATTTCATCATTTAATCCTTATAGATTGAATAACATTTAACATATAGGTATATATTCTTGTTTTCGAAGCTACATCTTCAATATTTCAGTTTACATCGTTGTTGAAAACACATCATGCTTATAAAATGAGTGCTCATACCTCAAGGTTATATATATTTCCCATTTTAATAAAATGTTTTGGATCTCAATGATGTCCTTAACTTTCATTTGCTTTAAGATCGTCTTAGGTAGATTAGTTAGTTCGTCATCATTCAAGGGGCATAAGACTTTCGTAACAATCATTTCATAGTTTCATATTGATTGCCCATGATCTAATTATATTTATGTTATTACATAGATGTCCTATTAACCTTGTTATAGACCATTTACGATTCACAAAATTTTTCTTTCCACTTGGGGATTTAAGACCTCAGAAGAATTGGATTATATATATTTTTAAAAAACGGTGAAACATCATATATGGATATAATTACTAAGGAGGACAAGTAGAAAGGACATGTTCCATAGTGTTCACGGTTCTCATGGTTTACATTCTTATAACAACTTGTTTTCTTAGATATTCCTCCTTCAATAAACAACAAGTTGCACACAAGATCCAAAAGTCATTTGTTTTCAGATTTACACCTCTACACCTATGTGTTACACTTTATTCATCTATATTATTGAACCAAGTAAACTTCTAAATCTTAATTGTAAATTGAATACATATCTGACACACGTGCAGTCCTCATAAGGCTCATCTTAGAGATGATAATGGTTGTTACCCGACATAAAGGTGTAACGACCCAATAACAACACACACACGACACAGTAAAAGACAGGATATTTTTTTTGACTTGCTTCGACACAAAATATGACACAACATGTTGTCACAAAGTTACAACCAACTTTGGGAACCACTTGTTACAGGGATGACCACAAGGTTAGCATGGAAACGTTCACACCTAAAAGGATAATATACTTTTTCTTTATTTTTGACAGAATAACAAAGAAGCCCAACCACAAGACACTCTCACAGCTAGGGCAAGCCACAGTCAGAAATGATTGGTGGTTATTTATTTTGATAAGACACCCTTTAACTCATGACTTAAGTTTTCAGAAGGATTCAATATATGGTTCACACAAATCATCTTGCCAACTGAGTTATGTTTTTATACACTGTAGAGTAGTTCACTTAAAGTCTTCTCCTTTATAATGATTATTTGTTTTATATATTTATTTGATAAAGATGGTAATTTAATTCCACAGGGCCATCTATTCACACTTACATTACTAGAACTCGTTCATGCCCTTATGACAACATCGGTTCACGTTCAACAAACTTAAGAGAAAATTACAAGGTGCCCTGGATAAAGTTAAAGGAAGAAGGTCAAATGAGTTCACCCTTAAGACGTCATTAGCTCTTACTAAGGTTTAATTGAAGCTTGAGGTTTTATACGTAGTTATTAGCGCTCTTACTTAGGCTTCACCGAAAGAGCTTATCAAGAGGAAGCTAGTTACTTTTAAATAGTCTTAGAGATAAATTGAGTGGTTTCAAAATTTTCTTCTCTTACTTGTTAAATCTTATTAGAAACTAACCATTGTTTTCCTTTAAGCTTGTTTTAAGTGTTCACCAAAAGAGTAGTGTTTACTCGTTCAGTTAGGGATAACACGTTATATAAAATCACTTTGCAAGGATAGTCTCACTCTTGATTACTTAATGTATTGTTTTTTTTCGAGTGGATCTCCTCTACAAGCGATTTATTTGAATAAAACTTTTAGGTAACTTCTGTAAGGAAAAGCCACCCCATTAAAACTTACATATAACCCATCAATACAAAGTCTTAGAAAGATTTAAATTAACACTTAATTCTCAAGATAAAAGTTTTACAATGCTTATGCCAGTGAAGAGATTGAATATTATTTCTCACTAAGAAGAGTTACCAGCCAAATTACAAAAAAGGACAAAACTACTACTTCACGTAATTCTCCGAACAATTCCAGGAAAGAGGTCAAATAAACTCTCTTTACAAGAAAAGTTACACAATTTACAACACATTGGACATTTTTACAAGGAACTTCATAAATGGTACAGATGAAACTTTACAACTCTTTTCCTCTAGTCTACTCGCATAATCCATCTGCACAAATATTAACTAGAGTCATTTCGCTAGAACTGAGCATGTTAAGACTACCCATTGCAAAAGTAAGCTAACATTTTATAATATCATGAAAGTAAAATTCTAAACTCAAGAATGGATCAAATCACAAACCACTAATCAATATGTTTCACAAGATGAAGAGATTTATACCAGTCAACAAGGAGGAATCCCAATATTCAAGTGAGAGATATTCCAAAGATAATCAAAGTGAGACCTTATTGGTGAAGACAACAAGGCTGAGAGTATTGAGATTTCAGTCATGTAATCCTATGGATTACGTGATTGAAATCTAACACCCAAACATCATTCTATTATTATTAACCAAAAAGATAAGGATCAGTCAAATGACTTAACATATTCAAAATTACTTGGTAATAAGACTGCATTAATGCACATCCTTGTTTTAGGAAGAATATAGGCCCCAACCATATATGAACACAAATCAGTCAAAGATTAAAGTCAACTTCACTCGACTGAATAAACCAACATACATATAATACTCACAACACAAAAAACTAAATCTGAAGATTCAAAATACCAAGTAATTCTCACTGAACCTAATTATTTTTCTTCCAGAAGTTAAATAAATTAGATACTATCCAACTAATTTACATTCAACAACTATAGTTGGATTACACAAGCAAGGATCAATAAGAAGTCTTTTCACCAAAGGTTGTTATTATCTTACATCACATAAACAGTAATAAACCCGTAATCCACCACTCCTATGATCATTGTAAGATTTAAGGACTTAGCTCACTAAAATATGTAACTGAGTCGATTCCTACCTTTTCCATTTTCATACATGTCTAAACCCAATTCGAAGAAAGGTAACCATTCTATTTTCATACATGCCTCAGTCAACACTTACTCAGAAAGTCCCTACCTGAATTATTGAAGGTTTGCTAACGTACAAAATGGATTTAATAGAAATCCATTTCATTCGATACTTGAATTTAAACAGCAAGGGATAGTCTGTTGAAAATATAAGTGAATCGACACAAGATCCTCTACCGTGACCCAGCTCGAGTCACCAATCACAAGGTTAACAGTCAACGAAGGAGGAATACAAAGCAAAATACTCTTCCTACGAACTATGCCTTCTCTTCTGTCTCTAAAACAACATATGAATAGTTTGGGCATACCCATCTATTTCACGACAGTCTACTCAACCTATCCTCGTAGTCGCTCCAAAGAAAACATCTACTACTATAGAGTTCGATTGAACTCTTTTATCTTATGATACAGTGTCTCATGTCACAGGATCTGTATTGAGCAGTCAATATTTCACTCACGTAGGCCTCTAAGAAAACATCATGCTCACTATGCGAGGTCTACACACAGATTCAGCCCAAGAAAAGCTTTTACCAAGACAAAACAAACATTTAGCCTAAAACTGGCCATGAGTCGAAAAATCTACAAATATCCACTAATGTTATTCATGGCTCAAGTTTATATCTGCTACTACTGGTTTAGAATCAAACTCAATGGCCATTGTTCACTATCGTCTCTAAATGTCACCCGAATTTTAAGAATTAAGCAGGAAAGCACCCCGGGTAAAGATCTAACACCCCACAGTATAAAACTTCAACCATTATTTTGCTATCACATAGTAGTTACTCTTTTATTTCGAAAAGAAAAAAACGAGGCAGAAAGGAATGTATACATGCTATCACAGTTGCTATCAGGGTATGAAAAACAAACAACTCCCAACAGTCCTTCCTTTCCTTCAATCTAGGTTGATTTACAAGGAAAAAGCAGAAGCCCATTCTAAATGCCATAACAGATAAAAAAAAATAATAGAAGGATATTCAATTCATGACATAATAAAAGGGTAGCAGAAGATTGCAAGGGCAGGTTTAACATGCCTGGTTTAAAACACCATCTTCATAGAGAATCCTTGCAATAAATTTCATCAGGTCTCCTAGTAACACTCTTGGTGTTCCTTAATCGATTTTGATAAAAAAAAATATCTTGAAGGAGAATCCCGAATTTGAGGATGCAGTCGATACTGAACGGATAACATCATAGTTAGACAACCTACTTGTTGGAGCCGCTCAAAAGGGCTTCTTCCTTACTGTAACGTGCCTTCAGCCTGGCTGAAAACAGTGGTAGGTCTCTGCTGTGGATCCCCGACAAGAACACACCTCACAGCGCCCCAGGAAATGGAGGTAATAATACGTCTACTTCACTAGCATGCGGCTTCAACTCTAACCACCATAACACTTACAATGGCCACGCATGGCGAAAGTTCCCTTCATTTCAGTTTGTTTGAAGGCTCAGACTCCATTCTATACACGACCCGTCAGCTGGAAAATCATTACTAAAACAACCTATGCGGCCATGGCAAGGAGAGGAACAAAAAAAGAAGAGCTCCCAAAAACCTGCGACTCCATGGATTGGGGTTTTCACACCATTCATCCCAAATCCAAACAACAACACTCCTCCCTGCTCACGCGGCCAGAACAGGTCAAAGAGAGTAGGTAGTAAAAGGCGCGTTAGATTTGAAAATCACAGGAATTAATGAAGGTGGGGCGGGCCGGCAGAGGTAAGGCCAGTGGAGAGATGGCCATGCACCTGGTCTAGATGGTAGGAAGGGGGTGAGGGACGGTAGGGCCTTAGGCACAAGTAGATAGAATTTTTATTTTAAAACACTGTCCCCTCCAACCTGCGCCACACACCTACGCCACTATCATTCCCACGCAACCCCTCCATTCCTTTAGTTGTTTATTTTCAGTACCCATTGATCATTATATTCCAAACCTTAATCGGAATAGAAATTAAGCCATCGGTATAAATCTGTATTTATTGCATTCAAATCCTATGATTTGTAAAATTATAAGCTACTTGCTTTCATGATGTAAGACCAAGATAAAGGTTACAATATAATTCTCAACATAACCTAATTGAAAAAACACACTAAGTTAAGAGGCTTGCACGGCTTAAGGTCTCATCTATTTTCCCAAACCAAAACATATCAGTTAAAAGCCACACACTCGAATCTAAGGATTCGATTTACTAGTGTATAAATACATATATCGTTCTACACCCATGTCTTTTGGGTATTTTATTTTTAAAAATATAATCCCATGTAAATGAAATACGCAACAACAGATACTTAAAAAGGGTGTATATAATCCAAATTTACCAGAGTCACCAGAACATCTCCAACAGTAACTCAGTAACAAGTTTATTCATTGGGCTAAAGCAAGTCAAAAAACCTCAGTCTTTTGATTCTCTGCAACTACACAATGGGTTCTATCCCAACTCATAACAAAAACCGAACCCCAAGCGATAATAAACCAAACATCTGAACTCATCAACCCATGTCGATGGGTTAAAGTCCTTGGCTCGACAACGAATAGGAGCAAGATGGAAATGGCTTCAAGGATGTGTTTAATAGAGTTTAGAGGTTTGAACCAATTCTTGTAATAAAGTGCTTCCTTTTTGTGATATTGTTAGATAATAGCTATGGTGGTTTTGTGTAGCCTTATCTTTCTCAGTTCTCGTGAAATGACTCTTGTATAAAATTTGTTGCAGATGGATCTTGCGTGTAGATGAGGGATAGATTTGTAGACTTTTGACATCAACCTCAGTTGAGAAGATCCTTTGCTCGAAACCTTTTTATGTTGATCAACTATTGTTAACGTCCAGTGGAAAGTTTAGAAGAGGATTAATGTCTTAGTATAATGTATTGTGGACTTGTCATCTGAACTTTGGAAACCCTGTATTGTGTGCCATCATTGAAATTATAAGAAAGTTTGGTTATTGTGGTTGAGTGACTTGTGGAGTATCAGTATTTTAAGAAATGATGTAATCTTGTTTTGTTCTCGTAAATGAGTGTTGCTTCAACTTTACCTTGAGAATAAATTCTGAGTTAAACCATGCCATGACTTAGTAATAAAGTGTCATAAGTAAACTAACATGGGATTGTTAATACTTCTGGAAGTTAAATTTAAAGTTGTATTCAAATAAAGTAACGTAGGGGTCACCAACTTGAGAGTAAGAAATTCTATAAGTAATCAAGGGCAAGACTATCATTGCAGGTAAACTTTATAACATGATAACCCTAGCTCCTCTAGTGAATATTATTCCTTTTATGGTGAAATTTGTAAATTGACCCTAAGGTGAAATGAACTGTTAGTTGTTTGAAGATGATAAGATTTAATAAGCCAGAGAAAAACAAATTGGAGACCTCACCATCTTTCTCACCGCCATTTGGAAAGTTAATTTTTACTCCTTGTTAATACTTTTAGTGAAGCCTAAGTAAAGTTGTTGATAATTCTGGTTAAGAGTCCTAACTTTAATTAAATACTGGCAATAACTAATAAGGTCCTAAAGATGTTTCATCTCGACCTTCTCCCTCTAACCTTTTTCCAAGGTGCTTGGTCTTTCTTCTCTTAAGAATGTTGAACGCAAAACGATGATTGTCATAAGGGCATGAACAAGTTCTAGTAGCGTAAGGGTAAATAGATGGCCTTGTGGAATTAAATTACCCCTTTCTCCAAATAAACGAATTAAGCAAATGAATGTCATAATAGAGAAGATTAAAGATGATTACTTAGTGTAAAAAGAATAAACTTAGCTTGGTAAGATGAATTGTATGAATCATACCTTGAGCATCCTTGAAAACTTAAGCTAAGAATTGCAAGATGTATTTTAAAATAAATAACCCTGAAGAATATCTCATTGTCGATGGCCCTAACGGTAAGTGTGTTCTGTGGTTGGACTTCTATGTTGTCTTGTCCAAAAGAAAAGTAAATTGTACTTGAAAGGAGTTAACATTTCCGTGCTGCCTTTATGACCATCCTTGTATCAAGTTGTTCACAGTGTTAGTTGTATCCTTGGTGACGACATGTTGCGTCATGTTATGTGTCAAGCAAGTCAAAAAAAAAAAATTATCCTGTGTTGTCTGTGTGTGAATTTTTGGGTCGTTACAAAACGTGTGTACCACCTTGTTATGTAGCAATGGATGTTATGTTGTGATGTACTATGTTCATCATATGTATGATTTGTAAATATGTAATGCTTCATGTTGTGTGATTTGGGGTCATACGGTGAGTGTATATGACCATATCGTATGGTGACTGCGCTTTGGGTGCAGAATGTGGTAAAGTGATGTGTTACACTCAGTGAATGTATGATTGTGATCTACCTTGTATACGTACCACCATTGTGTTAGTGATGTAGTTACATGTTATGTTGTGAACCTTACGCTAACCGAACCTGAGGGAAATCAGTAGAAGTGTATGTTGAGAGTGAGGAATGGTGTACCATGGGTCAATAACTCGAGTCAAAACTCGGTTTAGTATATAACATGTGATTCTTTCCTCTCTCCCTATGTGGTTGCATGTATGCAACCTAAGTGCAACTATGACTATGTTTTAGCCTTGTCGAAGTGGTGGCAGGAGGATTCAGATGGAGGTTATGACATTTGTATTATTGATATGTATTTTACGAGCTGAGGATCGATGTTTCTGAGTGCAAGAAACTCATTGAGTACCGCTCTGGTCACCAGATAAGGCCACATAGTCATCGTAATGTGAAATTATTATAAATTGATTTTATTCATAAATTGAGCTTTTTTACTTTATTTTATAAGGACCAACAGCTTTTTGATTGCCATGCTTTACAATTTTGGGCATTTCCTTGGTTTGTGGCACTAACATGGGGATTTTGATGCTAACTATGGCTATTTGGCCATTTTTATTTTGCTTGATTTTGGGTCTTCTTTTAAATTTGCACTACAAGAAAGAAGTCTTTTTTACCACAATTATTCCCCAATATTGCCACAATTTAACAAAATTGTGGAATACTTGTAGCATATCTATGAAAATTTAGTTTTTGGTCATTTCTAAGTATTTGTGCATATTTTACAATTTACATATACTGATGATAATTCGTAGAAAAAGTCACATATCCATCCATTATTCATAGAAATTCTACAATTTTTTGAAAGTAGAACTAAATTGATCGTAAAATTATATTACTTGTAAAATTCAATATTATATAATTTTGAAATAGATATATATATATATATATATATATATATATATATATATATATATATATAACAATTTCAAGGAAATTAAAATTAAAATTAAAATATGTTTCCTCTGCTATATGTGAAGAAGAGAATAATATAATTTTTTAAATATAACCCATTCTTTTATAAAATAATAAATGTATAACTAAAAATATTGTTTTTAATATTCATATAAATATAATTAAATTTCTTAAGAAAATTATTAATTGATATATAAATAATAAATGTAGAGTATATGTGGTACCTATGATAATTCAAATTTTCTATTTTTAAATATTGTGGATGCTCCACAACTTTATGTAAGTGTTAATAATTTGTAGTTAATTTACATATAGAACATTTTCTCATTGAAAATCTACAATCTTATTAACTTTTTTCATTTTTTAATATTGTGGATGTTCCACAATTTTATTTAAATATTATTAATTTGTAGCTAATTCACATTTACAAAACTTTATCAATAAAAATCCACAATCTTATACAATAATTTTTTTAAATTAAAATATGGATCATATTCACCCTAAATAAAATATTTAAAAATAATAATATAATAATATTAAAACTGCACTTTACATAATATCCATATATAACATCAAAATTTAAGATTTTTTAACAATATTTTTAACTATAATTATTTAAAATTACAGATTATAGCTCTTAAGGTGCCTTTCAAGTGCACCATATGCTATGTGGGACTAAATTGTGATGGAGGATAAAAAAAATTTGGCCAGGTCTTCGTCAAATGACCATTGTTAGTGATTATAGATATTATAGAGAAATAGGTTGTCTAAGTGCATAATCTCTTACACTTGTTGGTTATCTTTGAAGTCCTTAACACCAGACTAGAAATTAAAGCCTTGAAATCTCAGAGATAATTTGCATAACTCAATTATGCTTGGAAAACACACACTCCACTATTTTTCATTGAGAGGATACTTTACACTTATGAGAATTTTTACATCTTACACACACCATCTAGGGGCATAACACTACATTTTGTGATTATTGCTTCAAGAAGAAGGTCTGGAAGGAGAAGTAACCTGTTAGAAAAATGTTCATAACTTTCTTATTTCTCAAATAATCTCCCTAATTTTTTTTTGTAAAAGGTCAGTCTCTGAGTGATATTAATAAATTCATTCTATTATTTATTTTAAGTAGGTTCAATTTTTTTCAAGACTCTAATGACACAAGGTGCTTAGAATTCATTCTTTAACAGACTAGTTTTAGAAAAACTTGCATAGCTAAAAATTATCATTTCCAAATATGATGAAATTTAACATGAAGCATGGAAAGATACCCCTCTACACATTCCATATGTTATTTAGCCATATTTTTTATTGTATAGCTCAAAACCATCTCATTTACCTTTCCTACATTACAAGTTCTCAAAACCACTTTCTGTGCACTTTTGAATTTTGACTCTTAGAGCTAAACTGAGCCTTTTCTTTCTCACACATATTGTAAACACTATTTCTAGGCTACTCCCATGCTTAAATGACCATGTTATGACATGTACCAACTTGTCACACCTCATTAGGCACCAGAAATAGGCCTAAAGGGGCCATTTACAACTTTGACTCCTACCAGTTGACCCGAAACTCACTGTAAAAGCTCTCCTCATGATAACATCATTATATCTGACCTATAGATCCTATGATCCAAGCATACCAACCATGTTCTTTCTTCCACTAGACTTCTACCTCACCATCCAAGCTTGTAGTATTCTAACAACCTGAAACCTTCGTGAAAGATCACTATTGACTTATTTTCCATCAATGCCACTTGAAATCAATGAAAACACCAATGACCATGGTTCAATAATATCTCCCTTTTTATTTGATGGAAACCACTCAGAAACTTGATGGAACAATCATAAACCATAAAATTTCAATCATAACTCCTATTTTCTGACAGATTCTCTCCCCCTTTAGCATCTATGACAAAGGGTTCTTCTCTACTTGACCTAAAACAAAGTGAAAACTAAAAAAAATGATGCATGAGAAAATAAGATTAAATTTCCACAAGCTCCATCTGGGACTGCGATTGCTCTTTTATAAGCTCCTGTACTAGACTTGATCATTATAAGAACTTATTTTCTAAGTATAATGTATAAATATGGATCTTCATATACCTGCCACTATAACATAGTGCTCAAGATACTTATGCCAAATTATAAACATGATTTCCATTGGCATATCTTTGTATATCATCACTTGATATAGTAACAAAAAACATGTGCGACCATTTTAAGCATAACAACTTCTACACTCCTTTTGAGGTTAATCAATTCCCCTTCATTTTACTGTGAAAAATATTTATTCTTAAGAGCACCTGGAAAATATTCATTTACTAACACAAACCTTTTATTAGATTAGAGCACCCCTTATAGGTAAATAAAATATCAAAGATTTAGACCATTTATGAATGAAATTAATTTAGACCCTGACAAATGTTGAGTCAACTTTGGAAATCATCTCAAAACCTAGGAGATACTATTTACATTCTTGTAGTAGTACTATATTCTTACCTTGATTTGAATTTTACTGTAGTATTCACTTGATTTATCTGGCTTCATGTGATTCACAGTACCTTTGAATATTATTAGTACACAAAACTCATAAACATATCTTTGTTATTAGTTCACTGTAACATTCATAAGTACTAGTACTTCGATAGCAACCCTAGATGAGATCTTGGAACAATATTCCAGGCTTGAGGCAACACAGACCGTTGAAATTTTTTCTTGAGGCTCCACAGACCTTGCTAGAATGTCACAACCTACATGCCTAATTTTTATTTGATACTCCATTTTCTCTTGTTGAACTTTATATAATCTGTTTAGAATCAAATCCCTCTGATACATCTTATATTGCTTCATCAAACCTCTTCTACTTGTATTAATGAACACTTTATTCATACCTAAGCTTCACACTTCTTCAAGGATTTATGTCTTATATATAGGATTTCCTTCATTTCTAGCATGACATTTTTCATTTTTAGAGTAATTCAATGTCCTATCACACTCTGAATGTGCTTATAGAAGTGTATCAATAGTAGTATTTCCATCTTTGACCATGAAGATTTTAGTAAACCTTTACAACACTTTTCATTCTTTACATAAGAGGGTATAACAGACCACAGACAACTTGATACTAGTAAAACTTAGATCCCTTTAACTGACGGATACATGGAATATCTTTACAAGCCTCAAAATTATTTGAGATCCCTTCACAATCTTTGTAAGGAAACTCATCCTACATGATTCCTCTTCCTTTGGAAAATCACATGGAACACTGAGATGAAGAACACCAGTGATTCCTCTTCCTTTGGAAAACATTTTACAGACTTGTAGGTATTAGTCATAGTGTTCACCTTGCATATTATAGACATTAGATCCTTTGCAAATATGAACTTTAATTTTTCTAAGTTAATCATCGTAGCTACAAACACTTTTGATAAGAATAACTTTCGATGGTGAGTCACTACTGATTTCGAAGACAAAGTAATTATGACCAAACCTAGGGGCCATTTTGTTTTGTGGCATCCCTTGCTTTAAACCTTTCAACTTATTCCTTCACCAAATCCTTCCCAAAATTCAACTGGGAGTATCGTTTCCAAACCTGAGAGTAACCTTTTTACACCTTTTCTTGATCACATAAGGATTTTTCACATTCATGTTAGCACATTCTCAATCCTTTATCACTTTAGAAACTCAAATCCCATGCTATTAACATAGATTCCCTACCTCATCTTGCTGAATTTACACCTGTAACAATGATTTAAAATAATTTGATTAATCCATTTGAAAAACCACACATGATACTTGTTATCCAAAATTCACCCCTCAAGGTAATTTCGATAACATGCATCAAATTCTTTAGTCCCAAGCAATTATATTGAGTCCGGACAAAAATTCATGTTTCTAGGGTCCCCTCATATTTTTTCTAACTCCCCTGTCCAAGAAGAAGAGAGCAAGTTCTGAGGAAATGTGAAAAAATTGCAAAAAACAAGCTCGGGCAAGAAAAAATCATGAAAAATGGCTAAGTCCCGGTCCTTGCAATAGTCGGGACAGACGGGACATCTGGACACGAACCAGCCGAAAGGCCGCTAGGCGGTCCGCGCAGCATTTGGGACATTCGGGACAAAGGGATGCGTGGGACGCGGAAATCTGAACTGGCTGAAGATTTGAAAAATTTGAAAAATTTGACTAACTGTTGAAACAGGCAGTCCGAGACGCGCGGGACAAAAGTACGCGAACCGGCCGGATCAGCTGAAATGAGTCAAGGCAGCTTGGAACAGTTGGGCCGAAGGTACGTGAAGTATGTTGAACCAGCTGGATCATCTGAAATGAGAGCTTTCAGTCAGGGACGTGCGGGACAAAAGGACGCGAACCGGCCGAACCGGGCGAATCGGGAAAATTTGTCCCAAACAGTCTGAAAGCAAATGGGACATCTGGGCCGCGAGTACGCGAACCGGCCGGTTCAGCCGAAATGAGAAATTTTAGCACTGTGCTAAATGGGACAGAGGGATGCGTGGGACGCGAAAAGCCGAAGGAGCCGAAAACCAATCAGATCACGCCACGTGTCACCGGAAGATAAGGAACATGGAAGCCCATTTTGGGCGGTTCGGAAGAATTTGTCCCACACAACACTGGGACATTTGGGACAAAGGGACGTGCGGGACGTGAAAAGCCAAAGCGGCCGAAGGCAGAGGAGAAAAGTCAACATTCGACCCATGGAACTTCAAACGGCCATAACTTTTGACTCCGAGCTCCGATTTTCACAAAATTGGACTTTTTGGAACGAGCACGAAGTCCTCTATGCCACAAAAACTGGATTTCTTAATTTTAATGAAGATATATATATTTAAATAAGAGAAAAATATTCGGCTCCAGTCAGTTAATGCTCATTCCCGTCAAATGACAGAAAACGCCTGCCAGGCCCAAAATAGCTGTCTGCACTCAGAAAGCCATAACTTTTGCATTTCTCAATGAAATCACACAAAATTGGTACCGTTGGAATCGTGGTTCCGAGCCTGATGCAAATAAATTAAGAAATTCTAGATTTTATTAGATATTGATTGATATTTCTAAGAAAAAATTTCCGGGTTCAGAACAGTGTTTTATTTGGTAGCTGGGAGTGCAATTAAGAGGCATGGTCATCATTCTTTCTTTGCTGCAGCACATGGGACAGTATGGGGAGCCTTTGCAAGTAATGGATAACCATTTCACTCAATTTAATGCCTCTTACAGGTGGTTGAAGGATAGATTTCAGGATTTTCCATTTTCCCTTCTCTTTTCCTTCTCATTTTTCTATAAATTGGAGTGTTGGGATCATTGTAAAAGAGAGAGTTTTTGGGTAGCAAAGCTCTGTAAAAATTTCTTTGTGAAGCCAGTGTGTTGTAGGCCCTTGTAGTGGACTCCTTGCATGGTGATCCAGGCCCTTATCTTGTAATAGATTGAACTGTGCATGCCAGGAAGCAATAAAATACAAGTTTGTGGATGTATCTTCCCCTGTTGTGTTTTCTTGCATTCTTATAGCCCCTTTTATCTTTCTACAAGAATATTGTGTCTTTTCTTATGTTCTTGCAAGGATTCATTATCATTGTGTATGCTTGGAATATTGTTGTGAATGCATTTTGCTAGATTATGCTGAACTGTCATCACCTCTTCTAGTGTGCACTTTGCCTCTATATTTCACACATTTGGAGATTACTCTCACATCCTCCTTTTCTGGTGTATCACCACTTTAGTGTAGGCTTTCATTTTATGCATGCTCTCTCCCTGGTCCCTTGGAAATTTAGATTAGAACAGTTAGCTTATCCTGCATTAGCGTAGATTGTGGCAGGTAGTTTAGGAGCAAGAACCAGCTTTCTCTGGAGGTCTATCTCAAGTAGCAAGTCCCCAAAACTTGGAGATAGTACTCATGTTATCCAATCACACTGGATACTTAGAGTGATCAAACTAGAAATCTGATCAACATCCAGGGGTGCTGTGATTCGGTGATAACAACCTCTAGGATAGATTGGAGTTGTGATGATCTTGCATGGTGGTGGTGGATATGGGAAGAGTAATGTGATATATGTTGTGATCTGAACAATGTTGTAATTGTGATATTATGAACGCACGTGTTGTGCATGTGACTTAGTGTGTATTTGTTATCATGGTGATGTGCTTGTGATGAGAGTATTCACTCTCCTTTTTGTGGATTCAATGAGGATTTCATGAGTGATGCACCGCCTTGTTTTATGTCAAAATAATGTTATTGTGGATTGCAGAGTGTTGGAGTGTCTTATTATTATGTGATATGTGGGTGTGATGATGGCTTGTATGGAAAAACAAATTGGTGTATAGTTAATGGGATTGTATCGTGATGTCACCACCATGTTGTGATGAATTGTGTGTGTCACCTTGTTGATTGTAAGTGACTATATGTTGTAATGTTAGTCATTTTTTTCATCATACATATAATTCATGTAACATCTGACGGTTCATGTCGTGATTTAGGGGCATATGGTGAAAGTATGACCGCTATTGTATAGTGCTTGGAATTTGGGTGCATTATGTGGTAACATGATTTATTAAAACCTATGAAAGTAATGATTGTGATATACCCTAGATATATACCATGCGTAATACGCTAAGGATAATGTGTGTGAATCACCATCATGTTATATTGTGAACCTTATCCTAACCAACCCTAAGGGAATAAATTGGTAAAAAAGTGTATGTTTGGAGAGAGGAAAGGAGAACTATTGACCAGTCATTCAAATTGCGTTCAAGATAGGAGGTGGACTCTTACATAGACTGAAAATGTACCTCTATTTTTTTGGTATATATAGCACAATGCCCAATGGGAACCATATATATTATGTTTCATGGACACCTTAGGCTCAGTAGAAGGTGACCTGTAAATTTCTCTCTCCCTATATGATCCTCATATGGATGACCTGCGTGTACCTTAACATTGGTGTACCGTTGACCAGTCACTCGAGCCAAGTATGAGATAGGGAGTGGAGTCTTACATAGATTGAATACCCACTTATTTCATTTTGTATGCATGACCACCATGTATATTGTGTTTCACAAACACCTTAGGCTCAATGAATGACAACCTATACATCCCCCTCTCATACTATGTTGAGACTATGTTGAGCCTTGTGGGAGTATGGAGAGATGATTCAAGTAGAGATGTCGATAGTTATGTTATTTGATATGTTATCTTGTGAGTTGAGGCTCTATATCTTAGTGTCATCAACTCGATGAGTACCCCTTTGGTGGTCCTATAAGGCCACAATGATTATAATGTGCTATTTCTCTACATTTATTTTATTCGTAAATTGATCATTATCTTTTTTTTTGTCAGAACCAACACTTTTCTTGATTGATTTTTTTTATATTTTGGGCTTTTTATTTTGATTATTGCACTATGGATATTTAACCATTTTTTTCTTTATTTTATATTTTCTTTTCATGTTTAAAACTTTTATAGACTAACCCAAGGCTTTAGATTTTTTTTACCACTTGGCATTTGAGACTGGTTCTTATGCATGTTCTAATGTCATAATGTGTTGGAATAGGATCATGGGATTCATCATGGAGTGGTTGCACCTATGGACCCGCTTTGTTGTATGGGGGTATGCCCCAAGGGGGTCATAGCGTCATGTAGTTTTCTAACTACAAGCTACTAAACCACTTGGGTGGGGGTGACTGGGTTCTATGTACCAAGGGCCATAGGGTGACCCGGCCTATTTAAATGGAGAAAGGAGATGGGGCTCTATGGTTGAACAACCCAGCTTGGTTTTGGCACTATGATTATTTCTCTTAGGGAGGTATATGGAGTTGTTTAGTGATTCTTTGGGAGGTATATAGAGCTGATTTTTGATGCTTTGAGAGATATATGGAGTTGTTTCATGATGTTTTGTGATATGTGGATTTGGTGTTATGAGTTATGTGTACTGTTATGAGTCTTTTTAGGCATTGTTATGATTGAGGCTAGACACTTCCCTTGGTTGGTATGTAATATTGGATATTGTCTTGACACTTTGTAGGTACTGTCATGGTCTTTGTGTCATGTGATACCATTTGTATATGTGTTAGCATGATGATTTTGTCTATAAGTCACATGCATGTGTTAGAATTATGCTTATGTCATAAATGTTGGAAATTGTTTGTTATGTGGACTACTTGTTATCTCTCCATGGTGGAGTTAAAGGTCTTGTGATGTGATAAAATTATGAATGTATGTAGCAAGATGTCTCATGGTTCATTTGTGCTATGTTGAGTTTTGTGTGACATCTTGAGGCCAATTACAATTGGGCACCCACGAACATAAGAAAATTGAAATTCTAAACAATGAATATAAAGAGCTTGAGACTAAGAAATAATGTAAAGGAAAAATTCTAAATAATAAAGTAAAAGAGAACTTTCAATCTTCATAGTACATTAAAATTTAATATATTACCAAAATTAGTTTACTTCATTATGGTCACGTTGTACCAACAAGTCATTTTGTTAAACTACATGTGTCATTCGTGACTTTCTTTCCTATGTATCGTTGAGCTTCAGTGTTGTGTCGCATCGAGGACGATGCTCTTATAATGGGGTGGAGATGTAGTTCCCCTCTTATCTTCTCATTAGCGTAATAGAAAAAAGCATACTCACGCAACATTTACACTATTTCACATGTTCAACAAACGTGTTCCAAAAAATATTTCTTGTTCCAATACACTGATAGCGTGTGCCAAGATGGGAGCATTAGAAAGGGTGAGGGTGGATATCAATGCATAAAGTAAGACAAATTTGGGATCCAAGGTGTGAATCACAACGAAACCCAAGGTAACATTGTAAACTTAGTGATAATTGGATAGTTGCAACAAGTGCAGTTATACACTCTCTAAATCAAATAAAACGAATGTGTTGGGTGACCATGCTAAATAGAGCTCTCGCTTATAACCATCCTAAATCGAGTACCATTATGGGATAAATCTACACTGCATAAGAGATAAGTCTGGAATTCCAATATATTTAAATAAAAGAAACATATTCGGCTCCAGTCAGTCAAATGCTCATTCCCGTCAAATGACAGAAAACGCCTGCCAGACCCAAAATAGTTGCCTGCACTCAGAAGGCCATAACTTTTTCATTTCTCAACGAAATCACATAAAGTTGGTACCGTTGGAATCGTGGTTCCGAGCCCGATGCACAGAAATCAAGAAATTACATATTTGATCAGAATTTGATTGAGTTTTTTAAGAAAACGTGGACGGGTTCAGAACAGTGTTTTATTTGGTAGCTGGGAGTGCAATTAAGAGGCATGGTCATCATTCTTTCTCTGCTGTAGCACATGGGACAGTATGGGGAGCTTTTTGAAAGTAATATACAATCATTTCACTCAATTTAATGCCTCTTATAGGTGGTTGAAGGACAGATTTCGGGATTTCTATTTTCCCTTCTCTTTTCCTTCTCTTTTCTCTATAAATTGGAGTGTTGGGCTCATTGTAAAAGGGAGAGTTTTTGGGTAGCAAAGCTCTGCCAAAATTTTTTTGTGAATCTAGTGTGTTTCAGGTCCTTGTGGTGGACTCCTTGCATGGTGATCCACGCCCTTATCTTGTAATAGATTGAACTGTGCATATCATGAAGCAATAAAATATCAGTTTGTGGATGTATCTTCCCCTGCTGTGTTTTCTTGCATTCTTCTTGCCCCTTTGATCATTCTATAAGAATATTGTGTCTATTTATTGTGTTCTTTCAGGGATTCATTATCATTGTGTATGCTTGGAATATTATTGTGAATGCATTTTGCTAGATTATGGTGAACTTTCATCACCTCTTCTAGTGTGCACTTTGCCTCTGTATTTCACACATTTGGAGACTACTCTCACATCCTCATTTTCTGGTGTATCACCGCTTTAGTGTAGGCTTTCATTTTATGAATTCTCTCTCCCTGGTCCCTTCGAAATTTAGATTAGAATGGTTAGCTTACCCTGCATTAGAGTAGATTGTGACAGGTAGTTTAGGAGCAAGAACCAGCTTTCTTTGGAGGTCTGTCTCAAGTAACAAGTCCCACAACTTGGAGATAGTACCCATGTTGTCCAATCACACTGGATACTTAGAGTGATCAAACTAGAAATCTGATCAACATCCACGGGTGCTGTGATTCGGTGATAACAACCTCTAGGATAGATTGGAGTTGTGATGATCTTGCATGGTGGTGGTGGATATGGGAAGAGTAATGTGATATATGTTGTGATGTGAACAATGTTGTAATTGTGATATTATGAACGCACGTGTTGTGCATGTCACTTAGTTTGTATTTGTTATCATGTTGACGTGCTTGTGATGAGATTATTCACTCTCCTTTTTGCTGGATTCAATGAGAATTTCATGAGTGATGCGCAACCTTGTTTTATGTCAGAATAATGTTATTATGGATTGCAGAGTGTTGGAGTGTCTTGTTATTATGTGATATGTGGGTGTGATGATGGGTTGTATGAAAAAAAAAATTGGTGTATAGTTAATGGGATTGTATCATGATGTCACCACCATGTTGTGATGAATTGTGTGTGTCACCTTTTTTATTGCAAGTGACTATATGTTGTAATGTTAGTCATTTTGTTCATCATACATATAATTCGTGTAACATCTGATGGTTCATGTCATGATTTAGGGGCATATGGTGAAAGTAATGACCGTTATTGTATAGTGGCTTGCAATTTGGGTGCATTATGTGGGTAACATGATTTATTAAAAACCATGAAAGTAATGATTGTGATATACCCTAGATATATGCCATGCGTAATATGCTAAGGATAATGTGTGTGAATCACCATCGTGTTAGCAATGTATTTATGTGGTATATTGTGAACCTTATCCTAACCAACCCTAAGGGAATAAATTGGTAAAAAAGTGTATGTTTGGAGAGAGGAAAGGAGGAACTATTGACCAGTCATTCAAACTACATTCAAGATAGGAGGTGGACTCTTACATAGACTGAAAATGTACCCTCTATTTGTTTGGTATATATGGGACAGTGCGAAATGGGAACCATATATATTATGTTTCGTGGACACCTTAGGCTCAGTAGATGGCGACCTGTAAATTTATCTCTCTCCCTATATGATCCTCATATGGATGACCTACGTGTACCTTAACATTGGTGTACCGTTGACCAGTCACTCAAGCCAAGTATGAAATAGGGAGTGGGGTCTTACATAGATTGAATACCCACTTATGTTCATTTTGTATGAATGACCCCCATGTATATTAGTGTTTCGTGAACACCTTAGGCTCAGTGAATGACAACCTATACACCTCCCTCTCATACTATGTTGAGACTATGTTGAGCCTTGTGGGAGTATGGAGAGATGATTCAGGCAGAGATGTCGACAGTTATGTTATTTGATATGTTAGCTTGTGAGTTGAGGCTCTATATCTGAGTGCCATCAACTCGATGAGTACCCCTTTGGTGGTTGTATAAGGCCACATAGTGATTATAATGTGCTATTTCTCTACACTTATTTTATTCGTAAATTGATCATTATCTATTTTTTTTTTAAAAACAATAGTTTTCTTGATTGATTTTTTTTTATATTTTGGGCTTTTTATTTTGATTGTTGCACTAACTATGGATATTTAACCATTTTTTTCTTTATTTTATATTTTCTTTTCATGTTTAAAATTTTTATAGACTAACCCAAGGCTTTAGATTTTTTTTACCACTTGGCATTTGAGACGGTTTCTTATGCATGTTCTAATATCGTAATGTGTTGGAATAGAATCATGGGATTCATCATGGAGTGGTTTGCACCTATGGACCCACTTTTTTGTATGGGGGTATGCCCCAAGGGGGTCATAGCGTCATGTAGTGTTTTAACTACAAGCTACTAAACCACTTGGGTGGGGGTGACGGGGTTCTATGTGCAAAGGGCCATAGGGTGACCCGGCCTATTTAAATGGAGAAAGGATATGGGGCTCTATGGTTGAGTGACTCAATATTCTTGATGGGGCTCTATGGTTGAGCAACCCAACTTGGTTTTGGCTCTATGATTATTTCTCTTTGGAAGGTATATGGAGTTGTTTAGTGATTCTTTGAGAGGTATATAGAGTTGATTTGTGATGCTTTGAGAGATATATGGAGTTGTTTCATGATGTTTTGTGATGTGTGGAGTTGGTGTTATGAGTTATGTGTACTCTTATGAGTCTTGTTAGGCATGGTTATGATTGAGGCTAGACACTTCCTCTTGGTTGGTATGTGCTATTGGATATTGTCTTGACACTTTGTAGGTATATTATCATGGTTTTTGTGTCATGTGATACGATTTGTATATGTGTTAGCGTGATGATTTTGTTTGTAAGTCACATGCATGTGTTGGAATTATGCTTATGTCATAAATGTTGGACAATTATTTGTTATGTGGACTACTTGTTATCTCTCCTTGGTGGAGTTAAAGGCTCTTGTGATGTGATACAATTATGAATGTATGTACGCAAGATGTCTCATGGTTCGTTTGTGCTATGTTGAGTTTTGTGTGACATCTTGAGGCCAATTACTATTGGGAACCCACGAACATAAGACAATTGAAATTCTAAACAATGAATATAAAGAGCTTGAGACTAAGAAATAATGTAAGGGAAAAATTCTAAGTAATAAATTAAAAGAGAACTTTCAATCTTCATAGTACATTAAAATTTAATATATTACCAAAATTAGTTTACTTCATTATGGTCATGTGTGTACCAACAAGTCATTTCGTTAAACTACATGTGTCATTCGTGACTTTCTTTCCTATGTATCCTTGAGCTTCAGTGTTGTGTCACATCGAGGATGATGCTCTTATAAGGGGCGGGGGGGGGAGAAGATGTAGTTCCCCTCATTATATTCTCATTGGCATAATAGAAAAAATCATATTCACACAACATTTATACTATTTCACATTTTCAACAAAGCGTGTTCCGACACATATTTCTTGTTCCAATACACTCATAGCATGTGCCAAGATGGGAGCATTAGAAAGGGTGAGGGTAGATATCAATGCATAAAGTAAGAAAAATTTGGGATCCAAGGTGTGAATCACAACGAAACCCAAGGTAACATTGTAAACTTAGTGATAATTGGATAGTTGCAACAAGTGCAGTTATACACTCTCTAAATCAAATAAAACAAATGTGTTGGGTGACCGTGCTAAATAGAGCTCTCGCTTATAACCATCCTAAATTGAGTACCATTATGAGATAAATCAACACTGCATACGGGATAAATCTGGAATCCCAATATCTCCTCATTCTACTATATACAATTGACTTATCTATATTTGTTTCTTTACCTGAAGAGATTTCATTTTCCTCTTAGTTGGATGGAAACTCCTACCCACTACTAGCTTGTTTTTCTTTGCAAAGGATGAATAAGATAGAGGAATGGGAAGCACTTCATTCTTAGGTAATTTCTAGTTGTGATGAATTTTCTTCTTCTACTTATGTTCATATTTGCTACAAGCATTGTAACCAAAGCAACATCATTCTCCTTTTTTCCTACTTTTTATCTTTTATTTCATGTAGTCGTTGCACTGAATAAGACATTGAGAGTTACCTTTACTGCAATTCCACTTTTGTCTCTGTAAGATTTGTTTCTTTCACCCTTCCTCCCTGTGGAAACCTTTTGTTTGTTCTTTTAAAGCATTCTCCTTTAGACATTGCGCTTAACTTGGTGAGCTTGAGTGTGGCAGCCCCTACATTTACACGAATAGCAACGGTATTTCTCATGGGAGAATCAATGAGATTAAACTTGAGAGGGTCTAGTACTGGATTATAGTTCCCAAATACCTCTCCCACAATGTAAAAAAATCATATTCATAAAGATGAACAAGATGACTCTCAGCTATGAAAATATTTGTGCACTGTAGAATTATATGTACTGCAATATTTTATTTCAGAACCTTAACTTTTGTGTCCTTTTTAGGAGACCAGAGGTTTCTACTCACGTTCCATGTAGTGTAATCAAACTATACAAGAGGATTATCTAGTATGTCTCTTGTGAAGATTCTTATGGATGTCCTAGTAGTGATCTTTTATCAGAAAAAAAAAATTGGGGTACAACACACAATCTATTGTTGAAACTTGTTGCAAATATAGTATTGTTGGGTCCTACACAAGATTGAAAGGGTGGGAAGTTGAGAAAACATAAACCGAGTGTGAAAATTTATTTTCATCGATTTTATGGGGGACATTGACAGGGTGATCTACAAAGGCTAGGCTTCTTAGCACGCATGAAAATTTGGTTTCAGCGGTGGTATCATTATAAGCATGCATGGAAAATGTAGAATCTTGCACCTGACACGGTGAAGTGTTTGTATAATGTGGGAAAAAAATCGATTCATGGAATGCCATGTTAACTAGATATGCACAAAATATATTTGAGGAAAAAGGAATTGGGAACTCGCAAGCGAATATAAGTCACCGACCGAAAGAGAGGATTAAAATCCCCATGTTGTTTTCCTGTAGAAAACATCAAATATAGGTATGATTTTCCCCTGTTCGCTTGCGCTAAATCTCACTTCATCATTTATAGATTTTTTAAAATTAAATTTTGAATGATAGGGAATGTAATCCCAAAAATTGAAAAAAAAAAACTTACCTTTACACAAAATCTTAAAACATTAAAAATACGATCTTGAAATTCCATGCGCATGGAGTGCCACACCCAAATGTACCACAAGACTGAAACTCTTTACTTCACCCGTGGTGATACAGGAACACCATAGGGAACCTTAACCAATTTGTTTGAATATATTTAACACTCATGAAATTCATATTCCTAAACCCTCTTAGCTTATCAGTCACTTATGGTGACATGGTCATTTTAATAAAACACGAGCAGTTTCGGATTATGGTTGTTGCTTTGCTTGAGCGAAATTGAAAAAACCACTACTTCACACCTCTACACTGCCAACAAGAGCATCATATACCACATTCATTCCTTTTAAATTTCCTTCAAAAACTAATTTTGCAAGTGAGTTTTGGGGCCCGTTTGGTCATTGTGTGACAAGAGTTACTGACACAATTACGATAATTGGCCCTAGACTTTCCCTTGTAACTTGAGCTTTGCTTGTTGTAATCAACTTCTTTCAGTCGATAAATTTCTATATATAGGGGAGTAAGTAGGAATCATCTAACTATGTGATTGAACTTGAAACCGATTGTGATTTTAGACCCAGATTGTAGCACTTTTGTTTTTTGGACAGTTTTCTCAACCTTAGCCAAAATATTTATTTTTGAGTCTCGTTTGACTTCTAGCCACGCATGTGACCTCGTAATACCATTGCAATGATATGTAGAATTTTATTCTATCTTTAATCTTGTATAAATGAATTTTGAAATGTATGGTGATTTTCTCTCTCCACCCTCTTCTATCTCTAGAAACGACTATGATACTTGATTGTTTTGAAAAAACATAAATGAATTGGGAAATGTGAATCAGTTTAAAATGAAATGATAATTGAAATGAAATGTAAATGTTTATGACATTGTGAATGGAAAATAAAATGTCTCTTAACTTTCTCTCTCATCCTTACTCTCTCTCTTAGTATCAAAATATTAAGTGCAACTAAATGTGAAAGGCTGTGAATGCATAAGAAACAAAACTTTCTCACTCACTCTCTCCTCATTGAAATGTTAAAGATGATGAATGTGTGGATTTATGTTTGAGTGTAGGGGATTTACATACTCAGTCCTAGGAGTGACACAACGTTGGTTGCAGGTAATCCGAACAAGAGGAATTTTATGGATGTGATATGTTGTAACTAATGAGTTGTCATTGTAAATTTATATTCATCTTGTAATACATGTATTACCATAGAATAATTATATGTATTGTTTTTCAAAGAATTGTTCTTTGTATATTTTGAAAAGGAAATACCAATGTGGCTATATTTTACAGTGTCGAATTGGATATGAAGTTGTACTCAATGTTGTACCTATGTTATAAAGATATTAAACCAATCTTTTGCTATGTTAATAATTGGCATATTTCCTTAACACCCACAATGCTAGGTAGAATCTCCTCTCATCAAAACTAACCGAAAGTAAACAGAACAAGTTATAATGCCTATGTGTCCTTCAATCCCCCATTTGAGTCTTTTTCCAGGGTATAAAACATTGATCATGTTAATAAAATACTCTGATCTCATTAATCACCTTCATGCTTCGCACCTAAAATGCCTTATTAAGAAATTTTTACCTGAATATTTTTAGATGTGGTGATTTTATGTTGTGAAACCTATCATATTGGCACGAGTGAGGTGATCATGTCAAGGTGTTGCAGGTATGACCATATCCTGAATAAGTTTAACCCTATTATGTGTGATTTCCCTTGGTACACTAGTGGGTGGCCAAAGCCTTGCAAGATAGTTAGTGGTTGTACATTTGATTGATATCTTTTGAGATCTAAATTATGTGAGTGGAGACTACATGTCGAATTACTTGGTCATATTTACCCAACAATTGAAATAGGTCCTTAGGATACTTTTGAAATGCATAAGGTTCTCTGGGATATCTCTCTTTCAATATACACTTGTATTTCCATGTCCAAGAGCATTGAAATGAGTTGTCTTGTGTGAGGTCGTACTCCTTATAGTCTTAAATCCCTAGGTGTTTAGTAAGTGTTATAGGAATCACATTTGTTCCAAAATGATGCTAATACAAGACCAAAGTAACCATGTGAATGTGGTTAGTAAAATGGTAAATAAGATTAAACTAATAAATGACCTCTACCAAAATGGAACACCATTGAGCAATGTTAAAACCAACTAAAATGTCAAATGTGATCATAAGATGAATGTGATAAAGTAGAGCTCTATGAACAATACAACAACCTAATAAATTCAAAAACCAAATATGATGCATGGTCACATGCTTTGCATACATGAATGTGGTTAAACAATCGATGCTAATGAAATAATGAAATGTAGCCCTGAGATTGGGATACCTTTGGCTATAGCCAAGGTCTTGTGGGCTAAGGAAATTGCACTCTAGTTGGACTTGTAAAAGTTAGTAGAACCGTTGGCATGTAGTTATGAATATAATAAATATAGGATCACTCAAGAAGTAGAATTCTATGGTCGAAACGTGTAATTTACTCATTGCTATGTTGAGAGTGAACCCTTAAGATGATGAAACAAAAGTAGTTTGAAATGTGAAATTCATCACTTAGATTAAAGGAAAAATATCTATGAGGGGAACCTAGGTGTAATGTACCCTTCCATGCGCAATATGATTGTGAAAATATGAATTCCTAATTAGAGCAATGGATTTTGAATAAGTAATGATAAAAATTAATTAGTAAATTTACATATCTAGTTGTAATAACTTAAAGATTAAAATAATGTATTGTTAGTATTTAACAATGCTATGAAATTAAATCAGGCTAGGTTTTCTATTGATCTAGTAACCTTCCTTTTTCTTCCTGTGAACTTTCCTCCTTGTAACGAGAATGTTTTTCCAAACCAAGTAAACAAGTCTCTCTCAAACAAATCCATAAGTCAAATATTAGAAGTCGCATGTGTGTATATACGTTCCTAATCACAATCAAGCTATATAAATTTATTTACATAAGAGAAATGAGAAAATTATAAAGGAACCGCTATAGGTGAAATGTTAACCAAAAACATGCAACCTAGTTTTAAAGGAATGAAGGGTCCGAGGATATTTTGTGACTTTCTTCAGAATACTATAGTCAAGTAAACAACATGTTTTGAGAAAGTTACAACCTTTAACTATGGGAACCAATTGAATATTAGTATGACTTGTAGTTGTTTAAAACGGAAACGTTTATTTACCCAAATGAGCTATGAATATACTAATGGAATTGGAGAGAGGTAACATAGAAGCCCAACCACATGACTCTGTTAAAGACTAATGCAAGCTATAGTAATAAATTAATTGAAGTTTGAAAACTAGGAAATTTTTGATAAGACTTATGTGTTTAATCCTCATTGAAAAATATAAGTTTTCATACAATGGAAACTTAAATATAATGAATGCGTAAACCATGAAAATACCATGCCATGTAGTTAAGTTCTTATACACTGTAGTTTAGTTCACTGTAATTGGGTCATTGTCCTATTATTAAAATTATTTGTTTTAGTATAGATATATTGATGTGATACCTTATGTTAATCCTAATTGTATGACGCCATGGGTTCACACTGTACGTTACTAGTACACGTGTCCTATGCCCTGATGTCAACATTTTTTTACGTTGGATCCCACTGTAAGAGAAAATTACAAGTGTAGCGTGCAATTCAAGTTAAAGGAAGAAAAAAAATTGATTTCACCGATAATTTTGCTCATTAGTATCTTACTGAGTGTTGAAAATGTGGGCATTACAGGTTATTAGAATGCAGTATTATATTTCCATGCTCTTACCATATTTTCTTCACTGAAAGAGCTTATCAATTTGAAGCTACTGTACTTTTAATTCATGCTGAGAGATTTCAATTCATTCAAGTGGTTTCCTTTAAAATTTCTTCTCTTACTTGTTAACAACGTTATTTCAGTAGATTAACTATTGTATTTCCTTTAAGATTATGTCTTTAAGCATTCACCATAAGCTTAGAGTTGTATTTACTTTAGCTTAGGGATATCACGTGAGAGAATTTCACTTTGCAAGGATGGTCTCACTCTTGAATACTTAAGGCTAAACCTCCCCCCCAAGGGGATCTACTACCATAACATATTTCTGTTGCATACAAACTTTCAGGTACACTATAGCCTAAGGAACAGCCACCCCATTTAAAACTTTCATATACGACACCGATCAATTGAATATGTTGGTTAGAATGATTGGAAATTACACATGATATGCAACTTCATTGCATAGATCCTAGTTTTACAACCCTAGCTTATGCCAGAATGACTTTAACAGATTGAATATTATTGGTCTAAATGATGGAAGAGTTAAAATGACCCATCACTTCCCTTACCCCAAAAAAGGACAACTTTAAACTACTTCTTCGTATAGTTAATGTTGTCCCAGACAATGTCCATGACCTTATTTACATGATGTAAGTGTTTCTCCCATGATTTGTTATAGCATTATGATATCATCACAAAATACAACACATTGGACAAACTTCCATAGGAACTGGTCATAAATACATAATTGATGGAACTTTGAAATGTTAATGGTGCATTAGTAAGGCCAAAAGGCATCACTAGAAATTCATAATGGCATTAATGAGTCTTGAAGGTTATTTTATGAATATCCTCATCATTTATTCTAATTTGGTGATAAATTGAATCAATATTTATTTTCAAAATGAGTAAATTGCACAAGCCACTGCAACAATCATACCTCACATGATATCATTAAGTTTTATGACAGAATAGGAGAACTTATCTCATTAACAGTGTACTTGTTACAGTTATCTCCATTGTGGATACATGTTCTAAGGTCAGACCAAATTGGTGATTTACCATCAAGGCCGAGAGTATTGAGATTTCAATCACTTTGACTCCTGATGGATTACCTACTTATAACATTTTCTCTACCATCCTTCTATATCACTTATTACACCATTTGGGTAAATCTATGAACCCATAATGCATGGGGATTTGGCTTCCTAGAACAAAATGAATTACATGATCCATGATATTCCCTTTACTTAATATTTATCCCCCCTTTTTTTTTTTGAAAAAGAATCCCTTTAAGACAACCTGCATGAGAGACTATTAAGCATATGAGAATGCTAATATTAAGACATAATCGAAAAATGATTTACCTAGAAACTTCTTGAACTTCAAAAGGATTAGCTAGCGGTTCGGTATGCTTATCCAATTTTCTATAGAATAAAGAAATGTAATAGTCAAAGATGCATGCAGATTACTCTCATTCAAAAATTGCTTGGTAATAAGACTGCATTCACACACATCTTGTTTTAGGAAGAATATAGACCCCAACCATATATGAACACAAATCAGTCAAAGATTAAAGTTAACTTCACTCGACTGAATAAACCAACATACATATAATACTCACAACACAATAACTGAATCTCAAGATTCAATATACCAAGTAATTCTCACCGAACCTAATTATTTTTCTTCAAGAAGTTAAATAAATTAGATTCTATCCAACTAAATTACATTCAACAACTATAGTTGGATTACACAAGCAAGGATCAAGAAGAAGTCTTTTCACCAAAGGTTGTTATTATCTTACATCACATAATCAGTAATAAACATGTAATCCACCACTCGTATGATCATTGTAAGAGTTAAGGACTTAGCTCACTAAACTATATAACTGAGTCGATTCCTACCTTTTCCATTTTCATACAAGTTTAACCCAATTCGAAGAAAGGTACCCATTCTATTTTCATACATGCCTCAGTCAACACTTACTCAGAAAGTCCCTACCTGAATTATTGAAGGTTTTGCTAAGCTACATAATGGATTTAATAGAAGCCCATTTCATTCGATACTTGAATTTAAACAAGCAAGGGATAGTCTGTTGAAAATATAAGTGAATCGACACAAGATCCCCTACAGTGACCCAACTCAAGTCACCAATCACAAGGTTTACAGTCAGCGAAGGAGGAATACAAGCAAAATACTCTTCCTATGAACTAAGCCTTCTCCTCCATCTCTATTTCAACATATGAATAGCTTGGGCATACCCATCTATTTCACGACTGTCTACTCAACCTATTCTCATAGTCATTCCAAAGAAAACATCTGCTACTACAGAGTTCGCTTGAATTCTTTTATCTTATGATACAGTGACTCACGTCACAAGATCTGTATTGAGAAGTCAATATTCCACTCACGTAGACCTAAAAAAAAACATCATGCTCACTATGCGAGGTCTAAACACAGATTCAACCCAAGAAATGCTTTTACCAAGATGAAAACAAACATTTAGCTTAAAGGCTGGTCATGAGTCAACAAATCTACAAATATCCACTAATGTTATTCATGGCTCAAGTTTATATCTGCTACTATTGGTTTAAAAATCAGAATTCAACGGCCATTGTTCACTATTGTCTCTAAACGTCACCCAAATTGAAGAATTAAGCCAGGAAACACCCAGGTTAAAGATCTAACACCCACAGTATAAAACTTCAACCATTATTTTGCTATCATATAGTAGTTGCTCTTTTATTTCGAAAAGAAAAAGCAAGGCAAAAAGGAATGTATACATGCTATCACAGTTGCTAACAGGGTATGAAAAACAAACAACTCCCAACAGTCCTTCCTTTCCTTCAATCTGGGTCGATTCACAAGGAAAAAGCAGAAGCCCATTCTAAATGCCATAATAGAAAAAAATAGAAGGACATTCATTTCATGACATAATAAAAGGGTAGCAAAAGATTGCAAGGGGTAGGTTTAACATGCCTGGTTTAAAACGCCATCGCCATAGAGAATCCTTGCATTTTAAATTTCATCAGTTCTCCTGGTAACACTCTTGTTGTCAACTTAATCGATTTTGATAAAAAAAATCTTGAAGGAGAATCCCAAATTTGAGGATGCAGTCGATACTGAACAGATAACCTCATAGTTGGACAACCTGCTTGTTGGATTCATTGCTCAAAAAGGCTTCTACTTTGTTTACTATAACGTGCCTGCAGCATGGCTAAAAGGAACTGTGGCAGGTCACTGCTGTGGATCCCTGACAAGAACACACCTCACAGTCGCCCTAAGGAAGTGGAGGTAATACGTCTACTTCACTAGCTTTGTGGCTTCATCTCTAACCACCATACACTTGCAGCGGCCACGCATGGCGAAAGTTCCCTTTGTTTTAGTTTGTTGAAAGCCAAACTCTGTTCGCAACAACACTTGGCATAGGCAGGGAGTTTTGCGGCCATGGCAAGGAAAGGAACAACAAATTAAGAGCTCCCAAAACCTGTGACTCCATTGGATTGGGGTTTTCACGCCATTCATCCCAAATCCCAACAACAACACTCCTCCCTGCTCACGCGGCCAGAACAGGTTAAAGAGAGTAGGTAGCAAAAGACGCCAGAGATTTGCAAATCACAGGAATTAATGAAGGTGGGGCGGCTGGCAGAGGTAAGGCCAATGGGAGATGGCCACGCACCAGGTCTAGATGGCAGGAAGGGGGTGAGGGACGGTAGGGCCTTAGGCACAAGCAGATAGAATTTTGATTTTAAATCACTGTCCCCTCCAACCTGCGCCACACACCTACCCCCCTTTCTTTCCCACGCAACCCCTCCTTTCCTTTATTTGTTTTTTTTTTTTACTTATATTTTATTTTATTTCATCTTATTTTATATATATATATATATTTAAAGAAATACTAAACCAGTTAGTTTGGTTTTAAAAAAAAAACAAACCGAAAGGAATACCAGCAACCTAGGAAAACTATAAAAATATTAATAATGTCGACATTCCAGATCGACACTAATAATAGATGACAATGATCGACTATTCATTACAATCCTCATCTTTTTGTAAAAACAAATATAAGAATCTCTTTTTAAAAGGAACATACCCTAAAATACTAACCTGTCATACAAGTCGTCTACTAGGCTTCGAACACCACAAATTCCATTAAATAGGGAAAAAGTAACGGTTGCCACGGAGGCCAGCATAGGAAGCGTAAACAACGACACGAAGGGGGGGCGGGAGAACAAATTAGAGGTTACACTCAAGATGAACACGGAGCAAAGACTACCATGGCGCCAAGATAGGCAACGCCTTCTTCAGCATGGGGCGGGGTTCATCCTACAACATGATTAGACGAAACAACTAGAAGAAATGCTATAGATATACTTAATATAAAATATCGATGATGATCGAAATTAAGGTAAAATAATAATACTTATAAAATAGGGGCCGATCGATCATTAAATTAAACTAACATCATCACCATTACCTATTATGATTATATATATAATTTCTACCCACATTAACATTGACCAACGATTGAGCTTAATAATGCGACAACAAGATTCCCTTGTAAAAAGGATAACGCACAGGACATTACACAGTCCACAAAACGGTGGTGTCGGTAACGACTCGAGGATGCTAGAAGGAGAGGGAAGGTGCTAAAAAATCGCTGAGACAAGGTCTAAGACAACAGAATTACGCATAGTTGTTCGACGCCCAACAAGGGAAAGGTCACTATGCCAAGAACCTGGGTAACCGCCAAACGGGGCATTACAAGAAATGGGAAAAATATGAAGGAACCACTATAGGTGAAATGCTAAACAAAAACATGCAGCCTAGTTGTAAAGGAACGAGGGGTCCCATGTTATGTGTTCTTCATACAATTATAGTCAACTAATAAAAATAGGATTGTAATGAATATTTCACCATGAACAATGATGAGTTGAGGGAAGTGCGTATGAATAAGTGTATATTGTAGTGGGTCGTTGTTGTACTTTGTCATTTTTGGAAATGTGGCTTTGATGTGCATCATATGTTTCATGTTATGTATGTGGGTCCATGGTTACGCAAACTTCTCATGTGTTATACATTATCCTAAATGAACCAATGTGATGTTATGTATCAAGCAATTATCCTGTTATTATGTATGGTGTATTTGTGTGTGTAAAATGTGGGTGTTACATAAAACTGAGCAAAACACCACCTTTGTTTAGTAATCCCTCTACACTTACTTCTAACAGATACTACCCAATCTCACCATATCCAATCCCTGTTTTGGTAAACTCAGGTGGTGCTACAAAAACCCACAACGCCTGTTTGGTGTTTTCTCTTCTATTTCTCTAAGTGTTTCCTTCAATGCCGGTGGGGCATTTATTGTTAAATCCTCTAGCAGCCGCAAAGAGTCGGGCAAACATGAAAGTCTTGTACAACCTTCCAAATACAGTGTTCTAAGATTCACAATGTTAGCCATGGAAACTGGCAAATCTTGTAAATAAGGGCTTCCTATTTTCAGCACTTCCAGGTTAATCAGCATTCCCACTTCGCTCGGTAGTTCTTCTAAGCTCGTACCCAACAAATTTAGGTTCCTCAAAAACAGTTGAAATGGAACTTGAGTGGGCAAAACTCTAAGCTTTCCACAATCTTTAAAGTTCAAGTGCTGCAGTGTCGTGATTTTGCCCAAAAAATGTGGTGGAATTCCCAAGTTGCTGCAACCCTCAAGATTCAGATACTGTAGCTGTTTCAATTGTTTGAAGGAGTGAGGCAGCTCCTTTAATTGGTTGCAAAAGGAAATGTCTAAATGTTGCAAGCCTTTCAAATTCCCAAAATGTGTTGGTAGAGATGTCAATGCCCTGCACAAACGGAGGGTAAGGTGTCTCAACGCTTGCAGATTACAAAACTCTTCTGGTAGAGCCTTCAAAGTTGTGTTTACACAACCATCGACCACAATTGTTTATAGCTGTTGCCGCTGCCCTATAGATTTCGGAAATTTTTTAATGCTTCCCCGAATCTTCAGCTCATTCTTCCACTCCTCAATATTTTCACAAACCTGCGCCTGGCTTGTCGTTTGACCAACTTGAGAGTTTCCGAAAATAACCAGGTCCTTCACGGAGGCCTCATCTGTGGACTGGTCTGATTCACTCCCTATGAGTATGTCTGTTCCCATCAATGAAAGGCCAATTGGCGGACCAATTTTTTCGTTGCTTTCAGTCATTTCTTTGTACCTGAAAAATGTCAAATTATTAAACGTTGTTATGCTTTCCACCATATTCGAGCTGATACTGAGCCTCATACAATCTGACAAATCGAGATATTGGAGGTGTCTCAGCTGCTTAAAAGATACGGGCAACGTCCTCAGCTCCCGACAACCGGACAAATCCATATGCATCAGGTTTGTTAAATCCCCTATACGGGCAGGAAGTGATGATAGCATTGTACAGTGTCGTAACTCCAGGTGCTCCAACGACTGGAGAAGACAGAACTCTTCTGGGAGATTTTTAATGGGAAACATTTTTTCAACAGGATCGCCTATCAGGGCTACCTTCTTCAAATGCTTCAGCAGGCCTATTGACCTTGGAAGCCTTTTGAAACTTCTGCTCGAAGTAATAATCAGCTGTCTCAACTGCAAAGGAGGCTGTACCAAATTTCCAATTAATGAACAAGAAATAGAGGTAAAAAAAGTTCTGATCTTTAGTTTTAAGAGTAAATTAAGATACTTACAACTGCAGGCTCCCATAATTCTTGTAAGGACGTCGGTTTATGAAGCTCTAAACATCTTAAATTTCCGAGGGAAAGCCACGAGGGAATGCTTCTGTGGTCAAATTCCACCCATCGAAGCCAGATCAGGTCACTCGATAGTTTGGCAACCATCCGGGGAAAATCGTTTCCCCTAATAACGAGAACTTGCAGTAATCCAGGATGCTTAAGTCCCTTACTCGAGACTTTCATAAGCTCCATTAGCTTTTTGAAAGGCGATCTGTGACTAGAATACTTGTAACCAGAAGCATTACTGTTATCAGCTGTGGTCGCGGCTATTATCCCTCGAATCGGTACATTTCCCTGAATCGAAAATAGCAATTAGAATATAAACGTTGGAATTTTGAAAATAAACAGCGATGAAAGGAAATTTTAAGCTTACCTCCCCTGTTTTCATGATGTTGAAAATTTGTTCTGAAGACCAAAGCCGATATGGTGATTCTGTAGATGCAATTTGTCTACCCATATCACGGACATGATTATGCATTGTTATGCGGTTGTTGTCATCTATCTCGACAAGACACTTATTCACAAGAGTTTCCCAGCCGTGCAGACCACTCCAACCGGATCCATCCCACACTGAGATTGCCAGACTCTTCTCTTCCCCGACGAAAAAGCAAGCTGCGTCCAAAAATATCTCTTGTTGCTCTCTATCGAGAGAACCGTAGCTAAATCTTAGCTTTTGTACGATGTCCGCAGGCGGTAGTCTTGAGATTCTATTTAAATGAGATTCCCAATAGTCTTTGGACAGTATGCCATACAACTGTGCCCCTAACACCTTCAGAGATAATGGCAAACCATTGCAAGTCATTAAGAACTTCTCGACGAAACTTTCAAACCCCGGGGGAGGAGAGGGTTTCAAGAAAGCGTTCCAGCAGAAAAGCTGCTCGGCATGTGACCGATTCATTGCTGGAATACGATAGTTGCAGGAGATGCTCCACGATTTAAGGACACCCAAATCCCGAGACGTGACAATAACAAGACTTTGGGATGCAAGCCTGTTTAGATCTGGCAATAGAGCGTCCAGTTGGTCGATCCGATCGACGTCATCCAAAACGATGAGCACCTGATCCAGAGACCTCAACCGATCTTCCAATATTACTCTACCTTGGTCTATACTGTGCAGCGCCAAAGAATGGATACGGTAGTCACCAAGGTCTCTCAAGAGCTGTTCCTGCTTATGAAGCAGAGCATTCCTGGCTGCAGCATCTCGGACGTCAAAAATAAAACTGCACCTATCAAAGGATGAGCATTTCCTGTTGAATAACTCTTTCGCCAATGTCGTTTTACCAATACCTCCCATGCCCACGATCCCAACAATTTTTACATCTTCAGGGTTTCGGGCGGATTGAAGCGTAGTTCGCTCAAAGTCCTCGACCAGCCCCTCCAATCCAATTGGATGTTTGGCTACCTCTAAACGATTTTCTTTCATGCAACCGGTCACACAATTCACAATATTCTTTAGCACTATTCCCTCATCCCTACACAGTACTATAAAAAAATTAGAAATTAAAAGTCCAGATCGAAGAAACATAGCATAACACGTAAAATTTGCAAATTCAGAGAGTCAAGTATGTAGTACTTACTCATTTTTATTGACATCGTATCCTGAAAGAAATGAAATTTTTTCGAGCGCCAATCTCCACTGTTGAAGCTTTTCGGTGCTGCATCTACCCATCTTTTCATGTTGTGAAAAGGCATCGGCATAGATTCCTTTTCCACTATAAATATATCTGAGGTCAGAGGGCTTAACATCATAGAAAATGGGAATGATTCTAGTACCAGTTTCTTGCATAAAGCATAGCTCATTCAAACACCATAGGGATTGTGCGTAGGCGGGGGAAAATATGGCAATGTGAACGGAGGAACTAGCTATTGCTCGCTTTGTTTCTACTAATATATCATCTCCTGGTTTAAGAACTTCTGAGCCAAAAAAAACGCGGAATCCCATGAGATTAAGTGTATGATAGATAGTGCTGGCAAGCTTGTATTTAACATCACTTCCTCTACAGTTGATAAATACATCGTAAGACAGCTTGTTTAATCCAGATGTAGACGCAGAGGAGGAACTTATTGCCATTGAAGTGAACTGAGCTGAACCGAAGAAGATTCAAGAATATGATAAAAGAAGAATACAAAAGCTTCGATGGGAAAAGAAAAGGGTAGAACTTTTAAGTTCCAAATTATTACCGGCAACGGAATATACAGAATGCGTATATTCTCACGCAAAAAGTGTGTATCAATGATTTAGTTTTTAGGCTGGCTGTTGGTTTTTTCTTAAAATTTCTAAATTAAACAGAACGGGTTTTCTGTAAAGTGTGTATGAATGAATGAGTTTCTAGGTCGGCTGTTGGGTTACCAGGAAATTGACAACGGCGTGCCAGACCTAGTTTTTTTTTTTTTCCTTTTTTCCTTTCTTGTTTTTGTACTGATTTATTGAAAAATACTTGTGGGTCCATTCATTTTGTATATTTCTGTAACGTGTCTTGAAATAACTCCACTTATTTTAAAGATACATTTTTATTAATATTTTTTAAAATATTTATATCAGTTTGACTTTCTTGCTTTGTCATTTCATTCACGTCTTTCTCCTGTGTTATCATTTTTATATTTATTGATTAGTCTATAAAAATTATAGAGCATTCTTAGTAATAGTTTATTATTTGTATGTCATGACACTTATGTTTTGTTGTTGTTGTTGTTGTTATTAGTATTATAGTTATAAATATTATAGAGCATTCTTAGTAATAATTTATTATTTGTATGTCATGACACTTATGTTTTGTTGTTGTTGTTGTTATTAGTATTATAGTTTAGTAGTAAGTATGGGTGCTTATTCTATATTTAGTTAGGTGCATTTTGACAAGAAACTTTAATTAGTTGGTATTTTATATGTTAAATAATGTATTGGTTGTCGCACACCTATGGTCTTAGTTCCATACTTCTAATCTTATATTAATCTAGGCAAAAAAAATTGAAGTTACTATGCATTGAATTGGTCCACCACTTTGCCCTTTGGGTGATGTTTGACAAAAAAATTCTTAATGCCCATCTCCTCTGGCCACATTAGGGTGCTTCATTTTCCATGAATAACACAAGTTTTATTCAACTTGCACTCAAAATCATTTTTACACTAAAATCGACTTACCTAAGGACCTTAAAGAAACTATTGATATACAAATTGGTGAATCCCATTTCTAGGCGGGGGAAACTATTAATTGCCATCACCAAAAAATTGAATGGGTAATATGTGTTGGGAAAGTGTGTAGGATTGAATTTCAAGGTCGGTTGTTCGGCTACTCATTGTTCCGTTACAATTAAATTGACAATGACATCCATAGATTTTTTTTGTTTTTCTTTATTTTTGGTTTTTATTTATTTTAATCTTTTGATTTATTGAAAAATACTTTTGTGTCCATTCATTTTGTTTACTTCTTTTGTGTGTCCTCAAATACCTTCACTTATTTTAGAGATAAATTTATATTAATATTTCTAAATATGTGTATCGCTAAAACTCATTTATATGAATTTGACTTTCTTTATTTTGTCCTTTCACTCATGTTTTTCTCCTTTGTTTCACCATTTTTGTATTTATTGATGGTGTATTCTACTGTTAGAATTTTCTCTGTTACTAATAAAGTGGCTACTCTCTCCACTCTGATGCTCTAGATTCAAAACTAGGCAGAGAAAGTTTGGTTGGAGGTCAAACACCTCCAGCACCTGCTCGAACACTTGGCCACCACTCCCTGCTCGGTTAGTCTGGTTCCTCGTGATGCTCCTACTCATCGTCGCTCGCCACCTTAGTCACACCATTCTTCCCCTTCGCCCCAGGGCGGGGATTTCACAGACGACACTCCCTAAGCCAACGGAGCCCCTCTCCTTATTGTCGGTGGTCCCCTATATCTCGACCACCTTCCACCACCCATGGCGAGGTTTTGGGGCATCTTGGTGATTCTTGTGGAGCAAGTTGGTCTGCCTCTCAACAATACAAGTTTTCACGGTTGGCCCTTGTCATTTCTCCTTCTCAATTGATAATCCCGAGCAACAACAACAATAGTAGCAGTAACAAGATGAGACTGGATGGGAGCCCATCTCGACTCAACTCACCCTCGTTGTAGCTGGGGTGATAAGTCGGATAGTCCTTCGCCTCCTCCACTTGCCACCATGTTTGCTATTGCGGCCTAATTTTTTGGCTCCTTGTTTTTTTTGCCCTTTTATTATTGACGTCCACACTTTTATTTTGATTTAATTGGCCTCCTTCTCTAGGCTTAGCTGGCTTGATGTAATTGGCATTCTAGAGTGTGATCTCTTCCACCCATCTTTTGTATAATCAACATTATATTTATCTTGTTTCTATCAATAAAAGTGTGCTTTTCAAGCAATTATGTTTGTCTAAGTTAAGAAATCTATCGAAACGGAATTTGATAGTATCACTATTAAATATAAACTTAGAGGTAAAAAAATTCATTATCATAAATTGCCACGTAGTTGAAGGCCCTGCGCACATGCAAAAAAATCTTTCCCTCCAAAGTGTACTCACCAATGATGTTGGATAGGTAAAACACCTTGTTTGCGCACATGGTAAACAAAACAAGTTGCACTCATTTCCTAACTATAAAAATCAACAGTGTCTAGTACATGCATGTCATGATTTAATGAATAAAAATAGGTAAAGGGGCAACATCTATCAAAAAACAAGTTATGTTTATGCGCAATTGTTGGTAGCTCTTGGTGAGCCTTAGTAGCAGTACTTGTTGCTTTCAATAGCCTGTCACATTAGCTAAATGACACCCTCTGTAGGCTTGCGCACATGATGTAAAAATGCGGACATTTTTAAGCCTAATAGCGTCCGAGGGAGATTTGTGCAGGCTCTCTAATTAGCCCTTCTTGCTACCTAGGCCAACCCAGGGCGCACTGTAAATTTTTTTAAAATTGTCAAAATTTAGTACTTTTTGATTAAATACTAACAGAAACAGGAGTTAGTAAGATAGGTTTCCAATTACAAATTGCCACGTCAAATACAATGTTAAATGGCAGCTCAAGTACACGACACAAGTAAAATGTTAATGTGGAGAGAAGGGGGTAAAATGTTGTCTCGAAGCACTCTATCCGTGCATCGATGCACACTTGTTTGATAATCATTTGCGCGGGTTATGTGCAGGGCCAAATTAAAGGTTAGGAGCACCCTAGGCAGTAACTAAAGTGGAAGCCCTTCTTACATTTTTAGTTGTTAATTTTTGTCATCGAATAAATAAATAAAAGCTACGTACCCTATTTTATTTAAAAGGACGTTGTATAAGGATAATAATAAATCGCTAATTTAGAGAAATTGGCATATAAAAGAAAATATATATATTCTATGAAATTTTCAACTAAGTAAAAGTAATAATTGATAGCTTGAGAGAATTAATCACATGAGGTGCTCAGAATGCAACAAATATAATTTTTTATACAAGGCTTATTACTCAACTTATTTACCAATGTCAAGTAGGCGATGAGACTCAAAATTGAACAAAGCATCATTTATTTTCAAATCAATAAAACTTCTTAGGAGGCTCCCATGGTTTTGTGAAGAGTGGTATTTGGACCAAGCCTACAAATTCCTCCATAAAAAACAAACATTTCCCTCAAAACATTAAGAAAAAAGAATTAAATCATTCTTTCTTTCAATTATACTTAACCTTTATTAGCTACACCAATGACATTATAAAAAATAAGTGAACCTTTTTTAAGAAAAAAATCACACTTAATTATGTAGAGTTATATTAGAGAAAGAGTAAAAATACCAAAAAGTTGTATAAATTCATGAAATTTTAAAAATATACATATATATTTTTACTTGAAAAAATATTATAATACATTTTTATGTGTATTCATGAAATTTATACTACTTTATAATAATATCAATAATAATCAAGATCATGATTATCATCTTCACATTCATGCTCATTTTCATTTGCCATCATCATCGTTATTGGCACCATCATTATCGTGCATATTTAGGTTTTAAGGTTTACATATTGGGGAAATAGTTGTCATCTTTTTCATTTTCATCATTATCATACCATGATCTTGATTATCACGATCATGGTCATTGTCATTTTTCATTATTATTATTGTGACCCTCATTATCATTGTCGATATAATCATTGTTAGATCAAGATCATGATTATCATCTTCACATTCATGCTCATTTTCATTTGCCATCATCATCGTTATTGGCACCATCATTATCGTGCATATTTAGGGTTTAAGATTTACATATTGGGGAAAAGTTTCCATCTTTTTCATTTTCATCATTATCATACCATGATCTTGATTATCACGATCATAGTCATTGTCATTTTTCATTATTATTATTGTGATCCTCATTATGACACATGTTTAGGTATTCATTTCCCCATCATCATAGACATCATCATGATTATCATCGTTAGAATGATTTTCATCTTCACATTCATGGTCATTTTCATCTTCCATCATCGTCATTATCATCACCATTGTTATAATGCATATTTAGGATTTAAGGTTTACAAATTGTGACATAGTTGTCATCTTTTAATTCATCATCACCACTATCATTTTTCGTAGTTATCATTATCCTCATCATCATTATCACCACCATTAATACCACCACCATCAACATATTTGCCATCATCATCGTCGTGAATATTTTTTTAATTCTTATGTGCATATTGATATTATGTTAATTTGTAAATACATTAAATATTACAATCATCTATCGTGATCATGAGGTAAATAAGTTAGGTATTGTTTTATGAATAATGCAACTCCCGCGGTTGCTACTAGCATACCTATATTTATATAAATATATGTAATATATGCCGAGAGGTATATATTACATATATTTATATATTATATAAATATATAGGTGCCTTGTGAACTTCACCTCTTGGCATATTTTACATACATATAGAACATAAATTAAAACATGACATATAAAATATGCCAAGAAATGAAGTTCACAAGACACCTATATATTTATATAATATATAAATATATGTAATATATACCTCTCGGCATATATTACATATATTTATATAAATATAAGTATGCTAGTGTTAAGTTCTAATAATAATTAAAAAACAATAGGCAATTGCCTACTCTGTGTAAGGTTTAATCGCCCTTGGCTATGTGCAATCCTGTGTGCGCGGGGCCCAGGCTATGAGCGATGAATCCAAGGTTTTGACTCGTGAGTCGTGATCTAACCAGCTGTTAACCAGTTTATCTGGCACTAAATGTTATCATTTATACCAGCTGTCAAAAAATATTTCCGTCGAATAAATTATTTCAAAAGACCGAGGCAGTCAAATTAGTCACTATCTCGCATTCGGCCACGAATGCCCGATCCGTGCCTTACGAAGTTGCGCCAATGAACGAGCAGAACAGGCTTGACGCATCCTGAAAGGGTACTGTGGATATTCAATGTTTGTTCGAACTGCCTCTGGAAAAAATGCATAGATTCAGTGTTGGCTTCGAATACGACAATGAACCAGCAGAACGGGGTTGACGCGTCCATCCGGCCTTACCACCTTTTTATCAATCATCGCGGACCCGACGTGAAAAACACCCTCGCCAGCACTATCTCTTATTTGCTCTGCGACAAAGGATTGAATGTGTTTTTTGATAAAACGGAATTTAAGCCCGGCCAAGAATTGTTCTCTACCATCAAAGAAGCAATTCGCACTTCTTCGGTCCATATTGCCATTTTTTCTCCCAAATATGCGGAATCGCCATGGTGCTTGGAAGAACTCTGTTTAATGCTTAAAAGTGGCGGTAAGATTATTCCTGTCTTTTATCATGTTCCTCCTGCAGATCTTCTACGCCTTCAAGATGGTAAAGGGATATACGCAAGTTCATTCAAAAAATTAAGAAAGAAGACAGACAAGAAGGGCAAAATCAGATACGACTCAGAGAAACTTACGGAGTGGAGAGAAGCGCTAAAACGAGTGTCCAATTGTTCGGGCTTGGAATTGGATTCAGCGACTTTCAGCGGGTAAGCGCTTCTTCCTCTTCACATGTTGAACTGTACTAAGTGCTAACGTTTCCAAGGAAATGAATATTGTTTGAAACTCAAACATTAGGGACGAGGGAAAGCTGGGGAACGCTATACTGGGTCGCGTAATGGAGCATTTTATAAAGGCGCGTAAGAAGCCCGTGGATGCCCTCGACGACGCAGTCGAATACTTCAAGTACTTTCTGTCGGAGTCTAGAAGTGTGTATCCGCATGTTCACACTGTGGGCATCGTTGGAATTTCCGGGTCAGGAAAAACTACTTTGGCCGAAGAGTTCTATTACAGGCAGCAGGGATATTTCGACAGATCCAGTTTCCTGCTCGATGTAAGAAATTCCTTCGAACGAAATGGATTGCAATCTTTGCAGAGTCAGCTGCTAAAGGAATTAACAGGCGACGAAATTAAAATCAGCCATATAAGCAACGGAAAAGAGATTCTTGAAGATAGGCTAGATTGCTTATCTCGACAGAAATCGCTAAAGTTTCTCATCATTCTCGATGACGTTGACAATCGAGATCAGTTGGATGCTCTGCTGCTCAAGGATGGTCTTTTGGGGCGAGGGAGTTGGGTTATACTCACATCCCGCGATAGGGCGATCCTTAAACTTTCTGGAATTTCCAGAGACAGGCAGTACAAAATCAAACCGCTGGTTATGGAGGACGCTCGAGAGCTCTTGTGTAGAGAGGCATTTAACCAACCCGATCCGTTGCCTGGATTCGAGCGTCTGGTTGAATCTGCTGTAAGCAAGTGCGGCGGAACACCCTTATTTCTCAAGCTTATTGGCGAACATCTCCAGTTGTATGGGAAAAATAACATAGAGTATTGCGAGCGCGAACTGGAGATGATCACATTTGCTACAAGCATTGTAACCAAAGCAACACCATTCTCCTTTTTTCCTACTTTTTATCTTTTATTTCATGTAGTCGTTGCACTGAATAAGAAATTGAGAGTTACCTTTACTGAAATTCCACTTTTTTCTCTGTAAGATTTTTTTCTTTCACCCTTCCTCCCCGTGGAAACCTTTTGTTTGTTCTTTTAAAGCATTCTCCTTTGGACATTGCGCTTAACTTGGTGAGCTTGAGTGTGGCAACCCATCCATTTACAGGAATAGCAATGGTATTTCTCATGGGAGAATCAATGAGATTGAACTTTAGAGGGTTTGGTACTGGATTATAGTTCCCAAATACCTCTCCCACAATGTAAAAAAATCATATTCATAAATATGAAAAAGATGACTCTCAGCTATGAAAATATTTGTGCACTGTAGAATTATGAGTACTACGATATTTTATTTCAGAACCTTAACTTTTGTGTCCTTTTTAGGAGACCATAGGTTTCTGCTCACGTTCCATATAGTGTAATCAAACTGTACAAGAGGATTATCTAGTATGTCTCTAGTGAAGATTCTATGGATGTCGTAGTAGTGATCTTTTATTAGAAAAAAAAAATTGGGGTACAACACACAATCTATTATTGAAACTTGTTGCAAATATAGTATTGTTGGGTCCTACACAAGATTGAAAGGGTGGGAAGTTGAGAAAACATAAACCGAGTGTGAAAAAAAAAATTTATCGATTTTATGGGGGACATTGACAGGGTGATCTACAAAGGCTAGGCTTCTTAGCACGCATGAAAATTTGGTTTCAGCGGTGGTATCATTATAAGCATGCATGGAAAATGTAGAATATTGCACCTGACACGTGAAGTGTTTGTCTAATGTGGGAAAAAAATGGATTCATGGAATGCCATGTTGGCTAGATATGCATAAAATATATTTGAGGAAAAAGACATTGGGAACTCGCAAGCAAATGCAAGTCACCGACTGAAAGAGAGGATTAAAATCCCCATGTTTTTTTCCTATAGAAAACATCAAATATAGGTATGGTTTTCCCCTTTTCGCTTGCACTAAATCTCGCTTCATCATTTCTAGTTTTTTAAAATTAAATTTTGAATGATAGGGAATGTAATCCCAAAAATTGAAAATAAAACTTACCTTGACACAATCTCTTAAAACATTAAAAAAAGATCTTGAAAGTCATGCGCATGGAGTGCCACACCCAAATGTACCACAAGACTGAAATTCTTTTCTTCACCCGTGGTGACAAGGAACACCTTAGAGAACCTTAACCGCTTTGTTTGAATATATTTAACACTCCTGAAATTCATATTCCTAAACCCTCTTAGCTTATCAGTAACTTATGGTGACATGGTCATTTTAATAAAACACGGTCAGTTTCGGATTACGGTTATCGCTTTGCTTGAGTGAAATTGAAAAACCACTACTTCACACCTCTACGCTGTCGACAAGATAATCATAAACCACATTCATTTGTTTGAAAATACCATTAAAAACTAATTTTTCAAGTGAGTTTTGGGGCCCGTTGGTCATTGTCTGACAAGAGTTTACTGACATAATTACGATAACTGGCCCCGAAGTTTCCCTTGTAACTTGAGCTTTGCTTGTCGTAATCAACTTCTTTCAGTCACGATGAATTCTATATATATAGGGGAGTAAGTAGGAATCATCTAACTATGTGATTGAACTTGAAACAAATGTGATTTAGACCCCGTTGTAGCACTTTTGTTTCTTTGGACAGTTTTCTCAACCTTAGCCAAAATCTTCTTTTTGAGTCTTGTTTGACTTCTAGCCACGCATGTGACCTCGTAATACCATTGCAATGATATGTAGAATTTTATTCTATCTTTAATCTTGTATAAATGAATTTTGAAATGTATGGTGATTTTCTCTCTCCACCCTCTTCTATCTCTAGAAATGACTATGATACTTGATTGTTTTGAAAAAACGTAAATGAATTGGGAAATGTGAATCATTTTAAAATGAAATGATAATTGAAATGAAATGTAAATGTTTATGACATTGTGAATGGAAAATAAAATGTCTCTTAACTTTCTCTCTCATCCTTACTCTCTCTCTAGTACCAAAATATTAAGTGCAACTAAATGTGAAAGCGTGAATGCATAAGAAACAAAACTCTCTCGCTCGCTCTCTCTCATTGAAATGTTAAAGATGATGAATGTGTGGATTTATGTTTGAGTGTAGTGGATTTACATACTCATTCCTAGGAGTGACACAACATTGGTTGCAGGGAATCCAAACAAGAGGAATTTTATGGATGTGATATGTTGTAACTAATTAGTTGTCATTGTAAATTTATATTAATCTTGTAATACATGTATTACCATAGAATAATTATATGTATTGTTTTTCAAAGAATTGTTCTTTGTATATTTTGAAAAGTAAATACCAATGTGGCTATATTTTACAGTGTCGAATTGGATATGAAGTTGTACTCAATGTTGTACCTATGTTATAAAGATATTAAACCAATCTTTTTCTATGTTAATAATTGGCATATTTCCTTAACACCCACAATGCTAGGTAGAATCTCCTCTCATCAAAACTAACGAAAGTAAAAGAACAAGTTATAATGCCTATTATCCTTCAATCCCCCATTTGAGTCTTTTTACAGGGTATAAAACATTGATCATGTTAATAAAATACTCTGATCTCATTAATCACCTTCATGTTTTGCACCTAAGACGCCTTATTAAGAACTTTTTACCTGAATATTTTTAGATGTGGTGATTTTATGTTGTGAAACCTATCATATTGGCATGAGTGAGGTGATCATGTCAAGGTGTTGTAGGTATGACCATATCCTGAATAAGATTAACCCTATTATGTGTGATTTCCCTTGGTACACTAGTGGGTGGCCAAAGCCTTGCAAGATAGTTTGTGGTTGTACATTTGATTGATATCTTTTGAGATCTAAATTATGTGAGTGAAGACTACATGTCGAATTACTTGTGTATTTATCCAACAATTGAAATAGGTCCTTAGGATACTTTTGAAATGCATAAAGTTGTTTGGGATATCTCTCTTTCAATATACACTTGTATTTCCATGTCCAAGAGCATTGAAATGAGTTGTCTTATGCGAGGTCGTACTCCTTATAGTCTTAAATCCCTAGGTGTTTAGTAAGTGTTATAGGGATCACATTTGTTCCAAAATGATGCTAATACAAGACCAAAGTAACCATGTGAATGTGGTTAGTAAAATGGTAAATAAGATTAAACTAAGAAATGACCTCTACAAAAATGGTACACCAATGAGCAATGTTAAAATCAACTAAAATGTCAAATGTGATCATAAGATGAATGTGATAAAGTAGAGCTCTATGAACAATACAACAACCTAATAAATTCAAAAACCAAGTATGATGCATGGTCACATGCTTTGCATACATGAATGTGGTTAAACATCGATGCTAATGAAATAATGAAATGTAGCCCTGAGATTGGGATACCTTTGGCTATAGCCAAGGTCTTGTGGGCTAAGGAAATTGCACTCTAGTTGGACTTGTAAAAGTTAGTAGAACCGTTGATGTAGATACAAATATATTAAATCTAGGATCACTCATGATGTAGAATTTATGGTCGAAACGTGTAATTGACCCGTTTATGTTGAGAGTAAATCCTTAAGATGATGAAACAGAAGTAGTTTGAAATGTGAAATTTGTCATTTAAGTTCGAAGAAAAATCTCTATAAGAAGAACATAGGTGTAATGTACCCTTCCATGCACAATATGATTGTAAAAATACGAATTCCTAATTGGAGCAATGGATTGTGAAGCAAGAATGATACAACTTAATTAGTTAACCTATATAGTTGGTTATAATAACTGGAAGATGAAAAAAGTGTATTGTTAGTATTAAACAATGCTATGAAATGAATTCAGGATAGGTTTTCTATTGATCTAGTAACCTTCCCTTTTTCTTCCTGTGAATTTTCCTCCTTGTAACGAGAGTATTTTTCAAAACCAAGTAAACACAACTCTTTCAAACAAATCGTTAAGTCAAATATTAGAAAATGCATGTGTGTATATACGTTCCTACTCACAATCATGTTATATAAAGTTATTTCCACAAGAGAAATGGAAAAAATATGAAGGAACCACTATAGGTGAAATGTTAAACGATCGACTAGAAGATTTGGTATGGTTTCGTTGGGAAAATTGTCCTCACATAAGCATTGATCTCCCCGAAATCAACAACTTACGAGTCTTAGAACTTGTAAAGGGAAATCTTGAAACTTTATTTCAGGTACGTTCTTCAAGATCCTCAACCTTCCTCGATTTGGTTTTCGTGCTGAATTCCTTACTGCATAATGTCTGAGATATTTTAATGTTTTTGGACTAATCTCAAAATTGTATGTAGCTGCCAGCACAATTGCGCGAGGTTCGTGTCAAAAAATGCCGCAAACTCGTAGAAATTCCACCGGCGTTCGAATCATTAATACAATTGGAGAAGATGACATTAATCGGCTGTGTTAAACTTGAAATTTTGCCACAACAGCTCTGTCAACTGCAAGCTTTGAAACACTTGGAGCTAAGGAAATGTGAGTCCCTGACTTCCTTGCCGGATCGTTTTGGGGAGTTAACAAATCTGGTCCACATAGACTTTTCTGATTGTGAAAATTTGTCTCAACTGCCCCGGTCTTTTGGCCAGTTGTCGCAACTTAAATATCTAGAGCTACGAAACTGCAGGAACCTGATGATACACCCAGAGCTATTCGAAGAAATTAATAGTCTTGAGCAGTTGGGCTTTGAGAATTGCAGGAACTTGCGGCAGCTGCCAACTCAAACGACATGTCAAGTCTTTTTGCGTAAGCTAAATTTGCTTGGTACCAGCTTCGAACAACTGCCAAACGACATTGACCAATGGACAAAGTTGGAGCTACTGTATATAGAAAGTCCCTTCTTGACAAGTTTACCACTTTGTTTAGGGAATATGCGCTGCGTGACCCAGCTTGTGTTGTTTAATTGCCCATAGTTGATGAGTTATCCTTTACTTCAACATCTGGGGATTTCATATGATCCAAACCTGCAAGATACTGCTGATCTTACAACTTTATCCATCTATGGTGGGCAGATCACCGATCCTAATGTGAGAAGATATGTGGGTCACATTACCTCTCAATGAAGCGGGAGCGTCGAGACAAATTGGTGGAGGAACAGTTTAGGCCTCCAATGTGACACTCACCTATGGCCGTCAAAAGTTTTGAAGTAACAAGGAGATTTTTCAGTATTGCGCTTCAAATTGTACATGGCTGTATTTCAAATATAATTTAAAAATATCATTGTAACGTCTAGATATATTTATGTAATAACCTGTGCGTCATATTTATATATATGCAAGGTGGAAATGGCGTTAGTATAACCATTTTTGCCAGTATTTTGCGTCATAAACATGGAAAACTGGTCAAATTGCGATAAATTTGAACTAATCAGAGTTCCGTTACGCCGATAGGCATATCTTTACAATGGAACAAACCCGCCTGCAATTGAGACATTCTAGCTAATCAAAGTCGTCTATTCAACATGTTGATTATGGATTAAATCAGGCCATTAAAAATTTTCACTGCTTATCTCGGAAATTATCGGGTTTGATAAAGCTTTGTTGTCCTTTTGGGAGAGGATGCATGTCAGTCAGTGGGATCTGGGCATATATGTAACCGGAGCATTGAGTTGGTTCACTAAACGCAGGCATCAAGTTTCCACGTCACAGAGCATTGATCTATATTCACCAAATGCATGAAACAAGTGTCCCACGTGATCAATTCATCTCTTGAAGAAGCTATCATCTTGTGCCAAAAATAGAGTTTCGAAATAAGGCGTGGATATTGGTGGAGCATTAAATACAGTTTCAAACAAAGTCTTTAGGTAGATATCTCTTTTAATACCTATACACTAGCAATTGCATGTCAGTAGTACAATGTGAATGCTGAAAGGGAAGAGTTTGATGAATGAATCGAAATGAGGATCAAAATTATGTTAGAAAGAGAAGTTGTCTCAATAAAAAAACATAAAGTAAGGTGAGCTGAAGGAGGAAAGGCCTATCCCTCACGTAAGTTTGCATGGAGTAGTGAGGTGGTTGTTGATTGAGCACTTTCCATTGTTTTAATGGAGTTAATCAAGTTAACAGAAACCATATCATTTCAATTCATTCCGGTGACTGCTCAACGTTGCCTGTCAATTCATCTGTCTATTCACATTCATTGTTGTGAATTTGTTGCGCTTCATGTCAATACATCATTTCAATTATTTATTGAATGTTACTATTTATTGAATGCTACGTAAATGATATCCTTTACATTAAATTATTTACTCCACTTTTTTGCGCCATTACTTTGCTTTTTTTTCTTTTTTTACATGTGTGAATTTATTTAAGTATTGCAAAAAAGAACAACGCTCATATCTCACCCAGTTTTAAGGAAGTTAATGAGATTTCTAAAGGTGGGATGTGAGAAAGAACAATGCTCATGGCAGGCAAGTTTGGAAACAATCTATACATTGCAAATCAAGTAAGAACATTGATTTTTTTAAAAATCAGTAATAACAAGTTGGCACAAAATTCATGAACTTTCTAATTGCTACGTTATAAAACTCTCAAGACTTATACAATGTTAGCTAGGAGGTAATGTTCGATGATGATACTAAGTAATTAAAAAAAAACTAGAGCAAAACAATATTATTATAGCTTCAATTCTTACAAAGAAAACCACATAAAAGCTCTTCTTTTGTTCTTGTTAAGTGCATAGAGTTTTTTGTTTTGTGTTTTGTTTCATTCAAATGACGATTAGCTAATGCAAGCTCTATTGTGAATATCTATTTATAATAACTTCATATTTTTAAGTCAATTATTAAAGCCCATGTTCAAAATATTCCATTTTTTCCCCATAAAATGAATCCCTTTGAGGCATTTTGTCAAACAGTTCATGTGTCGTTTGTATGCTTCCACATTTTCTATACGTCTACTAGGGCACTTGCAATTAAATATAATAGGAATTGGATTTCTATTACACTCTTAATAATGAAAATATGCAAGAAATTCTTGTGGAAGTTCTAAATATACAACAATTTTAACACTCTTTACCTACTAATTTCTAAATGTTTTCTCCTACTTATTTACATGGTAGACAACTACCCCAATCACACACAACAAATTTTCCAACACTACACTTTATTTCCAAATATATTAGGACCATTTCAACAAAATCAATCCATATGAATTTCAGTTTCTCTCATACTTATAAGTATATATCAACAGTTTCTTGTTTGTGTTATAGTCTTCATTGTAATGGCATGTTGTTGTTATGGCAGAACTTGGTAGTTCATTTTAAAATCTATTCATCAAACACCAAGCTCATAACAATGACTGTAAAAAAAATTCGGTAATTGATCAGCTGTCCATGGGTTGTATCAAATGTCGTGAGGGTTAAGAGATGGTATCCCCACCATCCCAAATTTAGCCTAGTCTAGGTCTTTGAATCCATAGTCGGAATTTGAGCATAAACACTAAGTTACGATGTGCCTAAGGTAAAGCCGAAGATGATTGATTTACAATGTTCCCAAGCTAAAACCGAAGGTGAGTTTTTTGCTTCAACCCAGCATAAGTTTAACTCATCTTGTTTATTAATTTATTAAGTTTTTGAATTATTTTTCTAGTCATTTACCACAACATCAAGTCTTATAGCCATCTATCAAAGCTGAAAGGAGTAACAAGTCTGGTTAGTGTTTGCTAGATTTATTTGAAACAAGACTAATTGAAAACAAAGACATTATAAGATGAATGGTAATTCAGATACTTAAAGCTAATATTCAAGGTAGATTTTTCCTAAGAGATTTTTAATTACAACTATACAATAGCAAATTACGTTGTCACCCAAACTAAAGGATGAAACATGTTATTTTACAAGATATAGTCATTATAGTGTATAAAACTATGATGCCAAATTCTTATGTGCCTACAGGATCTATATCAAAGTAGGTTACTTTCCCATGTAGTACGTTGTTGCATCAATGACATTTATTTCTAAAGATTGTTTTGTACATCATAGTGTTATGAAACTATTAAAATTTATTTCATTAAATTACTTTGAAATAATTTCCAATTCATTCCCTCCTACTATGAGTACAATAATTTAGCAACATATTACGTTGTTACCTCTGATAATGATGATCTGACTCATTACTAGATTACAGAAGATACATGGTGTACTATATAAAACTATAATTTCAAATCTTAGTGTGCATACAGGATCTATATCAAAGTAGGTGCTCGTTCAATGTAATACATTGTTGCTTTAACAACCTGCATTTTTAATGTTTGTTTTACATTGCATAATCTATCCAAAGTTGTTTCATTCAATTAAATTGGAATATTTTCCAATTCATTACCTCACACTTTAATTACAATAGTTCAACAACGTATTACATTGTCACCAAAAATAAATGATGGAACGCATTGTTTTTACAAGCTATAGTCATTATAGTGTATAAAAATATGATGTCACATTCTTTTTTACCTACATAATCTATATCAAAGTAGGTTACTTTCCCACGTAAAATGTTGATGCGTCAACGACATGCATTTTTAAAAATTGTTTTACACTGCATAGTGTTATGTATCTATTCAAATTTGTTTCATTCAATTACTTTGAAATAATTTTCAATTCTTTCCCTCCTACTATGATTACAACAATTTAGCAACATATTACATTGTTACCCCTGATAATGATGATTTGACTCATTACTAGATTATAGAAGATACATCATGTACTATATAAAGCTATAATTTCATATCTTAGTGTGCCTATAGGATCTATATCAAATTACGTGGTTACTCAACATAATACGTTGTTGCTTTGATGACCTACATTTTTAAAGTTTGTTTTGCACTACATAATATATCCAAATTTGTTTCATTTAATTAAATTGGAATATTTTCCAATTCATTCCCTCCCACTTTAATTACAACAGTTCAACAACATATTACATTCTCAGAGACAACTAAATGATGGAACATGTTATTTTTACAAGCTATAGTAATTATAGTGTTTAAAAATTTGATGCCACATTCTTATGTGTCTACAAAATCTATATCAAAGTAGGTTACTTTCCCAGGCAATAAGTTGTTACGTCAACGACATGCATTTTTAAAGATTGTTTTGCACTGCATAGTGTTATGTATCTATTCAAAAAAAATTCATTCAATTGCTTTGAAATAATTTCCAATTCATTGCCTCCTACCATGAGTACAAAAATTTAGCATTATATTACGTTGTTACCTCTGATAATGATGATATGACTCATTTCTAGACAACAAAAGATACACGATGTACTATATAAAACTATAATTTCAGATCTTAGTGTACGTATAGGATCTATATCAAAGTAGGTGGTTGCTTCATGTAATGTGTTGTTACATTGATGACCTACATTTTTAATGTTTGTTTTTGCACTACATAATCTATTTAAAGTTGTTTCATTCAATTAAAATGGAATATTTCCTGATTCATTCCCTTTCACTTTAATTACAACAGTACAACAACATATTATGTTGTCACCTAAACTAAATGATGGATCACATTATTTTTACAAGATATAGTCATTATTGTGTATAAAATTGTGATGCCATGTTCTTATTTGCCTACAACATCTATATTAAAGTAGGTTACTTTCCCACATAATACATATTTAAATTTGTTTCATTCAATTACTTTGAAATATTTTTAATTCGTTATCGCATACTATGAGTACAACAATTTACCAACATTTGAAGCACTTTATGGTTGGGAATCCTATCTTTTCTTCCTTTGAAACTAGGGGCCAATCATACAAATTTATTTCATCGAATCTAAAATATAATGATAATACCCTTACCTTGACAAGAGGTCACTCTATCGTTCTTTGGTTTGAGAAAGAAATTAAAATATTTCATGACTTGTACAGATTTGGGAAGTGGATGGAGTGGATAGACCTTAAAGATTTCTATAAGCTTCCTAAATCTCAATTCAGGATGTATACAATTCTCATAAATGCTTTCATAACTACCTCTACTGGACTAATTATGGAGGATGATAATGATTGCTAGGATATGATGAGGTGGCTCAAAGGGCACCCTCTCCAAGAAATTTTTTAGGTTTAAAAAATTTATTAAAAAAGGAGAAGGGTATTTTTTAGATTTAGGAAATTTTTAATCTTGAATACATTTATTTAAAGTAAATTTATCAGATGTGTTGATGCCACTTATTAGCTCAACCAACTCTTATATTCTAGCTTATTATCTTAAGAACATTCACTAATCATAACCCACATGCCTTTCAGTGAAAGATGAGGTCATAGGATATCCTCATGGAGATCATATACTTTCATGGTCATGGTTCTTGTAGTTTCGGGTCTGATTACTCAGGGGTATGTTCACCCTAACATGTAATCCAAAAAAAATTCCTTCAAGAGAAAGTGCTCCTACACACTCTAGTTCATAGCTCTAGTATAATAAAAGTGTTTACCTTCCAAATTTTCAGTCTGCAACTTTCCCACTCAATTTTTTTTTAAATTTTCTGGGCTTCCTTTGCTCGCTAATGATGGGCCCTTTTAGATAGGTTACAGACCTCCCTGACGGATCTGAAACTCCTCGTACTCTTAATGAGTCTTGGAGGTCAGTTGTGACGAGTTCCCCCAAGGTTTCCTACACTATTAAGCTACAACCTAAAGTTGTGGAATGAAAAAAATATCTGAAGGTTCCTTCATAGGTCACAAATGTGGAGATTTCCTCGAGGGAATTATATATAATTGGTAAGATGATAGGTCATCACCCTTGGAGGATATTTGGAAATGGGCATGCACTAAGTGGGCCCCTTGTGCCCCTTGGAGATTGTCGCAATGCCTAATGGCTTCATTCTTTTCACCTCTAAACTTAAGAAGATTTCACCTGTGAACTCCTTGGAGATCCATGGTTGTTCAGAAAATGTGGTTTCTATCTTAGGAAATGGTCGTCAGGTTTTAATCCTCGCACAGAGAAAATTATTCAAGCTCTAATATGGGTTTTCCTTCTAGATCTTACGATGGATTTTTGGACCCCCTCTGTCATTGAGGGTATAGCTCTTTCATTGGGATCCCTTATTGCTGTTGATTAGGCAATGAAAGATAAATCTAGACTCATCCATGCTAGATTATGTGTTATTTCTTATATTAGTTTTCCTCTTCCAAAATATATTGATATCTTATCAAACCTTGGAGTCTGGCAGCAATCTATTGAGTATGAGTAGGCTCCTCAATCCTGCTCTATATGTAAGAGTATTGGACATACATATATATATTAGCCATCGAAACCTATGCCTAAGAAGAATGCCTCGGTTAGACCACCTAAATTTAAGAATAAATATGTTCCCAAATTTGTTCCTGAAGTAAGCACTTCTAATCGCTTTAATGCTCTCTAGGAAAAGGGTGTAATCCCTTCGATTGTTCCCCCTGAACAACTGTCTCATTCTCCAAAGGTGGAAGATTATGCCATTCTCTCATCATCCTCTCTCCGATCGCTCCCCGACCCCTCTCTTAAGGTTAGCTTCCCTATATTTCCCACAAATTGAATGAAGAGGTCTTCTCCTATCTTCCTTCCTCATGCTCTCCTTTTATCTTCCTTAATGTTGGCTTGACCTTTCCCTTTCCCTTCCCATTAGTTATGGAGGATGATGGTCCAACCAAGAACACATGAAGAAACTGTAAGAAAAATTGTGATGTTGGCTCAAGAAAAAAAGTAGGAAGAGCCTCCAATCATGTTAATTTCCAGCTAGAGACAACCTAAAATATTACACTAGGTTGTCAAGGTATCCTCACTCTGGAGGGGGGAATCTAAATCCAAAAATGAAGATAATCTCCTGGAATATAAGGGGAATAAATTTTTCCCTCAATAAAAGAGTCCTTAAGGATATAATATTAAAGTATACCCGGACATCATCATGTTACAAGAAAAAAAGCTCAAGGAGGATTCAATCCTTCCTAAGGTTTGGCCCACAACCTCCTTTTCCTCTCAGGTCTCTTCTGGGAACTCTGGGGGCCTTTGTATTCTTTGGGTTACTAAATTTCTATTTAGAGAATGTATCATTAAAAATCCCCATTTAATGGGAATGTATTTTCAAGAAATAGGTTCAAGGTTAGGTTGGATAGCTATAAATGTGTATACACCCAATCTGGAAAATTAGAGAAATAATTTGGAAAGAGATTCTTGATGTTAGGAACAACAAAAAACATCTACTATGCCTCATAGTTGGAGATTTTAATACTCCTTGGTACCCCTTGGATAAAAAATGCGGTACACCAACCAGCTGCAGTAGTATGGATTCCTTTACCAATTTCATTCATTCAGGTGATTTTTTTTACTTTGGTCTTCATGATTCCTCCTTTACTTGGAAAAATCATAGATTGGGTACTAACCTCATTCAAATAAAGCTAGATGGAATGCTTGTTTCTATTGATTGGTTATCTTTTTTTCTGATTTCTTCTTAAGATCTCTCCCAAGAGTTGCTTCAGATCAGAACCCTTTAATACTAAGTGCTATAGCTTTCCAAATGTATGAGAACATACCCTTAAGATTCGAATTGGCTTAGCTAAAAAAAATAAAGTAGATTTCTCCCTCGAAGGACAACTATAAAACTTTAGCCACTCATTAAATATAGTCTCTCCAAAAATAAGAATAATCTATACTTGTCAAAATTAAATACTATCTTGAAGATTCCCACATCGATCAACTTCACGAAGAACTCAAGGATAACCTATTCATCCCAATTTAGACTTCTCACATCAATTATTCTATACACACAGAAATAAAAAGTCAAGAAAAAGAAAAACTTTTGGTCATGGACTTGCTTATTCTATTTTTGGGTATCTTGCAGAAAGAGCATGTTTTCCCACAACAAGGCTATGCTACACAACCCACTCCACCTTACCTTATTTTATTTTCTTCTACCTACTCAAGGGACGTGGTACAAATGTGACACTTTGTGATTATGAAACTTCCTTCATCCTTGGAACTATCAATCATGCACTGCTTCTAAAGCTTTTATGTTCATGAGCATATATTTGGTATGCCCGTTATGGTCCTTTCCACTTAAGGAACATTCTACTTCTTTTCGTTTCACCTCTAACTACTTATTGATTCTTCAATAGGAGACGACCTTTGAAATCTAATATGTGGGATCATTTCTCATTTCACTTACACCTATCCTGCATACCTATACCCATCATCTACCTTTGGACATTTAATCAAACAACATCATACATCTCCCTTACCCAATAAACCTCGACACTCCAATTCATAGCTGTAGTATAATAAAAAATTTTACCTTCCAAATTTTCACTCTACAACTTTCCCACTCAAATGTTTTTTAAATTTTCTGGGCTTCCTTTGATTGCTGATGATGGGCCCTTCTAGATAGGTTATGAACCCCCCTGATGGATCTGACGCTCCTCATACTCTTAATGAGTCTTAGAGGTCAGTTGTGACGGGTTCTCCCAAGGTTTCCCACTCTATTAAGCTATAGCCTGAAGTCATGGAATGAAAAAAATATCTGAAGGTTCCTTCACAGGTCACAGATGCGGAGATTTCCTCTAGGGAATTATCTATAATTGGTAAGATGATAAGTCATCACCCCCTAGAGGATATTCGGAAATGGTCACACACTAAGTGGGCCCCTTGTGCCCTTTGAGATTGTTGCAATGCCTAATGGATTCATTATTTTCAGCTCTAAACTTAAAGAATATTTCACACGTGCACTCCTTAGAGGTCTGTGGTTTTTCATAAAATGTGGTTTCTATCTTAGGAAATGGTCATCAAGTTTTAATCCTCACATGGAGACAATAATTCAAGCTCCAATATGGGTTCTCCTTCTAGATCTTACGTTGCAGTTTTGGACCCCCTCTATCATTGAGGGTATAGCTTGGGATCCCTTATTGTTGTTGATGAGGAAACAAAAGCTAAATATATACTTATCCATGCTATATTATGTGTTATGGATGATATTAGTTATCCTCTTCCAAAATATATTGATATATTATCAAACCTTAGAATATGGCAGAAATCTATTGAGTATTATTAGGCTCCTCAATCCTACTTTATCTGTAAGAGTATTGGGCATATGTATCTATCTTGCCCATGGAAACCTATACCGAAGAAGAATTCCCCAGTTTGATCGCCTAAATTGAAGAATAAATATTATGTTCCCAAATCCATTCCTGAAGCGAGCACTTCTAATCCCTTTAATGCTCTCTAGGAAAAGGGTGTAATCCCTTCAACTGTTCCCCATGAAAAAACCATCTCATTCTCTGGTGGTGGAATATTATGCCATTCCCTCCTCACCCTCTCTCTGATAGCTCCCTGATCCCCCTCTCGAGGTTAGCTTCCCTATATTTCCCACTACTCGAATGAAGAGGTCTTAATCTATCTTCCTTCCTCATGCTCTCCTTTATCTGCCTTAACGTTGGCTTGATATTTCCCTTTCCCTTCCCATTAGTTATGGAGGATGATGGTCCAACCAAGAACACACAAATAAACTGTAAGAAAAAGTGTGATGTTGGCTATAGCAAAAACGTAGGAAGAACCTCCAATCAAGTTAATTTTTCAACTAGAGACAACGCAAAATATTACACAAGGTTATCAGGGTATCCTCACTCTGGTGGGGGGAATATAAATCCAAAAAATGAAGATAATCTCCTGGAATATAAGGGTAATAAATGTTTCCCTCAATAAAAGAGTCCTTAAGGATATAATATTAAAGAATACCTAGAACATCATCATGTTACAAGAAACAAAGCTCAAGGAGGACTCAATCCTTCCTAAGGTTTGGACCATAACCTCCTTTGCCTCTCAAGTCTCTTCCAGGAACTCTGGGGGCTTCTGTATTCTTTGGGATCCTAAAGTTCTGTTTGGATAATGTATCATTGAAAATCCCCATTTAATGGGAATGTTTTTTCAAGAAAGAGGTTCAAGGTTATGTTGGATAGCTATAAATGTGTATGAACCCAATCTAGAAAATCAAAGAAATAATTTGGAAAGAGAATCTTGATGTTAGGAACAATAATAGACATCTACTATGCCTCATTGCTGCAGATTTTAATACTCCTCTATACCCCTTGGATAAAAAAAGGTGGTACGCCAGCCAGCTGCAGTAGTATGGATGCCTTTACCAGTTTTATTTGTTCAGGTTATTTTTTTAGTTTGGTCTTCATGATTCCTCCTTTACTTGGAAAAATCACATATTAGGTACTAACATCATTCAAATAAATCTAGATGGAATGCTTGTTTCTATTGATTGATCATCTTTTTTCCTAATTTCTTTTTAAGCTCTCTCCCAAGAGTTGCTTCAGATTAGAGCCCTTTAAGACTAAGTGTTGTAGCTTTCCAAATGTCTGAGAAAATATCCTTCAGATTTGAATTGGCTTGGCTCAAAAACAACAATAAGTAAACTATAAAAATTTAGCCACTCATTACATAGTGTCTATCCAAAAATAAGACTAATATATACTTGTCAAAATAAAATACTATATTGAAGCTTCCCGCATCGATTAGCTTCACAAAGACCTCAAGGAGAACCTATTCATCCCAATGTAGACTTCCCACATCAATTATTCTATAAAAAATGAAAGAAAAAGTCAAGAAAAATAAAAACTTTTGGTCATGGACTTGCCTATTCTTTTTTTAGGTATCGTTTAGAAGGAGTATGTTGTCCCACAACAAAGTTACGCTACACAACCCACTCCACCTTACCTTATTTTATTTTCTTCTACTTACTCAAGGGACATGGCGCAAATACAACACTTTTTGATCATGAAAATTCTTTTACCCTTGGAACTATCAATCATACACTGCTTCTAGGGTTTTATGTTCACAAGCATATCTTTGGTATGCCTGTTATGATCCTTGTCACCTAAGGAGAATTATAATTCTTTTTATTTCACCTCTGACTACTTATTGATTATTCAATAGGATGGGACCTTTGAAATCTAATATCTGGGACCATTTCTCATTTCACTTACACCTATCCCACATACCTATACCCATCATCTACCTTTTCACATTCAATAAAAAAACATCATACATCTCCCTTACCCAATCAACCTCAACATAATCAATCTTACCATACCTGCCTTACCTATTCTACCTTACCTAGCCAACCTAAAATACAATAAACCTTACCCAATATATCTTATCTATTCTATCTTAACCAATCGACTTATACACAATTAATTCGAATTAATCTACCTTGCCCATCCTACCTTGCCTAAACTCACTAACTTACCTACAACCATCTTATTCTTCCCTATCCTAAGGGATAAATACATTGGTGTGAAGCCTCTTTTTCCAGGGCTATGTAAGTATCACTCCAAGGGCATGGGGCCCTTAGAGGTCATCTCAGCCACTCTTTTCCATCACTCTTTTCCCCTACCATTTTCCCCCTAAAAACAAACCTCATTAATTAGTTTTCATAAAAACAATAATTTAGAAATTAAACAAAAATAAACCAAACATAATCATTTAATTTCCATAAAACCAATAACTTGGAAATTAAAGCAACATAAACATAACCACTCCATGCCTAAATATCCAGTTTCCATAACATCAATAACTTGGAAATTAAACCAAACCATGCCTAAATATCTAGTTTCCTTAACATCAATAACTTAGAAATTAAACCATACCTAATCATCTAAGTTTCCATAGCAAAAATATATTGGAAATTAATCCATTCAATCACATTAAACCATGCCTAATCATCTAAGTTTCCATAGCAATAATATATTGGAAATTAAAATATTCAATTAAACCAAAACATGCCTAATCACCTAAATTTCCATAACATCAATAACTTGGAAATTAAACCATGCCTAATCATCTAAATTTCCATAACAATATATTGGAAATTAAACCATGCCTAATCTTCTATTTTCCATGACATCAATAATGGAAATAAAATCATATATACATCATCCAAACCATGCCTACATGTCTAATTTCCATGATAACAATACAATGGAAATGAAAATCAAACACATCATATATAACCATCATCATCAACTATATAACATGAATTTATGTGTGTCAATACATGTATACAGAGATATAAATAAGTAGTGTCTCTCAAAACCTCTCATATACATCTCACCTCTTCGGCACGCAGGCCGATATATATGTCAAAAATCAATAATACAAGATAATTACATCTCTGTGTAATCTCTATGAGGGCCCACCACCTCTTCTACTCTCCCCTATCTCCTCCTCTGGCCTGTGCCTCCAAAAAATAGTCACCTCCCACTCTCCCTGCCTATGAGACCAGTGGCTCTCTGAGCTGCTAGAACTCCAAGTCTGTGAACTAGTCCTTGCGTTAGCTTCCTGTTGTGTTATGTGCTCAACATATGATAAAACATATATACCATCATCTGTAAGTTGATCTTGATAGTACCTATCCTCACTTACAACATCACTATACCTATCCATGTAAATCACTCTAACTCTAACCTATGGCGCTTGTCCTACTGCTTGTAAAATGAGACCCTATCCTAGTGCATGTGCCTGTAAAATATGATCCTATCCCGATGCCTGTACCTATACCAGTGGACCCTATCCTACAGCGGGTACCTGTGTAACTACTAGTTGCACCTGTAATGAGGCCACCTGAGCCTATAAAGTAGCCAACTGGGCCTACAATCCTATAACCTACCCTCCATCCCCTATCAGTGACTGTGTTAGAGCTTGTGCCTGCGCATGGTCCTATGTTAGTTGTCCCTTTAAGTTGGTAACCTGTGCTATGTGCCTGGGCTAGCTATCACTTGGAAAGCCTGCCACATGCCCTTGTAACTGGTTCCTCTATACTATAACATAGTAGCCAAGATCAGGACTATCCCTCGCCTCAGTTGTGCTTGCCTGTAGCTGGGCTATCCACTAGCTTCATGTACCCATCAATAGTGCACCTACAGGCATCAATCTATCCTGTCGGCCACCTGCTCCTCCTGCCCGACAGGATCTACTAGAATGTGGTGGAGATAATGGTTTCTCCACGTCGTCTCTGCGGTACTATGGAAAGGGTGGAGGCACATCCTGCTACAGCCTAAACTAGTCGTCTAAGCTCAGTCAATCGGTATTATCATATCGTGCTCCCCGAGTCATTGCCATCCCTGTATCCACCTCACAAGTTACAACCCTGCCAACTCCTCATCCATACCTCCAAATAAATGGATAATCAGAGATATGGCCTCCACAAAATATTAATTGCTTGATAGACTCATCTAGTTAGCGCCTATAACAAGGTCACATCTCTTGATGCAACCACTTCCACCCTCGTGCATGTTTGCTCCTATTTGGAACCCACCTCCTGATATCCCTGCTCTATAGAACACCTCTATGACTAATCTTACTCGTGGTAGTCCCTAGGAGGATGTAAACACACTATGTTCTTCATTGGCCTAATAATGCAGAAGATATGTGCAACCCACTCCAAACCGTTGAATCCTCCGATATGTCCACAACTCCATGTATAGGTGAACCAGATATGCTGGCGCCCATGCAAAACAAAATCATCTCCTCTAATCATATCTTCCAAAACTACCATCAATGCTCATAGAAGTCTCCCACCCTTTGAATCCGGGAGAACGCATAACATCTAATAGCCACCATCATCAACACTGATGAATCTGGTCTTTTGTGGTTGTATGCAACATACATATCCCCATAACTGATGCTAGTGCTATGATAGGACAAAGCTCTCTACGAGCCTCTCCAAAAACTATCACCATAGGATCAAACAACATCATCTAAAGAACTATGGTACAATGGATCCCCAACAATCAAAAGCCACAAGATCATGTACACGTCCTCTGAGCAGTGATCATCATCTCTCCTAGTCAGAAAGGTGGAATGTGTTGGTTGACTGAATCCCATTTGTTGATGAGAGAGACCATCATGATGTGATCCCTAGACTATAGGTTCCTATATCGCCTAACGACGTACCCATCCCAACATCCCTCATCTGATCCCACTCTTCCTCAATAACGTCGGGTCTTCATCTACACCAAAAGAGGCGGTAGCCTATCTCTCTTGGTCAACTACTAACGTTCCTACATCATCACCATGTCAAACATATTAATCAATTTCACCTTTCACATTCATTTATTTGACCCTTCCCAGCCCAATACCTATCCTATTTCTTATCCTTCCCACCTTTTACCCAACCTATTTGCTTGATGTATATTATATCCAGCCTAATCATCTACACTTTCCCTACTTCATTCCTACCCTCACCCATTCCTACCTACATTTAACCTTAACTCACTGATTCCTATCTAACTTAGCTCAACCCCAACTATTCCTACCTAATTTAACCCTAATCCATTCATTCCTCCCTAACGTCGACCTCTAACTCGCTCATTCATACCTATATTAACTCAAATCCTACCTTATTCTTATCTAAACCTACCCCTTACACACCCTCTTCTTACCCTGAACTTAACACTTCAACCATCCCTCTCTTATCCTTTTCTGCCTTCCCCAAAAAACTCCCTTTTTCAGCCTAAGTCACTTTTAATAGTGACTGGCATCAGTCACCATAGATCGATACCGGTCTCCCCTTTGACCTCACCGACACTGGTCGGGTACCGATACGGCTGACACCTGACCAACGTCTGTTATTGGTTTGGCCCTAGAGCCAAACTCCAACATGTTCCCATTTCCAATTTTTTTTAACTAAAACACTTAACAATACCCTACCCACACCACCCCCAATCCCTTCTAAGTTCATTTTCCCACCTAATCAAACTAGTTTTGTCCCTCCCCATACCCAATTTCACCTTATTTTAACCACTTTTCAAATCAAAGTTCAAAAAAACAAAAAAATCCGTTTTTCTACTTTAGTTTTACCCCCAAAATCAATTATGGAGTCTTGACATCCTACCTTTAATTGGCTTCATCTCCACTGGTGGGATGTCTGTTCTTTGAACTGAAGGTCCTTCCTGCTCCCTCTCCTACCTATGCTATGACTAAAATCAATCTCTCAGATATCAACCAATTGAATTGCTCATGTAGATCTCGTGGGCCCGTCGACTCAACTCCAACACCCACTAATCACTCGATCAAATCAGCGCTTTGTCAAGACAAGCCTGTCTTTTTGTTCCAAGTCAAATGCACTTTTTCTATCTCACTATAAATTTGACCCGGTTAGGAAGTGCTCAAACGAGCCATTATTCTAACTGCAGACTTATTTACATTTTAACCCCCAAATTTTCTTGACTCGACTAATGTCGATTAGGTCGTGCCCTAGGTGAATTCAAGCGTCAGTTACCCTTACCAACATCGATTTAACCCTCAACCAGCATTAGTCACCCCGCATAACCCAATTATACCTCATTTTCCCAAAATTTATGATGTAAGATTCAATTTTCTTGCTAACCACCAGCCTTACCTCAGCCCCTACATGCTCACCTAATAGCCTTATTACCTAAACGCTCGACATCAATATACTTCGGGGCATATTTTACCTAAACCCTGGTCTTACCCATAGCCTTACCTATATAACCACACTGACCTCACCTATTTGACACTCAAATTCAATTATTCATTATACGTTGCAACGATGTTACTCATGTTCTTTAGCCTATCAACGTTGCCTTGCCTAATGTTGTGATGTTATCTTGACTAGACCAAACCTTTTGGTGCTTTGGAACCCACCTAATGTCCATTCTTGCACCTAGCCTCGATGTGATTCCAAGACCATATCCTATACCTTGGATACTTGGACCACATCAACCTTGTTTGGATAAACTATTGACCTTTGACGATGTAGAGTTTGTGAGCTCTTCATCCTAGTTCCTTGTCGCATTCTACATGTGTGTGTGTGTTTGAATGCCCCCACCTATTACCCACACTGATATTACCATTTCCTATACCCATACCTTACCTATTTTTTCATCACATACCACTTTATCAAACCATCACCAATTTATCCTCTCACTTCATCAGTTTCTGGTTTGAGGGGGATCACCTCCACCCATACCTAGGGCAACTTCACCTCTATCCTTACACATGGGGAAACTAATTATTATTTTTGTCATCATTGCTTATCAATACAAGCTACACGACAAAAGGGGGAAAATGTAGGCACCAAAATTGGGTCACGACGCCTATTGGCCCCTTACAATTAATTAATCGAAACATGCACCTTCACTATGGCCCCTTCCACACATTAGTATTAATTTAATTACCCATATTTAAATTAATCCTTATTCCACCTCACATCTCTACCTCACCTAGCCACCTCATCTTTAGACGTATTCCAAGCTCATTAATTAACCAAGACCAAGTCCCCACTTCCCTTAACCAACTAGCACTTATTCTAACCCTAATATTAATGGCCTATTATCCCTCTGACTACTCTCTCGCTCCATTTAGCTCTATTCCACACTTTTGACCCGGAACCAAAATCTCAATATTGCCAAATTTGGGAAGAATCAGACTATTTTTAGCAAATATGACCTTTTCTCCCTAACCGACGCCAGTTATTCCTCGGCCGGCGTTGGTTACCTAACCACCATCGGTTACCTTAAATAGGATTTCCAAACTCTTTGTTCAGGTTATGAATCTTGTTTTCTGGCTCTTGCAACCTTGCATACTGACTCTCGAGCTATTTCACAACAATCTTGTGACATACCAAAGACCCCTTAGAACGTTTAGACACCACACCATTCATTAATAGATTGATCCATAGCTTAGGTGTACTCACAGGGAAGCATTGTACCCTCTTGCTGCTATTGTATTCATTTGGGAACACCTTCTTTTGCAACCATCACCACTACCTTCTATTTATCTCCATTTCACAAGTATATTTCTTCTTTGTTATTGGTGTTAATAAATTATTGATTTACTAGTTATCTATTACACTTCACCATCAATTACAATACCATAGATCTTTCCCACAACACCTCCATCCAACCATCTGCCCAAAGGACCTTCATACCTTTCCCAAACACCCATTTTATTATCTCCGTGAGTCTTCTTAAACAATCCCATGACCTTCCCTAAACCTCCATCATTCTCTGTGCAATCACATAGAGAATCCCAAAATTACCCCCATTTTAAAACCCTATTCTAACCTAATTTCCCCTACCGTACACCGGTCACCCAACTGGCGTCAGTCATTTACCAATAGTACCTGACATCGATTGCCTAACCGATACCAGTCTCTGTGACTGGTAATTTAACCTTTAGACCAGTGAAGTTAATAGCTTCCTTCCCAAAAACCTATCAAAACTCACCAAATCTTGCCCAGACCTCATTTATACAGCCTTTGTCATACCTGCAATACCCAGATCAACTTACCACCTTCTTTAATTTAATCTATAATGCCTTGCCTGTTAGATTAGATTTACTTATTTTGTTTTATATGAGATAACCTAAATCATATACAACTATAATAAGATCTCTATTTTTATGTTCTTTATTAGCATTACCTTGATTTAAAACGTGGATTGATAGAACCTTTTAGGAAGCACCCCGCTTCCCAGATCTATCTCCTGATAGATAATCCACCAACTGGTATTTTTAATATTATTTTATGGTCTTGTGTTCTATTTCAGATCGTTCCTCCTAGCCAAAGGGGAGCTCTTCACAATTAGCTTGGTTAACATTCAATGCACAAATCCTACTTCGAATAATCACAGGTATTCTTCCTCGTCCTTACCTCTTATCTATTTTATCTCTACTTTGTGGTGAAATAGGAGGATTTATCATCCCAATGAAGTCAAGACCCCATTGTGTGAATGGTTGATATGCTTGAATTAGATGAAGGAGTAAGGTCAGCAATATTCTATTTTAGGTAAAGAGAGCACACTCATATTTCCTAACCCACTTTCAAGCATCTGCGAAAAATGTAGGCCAAAAAAATCCTACTTCTATTAATTTCAGAGTTGTAGCCCTAGTAGAGAAATGTCTTCCAAAGGAACCCTCATAGAACTCGGAAATGATCCTATCCTATTACATTTTTCTCCTTCAATACATCTGAGAAATAGGCCATCAATGTTCCATTTAGATAGTGTGCCATCAGCCAACACATATGGAAAATACTATAGCCTTAAATGCCGCCTCTTTTATTTGTTGAAACCAGAAAGATATATACCAGAGGAGAGGAATGTCATCATTATCTTCATCCAACTATCTGTAGCTATGTCTTGATTCTTCTCAGGTTCTACATGGATCTCCTCTTCTAGGAATAAATAATCCTTTGGTTCATTTCACTTATCTTTAGCCAGCTGTCTGCAGAGAGCATATTCTCTTGCCAATATTTTGGCCTTAATAGTCATATCATATTCTATGATTTTATTTACCCATCCAACTCATTTCTCACTGATCTTTGTTCCCATAATGAAATATGTGATGTTGGGATGCGATACCAGAACCTTTACATGGCTAGCTAAAATCATTCTTTTAAATTTATTCAAGGTGCACATGATGACAAACACTTTCTTCTCAATATGGTTGTACTTAAGCTCACAATCCTTCAAATTTTGGTTGAATAAGGCTACTGGTTGATCCAATTTCAATTCTTTATCATTTGGTTGGGTTAAAACCATGGAAATGAAAGAATTAGCTCCATACGCATATAAGATAAAATCATCGGAGTGATCTGGATTAATCAACATATGATCCTTAGTTATTCCTGGTTTTATCTTTTCAAAATTTTCCTTCCCCTCCGTAGTCCATCTAAAATTTGAATCTTTTCTGAGCATAAGTTTGAGTGGCTTTACCAGGCCCATGAAGCCAAGTATAAAGCAGCTAACAAAGTTAACCTTTCCAAGGAAGGACTACACATATTTCTTATGCACTCGCAAGGAAAGAGAAAGGATGGAAAAGACTCTTTCTAGATCAATGACAATGCCTTTCATTAAAAACAATGTACCCCAAAATCTCACCTCTCGGGACTACAAAATTACATTTTTTGGGGTTAAGAGATATCCCAAACTGCTTGCATCTTTCAAATACCTTCTCAAGATGATTAATATGATATTTGTTATGCTTTGAGAAAATAGTGATATCATCAAGATACACAAGAATAAACTGATTAATATATCCTTTGAAGGTGATATCCATTGCTATTTGGAAGGTGACCCCTGAATTTGATAAACCAAAAGGCATTTTTTGATATGCATATGTTCCCCATTTGGTGGTGAACGCAGTATTGTATTGATTCTACTCCTTGAATTTTATTTGATTGAATCCTGAAAATCCATCAAGCATTGAAAATCTCTCAGATCCAGTCACTATCTGCATAATCTGATCGATTGAAGGAAAAGGCTAGTAATTCTTGAGAGAGTCCTTTTTAAGGTCCTTGAAGTCTACGCAGAGCCTGATTTCATCATTATTCTTTCTGACTGGAACCAACTTCACCACCCAAGTGGAGTACTTAATGGGAAAAATAATCTTAGCAATGATGAGTCTAGACAATTATTTTCTTATGAGGGATTCTATCTTGAAGTTTACCAAGGTTACTTTTTGCCTAACTAGTTTGATATTGGGATCAAGATCCATATAATTTTGAGCTACAATTGGATTGAAATCTTTTAAATATTCATAGCCCCATGAGAACACATCACTAAAATTTTGACATAAGGAAACAAAAATTTTCTTTTCATGTTAATCACATACCATTCCAAGAAAAAGTTCTTTTCCTGGGGCAATTGCAATAGGCTAATAGTCTTATTATTTTTCCACCATGATCTTTTTTGTACATTTGAACTCATAATCTGGAATGAAAATCTATTTTAGAGTGACCAATCCTTTTGGAATTTTTTTTTTGAGTTGAATAATCAGATTTCTATAGATGTCCTGCAAATCAGACTGCATTCTTGAAGAAAATTCAGCTTCATTCTGTATGAATTGTACAATTTTTTTGGTCACTATCAAATACTTCCTAGCTGGTTGTATTATTAGGTATGGATGATCTAACAACCATCTTGATATGTTGCATCTTCCCTTTAACTAGGTCTTCTATAGGTGAAAACTAAGATATGAGAGCTACCATTTGATCTACTTTCTTTTTCAACTTCCCCTGTATAGCCTGCAAGTTGAAAGCATCAAAGCTCTCCAGAAATTCCCAAACTCTATGTCTATAGGCATTCAATAGCTTGTTATTTGTAGCACATTTTTGACGGACTTGGTTGATGACTATATCATTATCTCTAAATATTTGCAACTTCTTGATCTTTCTTTTTTCCACAATCGGCAAGCCATACACTAAAGCCTCATATTCCACCACATTATTAGAATAGGAAAATTACAATCTGTGGGAAAATAAATTCTCTTTCTTTGGAGAAATAAGAACAACACATTCCCCAACTCCATTTTTTCTTCTAGAACCTTCAAAATACATCTGCCATAAGCCAAATATTGGCACCTTGTCTTCTTTTAATGTCACATGAATAAAAAATTCTTCTTGTATGACACAATAGGTGCCAAGACCAATTTCATAAGCTTTAAGCTCTTCAAAATATGGATCAAATTTTTGATCTCTCTCAACTCATTCATCAAACAACAAATCAGGTATAACATGAGCAGGTTGTTCCTTTGGACTTGAAACTTGATCTTGTTCTTCTTATATTAAACAACTTGATTGGATAAGGGAAGCTCCATATGACTCTATGTGATAGACAAAAATAAGCTCAGATTGGATTTTGAATCTTGTGCCATATTTGGTCCTTAAAAGCATGTGATTCCAATCTAAGGATAGATAACCCCTACCTTAGCAGTGAAATCTCTAGACAGGTGAATTGTAAAAATGGGCGATAAGTCTATGACTGATATATCATGGGTTATTATGAGACTCAAGAAAGTATGGATGGTTAACTCTAAATATTTAACAACTCCTAATGCCCCCACTGTTGAAACATCAAGTTGCAATACTCCCCTAGACACAAGACGGTACTTGAGACCTAAGATGTTAACAATTTTCTTTAGCATTACAAGAGCACTAGTCCCTGAATCAATCACGCAATTATGAACCAAGTGCTTTCCCACAATTACTAACATGTAAAAGGGTGGGGTCTGTTGGTACCCAAATTAGTTCTCCCTTTACAGCCAAACAACATCAATAGGTTAGGAAAGATGCCTAGAGGGTGATGGATCAATATTTATATCATTTTGTAGTTAGGGAAGGATCTCATCATCTCTTTGTCACTCGAAACTAGGAGAAGTCAGGTAGCACCATGCTGAGGGTATGACCTAACCTCCTACTTTAGGCTCTGCCTTTTATCCAGGGTAAGAGGACCCGCTCTATAGTCTTTATTTATATGGGAAATGAATATATTAGCAATATTTAGCACTCTTTTCTAAATTAATTGAGAATAAACCTTGGGGAGACATGGTCAATTCAAAAAATTCTAACTCTCATGATTTCTCACTTTCAGACAGTGTAAATGTCTCCCAAAACAAGACTTAGACTACTAAAGACAACATGGAACCAACTTGCATTTGCATATTTTAGTTTTAAAAGGGAAATCATGGGTAATTCTAGTAGGATTTATTGGTTTTAAAATGTATCTAGTTGGGGAATTAAGTAGGATAAGGTTGATTATATCAGATCTCAAAGAACTTATGAAAAATGTTAGAAATCTACTAGTTGCAAGAAAAAATACTCCAAATAGCAAACATCACTCCTTCAACCAAAAGGTGTTCATTCATGGAAGCCCAAGAATGAACAATTTCACATAATATTTAAGGATTCAACAAAAAAGATCATGCTGAAAACTTAAACCAAATATCAAAGGTTCTCTAGTTATCACGCTTAAGATACACTAAAAGGCTTACAAAGAACATTTAACCAAATGGAATCATAATGGCTTTAAAATTGTTTATTACACAAATGAAATGAAAGATCTTCTTAATAGTGCAATTTCAATTCCCAGAATGCTACTGGAATGATAAAGTTTTTGTGTGACTGAGAAGATATCTAAAATAATATTGCAATGAGAGTATGAATAACTATTTTAAAGTATTTCACCTTGACAGAAAATATAAAAAATTTCATGATTTACACATTTAATTTATAAACTCATCAAATTCATTAGTAAGGGAAAGTAAATCTACAGTCTTAATGCTCATCAATGGTTGTACACTCGTAGCCATCTTGACATGATTCAGTTTGAAAGGCCCAAAGAAAATAATATGTATCTCAAACAGGTTCTTGGGAAAAGAATGGTATTCTCTCAGTTTACAATTGTTATTAAAAAATCTCAAAAATATTAACCCCCCCTATGCGAGAGTATTCTAATCACCTTTATACAATTTTATCCCCTCATTTGCATTTCAACTTTCCCCCTAAAAATATGGATCTTCAAAGGTGTATTCTCCTTTAGAGTATATCATTTTATCCATGATACCTGTATGAAAATGCTTTATTTAGTATTTCCATGTGTAGGAAATACGAGCCTTTTTCATTTTGCTCGGTCATGTATGATTAGGATATCATGTCATCATTTTTGGTCAATTATTTAATTTTTCCTTTTACTTGATGACTGGATGATCACTTTTGATGATTTTTGAACACATTTAGGTGATCTGATATGATAGATGATATTATCTACTTTCTAATAATCTATCTTGGGTGCTATGCATTTATTTTCACGTCTATTTTGTTTAATTATCCCACATGGTTCTTGTCAAATCCAATTAATTCATCAATTTTGCTCGCTCCTAATTCATTTAAAATCTTAATTTTTTTCGTGTGAGATGAGAAAAATCCTACTTCATCTAGTGGGAATGATTTCTTTCAACTTAATCAATTTGCACCATTTGTACTATAAAATTCAGCTCTACCCTCTCACCAATATGCATTTCTTTTCTTATCTTAGAAGTGAAGAAGTTTTTCATAGTTCTTAACAACAACATAGTGAAGGTGCTTGTGGAAAACAATTTGAAAGAGATTTCCTCATAGATTCTAACCAAATATTTGACCTTCATGGTTTGGATGAATATTTTCTCAGATAGTTTTTCGACATATCACACCCAGTGGACACTAGAGGGCCTCCAACTTATCGACAGGTTCCTCTTGTACTCCTTATGAGGTTAATTAGAATCAATCATGTCTTATCAGGCTTTCAATCCTTGTACTTTAATCTCTTTTGATGGAACATAAGAAGGCTCCTGAAGACTTGAAAATATTATGGATTGAAAGGAGATCTCAAGTGACTAAGAAAACAGATTTTCAGTGTCCTTTTTTATACAATGAAGAATTTTTGTTGAAGGAGATTCTCAGGGAATATTATGTGTTATATGACAAGTCTTCCATTTCAACCATTCCTACCATTTATGAAAAAATAGATGAAATGGAGTGGAGGATTGTTTCTACAAAGAACGGTCAGATAGGATCTGTGTCATCAAAACCTTTCACAATACTAGTACCACCTCTAGGTAGGAGGAGGGGTGATTCAAGATATCAACCCCTAATTATCATTTCTGATGAAGAAGAAGAGATGTATTTATCTTCTCGTCTCTCTAGAGTGGAAATTTCTTCTTTCAGAGACAACAGGGGCAGGTTTTTTGTTTAGTCTTCTACTTGTTCAAAGCATTGTGCATTTTCATCAGAGTAGGAATTATCAGGGCCTCAAATGATTCCTTCCCCAAGAGAGCACCCACCCCTCACCAGACGATGGAAGGGAAAATCTAGTTCAAGATCTCTTTTTCCATTTGGCCGCTAGGGTACAATTCTTGCTCTTCCAGCTACTCTAGACATTCCCTCTCATTCCAATCCCAATAAATCTACCCTTCACAAGGGGAAAGAGAAAACATAATTCTTCACGGGTTGTTTGGATCTCCTAGACTGGGTGTCTTCCTATCAGAATAAAGTCGAGTTGGAGAAGATCATGAACAGTTCCAGAATGATTGTTGATTCATTGATGGGTATGGGGATTTCCTCGGATCTAGTGGGCTCCATTTTGTTTTTACAGTTAGCACAGGGCTATGATGAATTCATGTTGAGGAAGAAAAAACTGCTAAACAAACTCCCTCTACTGGGGGGAAATTTCAAACAAGGAGTAAAGGACGCATGAACGATGTTTTTTCCTTTTGTGCCTTTACTTTCAGACATGTACACAAAAATTTTCATCATTGGCTGGGGTCCCTATAGAACCCCATTTTGTTTTTTTCAAAGTATAGAAAATACAAGCCACTCATTAGTTTATATGCTTTTACAAATGGATATAAAATTTCATCCAAGCAATATAAGATCTAATGCATTATATTGAATTGGAAAATTATATCAATGAAAAATAATTTTTATCAGTACTACTCGTAATTTGTGGAGTAATATAATCAAATGAAACATTAGTTACAAATGAAATATGATAAGAAAATGAACTTTTTAAGAGTGACAAGCCTAAGCTTGTTCATCATTTTTCATATCTACATATTTTTCTTCTTCTTCATGTTCTTCTTATGGTCCTTCTAGTAGCCTTGCAACATATGCATCGTACCTTTGGAAAAAATCATTGATTGCCCTTTCGTTTATTCCTATATGGTGTTGAAAAATCAATGTTTTTCTTGCTATGACATTCACACAATGACCCATTTTCCTCTAAAACTCCAATGGTTTAACTCTCAATTCTGTAATTCTATTTTCAATCTTGTTCATTGTTTTAATGACCTCATAAGAAAAATTATCCTTCCGAATATTTCTATCAAAGGAACCATATAATAATTCGGCTTTTAAATCACCATAGATATTTTTGAATTTTTCAAAAACTATGTCTTCAAGTTTTGAGTCAATATTATCTATAGTATCATCAACCCATTTCGTCTTGTCCTCCAATTTCTCTTTGATCCCATTCAAAACATCCACTCTAATATTAGCTAATTATTTCATGGCATGCTAATTTCCCCTATATTGTTGTGGCACAATTGCTTCCTTCTTAACCAACTCATAACTGAGTTGAGTTATACATTTTAATTTAGGGAAAATTTCCTCAAAGTAGAAGATTTCATCATCACATTTCTCAGCTAATTCATCAATTTCATTGAGCCTATTCTTGATATCTTCATAATTTCTTCTAACTTATTCAATTATTTCCTTCCCTTTTTGTCCATAGCTTAAACCTTTTTAACAAGTTTTTCAATCTTTTCCCTTCCTTCAAGAGTGTTGCTAGATGTACTTGTTTGATTTTGGATAGATTACCCAATCAATCGTTTCATAATAGAACTCAAAACTTTGACTTGTTCTTTTAATTGTTTCTTTGTTAATATATTCTCATCCACCTTTTGTAATAGGTCACTCACTATTTCTGACACTCCTTGTTTGAGTTGGTATTTCAAGGGCTTTCCTAAGGTAATAAGTTGAACATTATAATCGCTAGCTATTATGTTTTCTTTTTTCTTTCCCTCATGGGGAATTTCCATTTCCAAGGTTTTAGATATCAGTGGATCATTTTGGGTTTTAGTGAGAATTATAGCCTTTTGGGGGGCTTTGAATGGATTTGGAAAAGAAATAGTTGTGAGATCTATAGCCCTTATAGGAATAATTTCCTTTTCCTCCTTCGAGATCATCTCTCCTATCCAACCCTTTGTACGAGTTATCCCAATTTTTTTCTCTTATAGCTTCTGTTGAGGTTTGTTGGTTACAACCATCAACTTCCTAGACATATCTAATTCACCTTTGGCTGATGATTCTATTGTTTTTTCTTGCTCATCTCCCATAATTATTTCTTTGTCCCCACCCGGTACTAGTCTTTCCCCTGATTCTATTCCTTCTGGGCTTTGAACTTAGGGCTGGCTAATTTCTTCCTAGGTTGCACTTGTGGTTAAGACTTGTTCTTTCCTTACTTCATCAACTAATACATTCTCAACTTCAACTTTTCCTTTGGGAGCTTCTTGAGTTAGTCCTTCTTTTATAGATACTCCTTTTTCCTCCATGATTTTTACCTCTTTTGGAGGCTTTAGATCGAACATACTAACATCCTTTTTCCCTATTGGTATTTCTTGTTGCATCATGGTGGGATACATTTCCACTATCAATTCCTTTACATTTTGTGCATTCATATCACCAATAAGCTTATCTCTAATATTTGCATCATGTGTAACTTATGTTTTACTTTCGTTGGTAGATTTCTCTACCTGATATGGTTTATTATCCTTAGTGAGCTTGACCTTGGGGGAAATATCTATCTCAATCAACAACTTTGTCCTTGTATCTTTTTCACCAGGTATTTATGTTTTGTTTAACTCCTGAAATGCTTGGTCCAGGAGAAACTTTTCTAATGCTTTACCCTCATTTCTAGTAGTTGGTATATGCGTAGTATTTTCTACTTATCCACTCAATTTAGGATCACTTTCATCCTTCCTTGGTTATTCATCATCATGTACATCAAATGCATCCAACATGGAGAAACCCCCACCAATATCGACATCTAGTATTTCAACTTGACTTCTTGTTGATTCTTGAAAATTTTTAAATGAAAGTAAATTGATACTTTCAACTGCCAATGTTTTAGACACTTTCATACCCTTATTCATAATATTACTATCTTATAAATTAGATAAAATAATACTTGGATTATTTTTTGTTGGCTATTGATGATTGGCACTCCTTTTGAAGACATAGGTGAGAATGAAGGAATTGGCTTCCAAACTGGACTAGTTTGGAAAGATTATTATTGTTACATTGATGCCATATGTTGCACTTGGGGATCTTTAATTCTTTCACTTTCCAAGGGATCAATTAGTACATCCATGTGTTTATGTTTCATGGGTGTATGGGCACCTTCTCTTACTAGAAAATTCTCATACAAAATTTTATGTTTCTTTCGTGCCCTATAAAACTTGTTGAGGTCTGGTGATGCTTTGTTTTCATCCCCATATAACCTAGATTGTGAATGGCCACTTGTTATGGTCCCACTCATTAGCTTATCAGCACCTTGGGGTTTTACAACAACTGGAGGAGTCTTATGATAATCCATACCCTTTCCTTTTCACTATAATAGAACTCTGCATTGATTTAAGTAGCATCTTCTCGGTCTTCTATTTTAGAGCAGACATAGAGGTACCAGTCCCACTAGTGGCCGAGGTCCACTCATCCACTATTCTTGAAGTACGCATTTTTGATGGAAATTTTAGGGGCCTTCCCTCCTAAGGGATCCATTCTGTCAGCTTCTTCTCTTTAGGGAGGAAGATCATCTTTCATATTTCCCAAAATCCTGAATTTATTAATAACCTTTAAGCCCTGAATCGATAAATCAATATTCTTTTGAGTTAGCCAATTCACCATTCTTATTATTACATTAGTTATCCTATCATATGGGTCACATGAATCCTTCTCTTTCCATTCCAAAGGGGTCATTGGTTATCCCTCTACCTTTTTATCACCATAATACTTACTCACAGTATTTGGGTCATCAACAATTCCTTCAGGGATAACAACAATACTGAAATCTATAATTTGAGTGAGGGTCATTCTTGAGAAATCTCTTAACCTGGCCTATTCCTCATCTCTCCAATTCATCCAATAGTCTTCAAATTGAGGCTCATGTTCAAAAGTATTCATAATATTATTGAATACCCACCTAATGTCATAATTATCCCTTTCCTGAAACCTCTCCATTTCAAATCTATTCATTCCATATTCCATTAACCTAGAATTTATAATTGAAGGGAAAGAGTGCCTTCCAATCTTAATGGAAAAATTGATATTTGTCTTATGCTTCCCAGTAATTAATTTGTGGATTGGTGTCAATTTTCTTTCCAACTCACACAAGGCCTTCTTTTCATCTAAATACCTATGAAATTTATAAGGTTGTCCCTCAAATCCACTGACCCTTATATATGTAAACTTCATGTATTGAATGAAGTAGCATCCATATTCTATGATTGCTTGCCTAACCTCCTCAGAAATCCTATATTGCTCCCATTCTTTCCTAAACAAGCATATGATTTTTGAAAAGAAGGCATCATTAACCAATCTTACATTTCCTTTCCAAGTATTCAACTATAGTTGAGGAAAGATCTCATGCATTTTACATTCTTGGAAATTAGCACATGGTACAAGACCAGGGAAACACATGTGGACTGAAATTTTATAAATTAAGTATGTCATCATGTAGAATTCCATCTCCCTAGTATCACCCATCCCTAATTTTTATGTCAGTACTACCATGTGGTCATGGAGTGCTTCTGTAATGAGGGTTTCCCAACAAATGTTTCCCTTTCTCTCCAAAACTATCCACATTTTGAGTACACATCCATTCCTTAAATTTATTAGTTTTTTCCAATCCATCCATTCGAATCAGAAACACAATCACATCCTCTTCTTCTTTAATGAATTGTTCCCTAGCAATTCTCTTAGGGATTTGAGTGGTTACTTTCTTCTCTGTTAACACGCACTTGGTATTTACAAGTTAGATATATTCCCTCTTTCAAGTTTCATTTTCCTTCAGGGATAATTTGGTCTTTATAGTTATCAGAGTCATAACCACATGTAGTTTTAACATTATTCTGATAGCTTCAGGTGTCAGAGTTAATACCACCTCACCACTTCTATCTAATACTTCCCTCTTCACTAGGTCATAATTCATTGCATAGATTCTTACCAATTTTAGGTAGTGTACTAAGGATGGAATGACACCAGCTAAGGTAATATTATTGGCTTGAATTTCTTGCATTAACTCACTTTTTTTTGGGCTAATAACTCTTTGTAGGAATTCATTTAAGTCCACATTCATAAGGTTGGTATCCGTGATTTTATCTAAATCACTAATAGTTCTAGAAGTAACAGGGAAACCCAATGGCATGGTATTCATCCTTAATGCCCTAGTTTTTCTTTGAATTTCTTTGTAAATGAAACAAATTATAGGATTTTCTTAATCTTTACTGATTTTCTAATGAATACCCATGTAAATCCAACTCTGATTCGAATTTTTTTCCAAGTTCACAACTCTCATTTTTTGAACAATTCCATGTTGTTCTTTAAGGAATTTTGGTAACAATAGTGTCTTGATCTCATCAAATGATAAAAAACAAACTGTGTTTGAAAATTTCAAAGATTCTATTTGATTCATGCAAAAAAACACATTAATGGTGGAATTTACTAATACATTGCATCATATCCTTCCATTCCATTTTCCCCATTTTAAATATGAACCATCCACGTGAACAAACCCTATGCAATGCGGGATTAGGGAAATCTTTTGCACGTTTGAGCTGCATTTTAAATTGATAGTAATTGCAGGAGCAAAACACAATATATTATTCCACAAAATAATATTCTTCACATTGTATCTTCAATATAATCAATCTATTTCATTCTACATACAATGCATATGTATAGGAGAGATTGCTCCTAAATATGAGGAACTTCAATTCCTCAAATATCTCCTACAACATCTCCTGCAACTTCTCTTAAAACAATAATATATTCATTATATATTGTTATAACAATATATCACCAAACAATATATCCATAAATATAAGCTGTTAATAACAACTTATATACTAACAAAATATATATGTGATTTGTTATTACAAATCACTCATTAATTCTTTATCATAGTAAACATTAATATTAATTTCCTAACATTCCCCCCCTTAATGTTTACATGGTAACATTAGAACTTTCACACTTCCTTTATTTCCTGCCACATCTGCACACTCATGATCTTGGCACACACTCGAACTGAAGGTAGAAGAAGGAACACATCAAATTCTTATTGACCAAGCATTGTCAAGAACACATCTGACCGATGAGGATGGGAACACGCTCAGGAATCATTTGCTTATCAACCAGTCACTCTAGGGAACACATCTGACCTAGCAGTGTGGGAACTCAAACAGGAACACATCTGAATAGCCTTCAATGGTTTTCAGAAGGCTAACCACAAACCTAGGTATGAACAGGAACACATCTGACTGTTCTACTTCATGAAGCCTCATGATGCTGCATTTCACTATGTTATTTGTTTTGCACTATGTTTTTACATTTGGGGAAATAGGAATAGCCACATACTCAACTAAAAAATTGAAAATGGAACATTGGATCATGCTGATCATGTTCCTCCCTCAATGTGAACATTTCACTTATTCAACACATAACAAGAACTCATAAAAAGAATCACACTAGACATCAAATAATGAAAGCACACTCACACCACAAAATGTGCCACCATATCTTTGTGCGGCCCCGTCGTTGGTGATTGATGAGAGGTCATTTTTTGACCTCCATCCTTCGATGCCTCCAACCTCCAGTATACGTGCTGCTGAATCAACAGGATATGAACATGAAGCACATTTGTTTCCACATTGTGATTATTCTTTTATTCCCTCCTGTAATGTGAAACATTTTATTTTCTGGACGTAAGGTTACATCGAAAATGCATCAGTGAGACAATTTTTTTTTTTTTGGACTTAATACAATGACAAATTTTTGACGACAATAAAAAAGTGACAAAAAAACTAATATCCTAAAATCACCTATTTAACTTTTATGACTTCGATATGACAACATATTTGACTCAGACAAAAGGACACACATAACTCTTTTACATGACTTTGATTCTTTTAGTGACACTTGACTAGACAAGAATGAAAAATTCACCTAATAGACTTTGACTATGACTAACAATTTTAACAAAGACTCAACATTACAATTTTTTTGATGATGATAACATTCAAATATTTAAAAAAGTAATCAGATATTACTTTTTTTTTAAACTATGACACATTAACTAAAACATACACGTTTTATTAAAAAATACTAAGGAAAGACTGAATGAAATGACTCTTTTTTTTTCAATGAACCCACAAAGACTTCTAGACTCTTACAATGACAAGATGACATGCAAATGGATTGAGTCAGATAAAGTTTGCTGGAGTCTCCAAGAAAATCAGAACCATAGCTTGAATGCACCAAATCAGAACATGTGAAATGACAACATGAAAATTTGAGAGAACTCACCGGCATGAAAAACAATCTCCAAGTCACAGCATGTAGAAGATAATGCAACCAAAGAAAAACTCAGATTATGAATGTAAATCTAACAGCTGGAGCTATTTATGGTGCATGTAGGGTGCTTGCATGAAAACATATCCATGTGTTCGATGGAGTAAAATCTCCTGTAGATCTATTGTGGAATAATGTCAGTTGTCCAACAACTGATTTTATTACAGGAGCTTCCAACTCATATCGCCTCTTTCAACTCTTCAATTTTGAAATAGTGCTTAGAAGATTTGAAAAATATTTTAATCTCTATGTAGATTTCTTGAGTTCATAGCGGCAGACTTATATGTAGTGAACAGAATGGAATCACAAAATAAGATGGGACACCGCTCCAAGCAAACTCACGTAATGCTTCTAGTTCAACAGTTGAACCTGATAACTGGACTTAACAAACTTAGCAATGCATGTTGAATCTGTTGATCATTCAATAGATCAACGATGTGATGTTCTATGCATGTGAATGTAGGTCTATGACTCATGGGTAGGATTTATGTTGAAGAGGATTGAATTCACATGAGTCAAGCAATTCCGTTATACGCACAGTTGAATCATATGCTCTCAAGATTAACAAATCCTGTGAGGAGTGTTGACATCTGACGTTGAATCAGGTAGACACTTGTTCAATGTAAAAGAATCCAGGATATTTCAATGCAGAGAAATATGGATCATTGGAATGAAAATTGAGAGTTAAATTTGACACAGAGATATACAAGTCTACGTCAAATCTTTGAAATACACTTTGTAATGTCCTTCTTGTCAAACTCCTATACGAATGCTCTAGGTGATGGCTTAATATATCAACTTCTTTGATCTAATGCAGATGATCCATGTGGATGCACTTGTGGAATGGGCAAAGAATCCAATGAATGCACAAGAGGATAATTTCTCGTTTTGACATAATTATAATAATTTTATGCTAATACATAATTAATATGGAAATATATGCTAAATTTTTTTACACAAATTAATCTCTTATTACCAGGGGCAAGAATACAAGTAGGCGTTGCCCCTTATTTCCTTTTAATTCTATTTCATATGCATGATCTAGCACGCTCTGATACCATTGATAGTAATTGCAGGAGCAAAACCCAATATATTATTCCACAAAATAATATTCTTCACATTGTATCTTCAATATACTTGATCTATTTCATTCTACATACAATGCATATGTATGGGAGAGATTGCTCCTAAATATGAGGAACTCCAATTCCTCAAATTACCCCTATAACATCTCCTACAACTTCTCCTAAAACAATAATCTATTCGTGATATATTGTTATAACAATATATCACCAAACAATATATCCATAAATATAAGTTGTTAATAACAACTTATATACTAACAAAATGTATACATGATTTGTTATTACAAATCACTCATTTATTCTTTATCATAGTAAACATTAATATTAATTTACTAACATTCCCCCCCTTAATGTTTACATGGTAACATTAGAACTTTCACACTTCCTTTGCATCATGTCGTACTCTGCATGCTCATGATCTTGGAACACACTCAAATTGTAGGTAGAAGAAGGAACACATCAACTTCTTATCAACCAAGCACTTTCAAGAACAGATCTAACCGAAGAGGATGGGAACATGCTCAAGAATCATCTGATTATCAACCAGTCACTCTAGGGAACACATCTGACCTAGCAATGTGGGAACTCAAGCAGGAACACATATGAACAACCTTCAATGGTTTTTAAGAGGCTAACCAAAAACCTAGGTAGGAACAGGAACACATCTGACTGTTCTACCTCATCAACCTTGTGATGCTACATTTCACTATGTTATTTGTTCTACACTATGTTTTTGCATTTGGGGAAATAGGAATAGCCACATACTCAACTGAAAAACTTAAAATGGAACATTGGATCATGCTGATCATGTTCCCCCCTCAATGTGAACATTTCACTTATTCAACACACAACAAGAACTCATAAAAAGAATCACACTAGACATCAAATACTGAAAGCACACTCACACCAAAAAATGTGCCACCATAGCTTCGTGCAGCCCCATCGTTTGTGACTGACGAGAGGTTACTTTTTGACCTCTAGCCTCTGATGCCTCCATGCTCCAGTATACGTGTTGCTGACTAAGTAGGATATGAACATGAAGCACATTTGTTTCCACATTGTGATTATTCTTTTATTCCCTCATGCAATGTGAAAAATTTTATTTTTTAGATGTCGGGTTACACCAAAAATGCGTCTGTGAGACAAATTTTTTTTTTTTTTGGACTTAATACAATGACAACTTTTTGACGACAATAAAAAAATGACAAAAAAACTAATATCCTAAAATCACCTATTTAACTTTAATGAATTCGATATGACAACATATTTGACTTAGAAAAAAGGACACACATAACTCTTTTACATGACTTTGATTTTTTTAATGACACTTGACTAGACAAGAATGAAAAATTCACCTAATTGAATTTGACTATGACTAACAATTTAAAAAAAAGACTCAACATTACAATTTTTTTGATGATGATAAAATTCAAATATTTAAAAAATTAATCAGATATTAATTTTTTTTAAAAATATGACACATTAACTAAAACATACACATTTTATTAAAAAATACTAAGGAAAGACTGAATGAAATGACTCTTTTTTTTTTCAATGAACCCACAAAGACTTCTAGACTCTTACAATGACAAGATGACATGCAAATGGACTGCATCAGCTAAAGTTTTCCGGAGTCTCCAAGAAAAGTAGAATTGTAGATTGAGTGCACCAAATCAGAAGATGTGAAATGACAACGTGAAAATTTGAGACAACTCACCGACATGAAAAAAAATCTCCAAGTCACAGCATGTAGAAGGTAATACAACCAAATAAAAACTCAAATTATGAATGTAAATCTAACAGATGGAGCTATTTATGGTGCATGTAGGGCGCTTGCATGAAAATATATCCATGTGTTCAATGGAGTAAGATATCTTGTAGATCTATTGTGGAATAATGTCAGTTGTCCAACAACTAATTTTATTACAGGAGCTTCCAACTCATATCGCCTCTTACAACTCTTCAATTTTGAAATAGTGCTTAGAAGATTTGAAAAATATTTTAATCTCTATGTATATTTCTTGAGTTCATAGCGGCAGACTTATATGCAGCGAACAAAATGGAATCACAAAATAAGATGGGACACCGCTCCAAGAAAACTCCTGCAATGCTTCTAGTTCAACAGTTGAACCTGATAACTGGACTTAACAAACTTAGCAATGCATGTTGAATCTGTTGATCATTCAATAGATCAACGATGTGATGTTCTATGCATGTGAATGTAGGTCTATGACTCATGGGTAGGATTTACGTTGAAGAGGATTGAATTCACATGAGTCAAGCAATTTCGTTATACGCATAGTTGAATCATATGCTCTCAAGATTAACAAATCCTGTGAGGAGTGTTGACATCTGACGTTGAATCAGGTAGACACTTGTTCAATGTAAAAGACTCCAGGATATTTCAATGCAGAGAAATATGGATCATTGGAATGAAAATTGAGAGTTAAATTTGACATAGAGATATACAAGTCTACGTCAAATCTTTGAAATACACTTTACAATGTCCTTCTTGTCAAACTCCTATACGAATGCTCTAGGTGATGGCTTAATATATCAACTTCTTTGATCTAATGCAGATGATCCATGTGGATGCACTTGTGGAATGGGCAAAGAATCCAATGAATGCACAAGAGGATAATTTTTCGTTTTGACATAATTATAATAATTTTATGCTAATACGTAATTAATATGGAAATCTATGCTAATTTTTTTTACACAAATTAATCTCTTATTACCAAGGGCAAGAACACAAGTAGGCGTTGCCCCTTATTTCCTTTTAATTCTATTTCATATGCATGATCTAGCACGCTCTGATACCATTGATAGTAATTGTAGGAGAAAAACACAATATATTATTCCACAAAATAATATTCTTCACATTGTATCTTCAATATATTCGATCTATTTCATTCTACATACAATGCATATGTATAGGAGAGATTGCTCCTAAATATGAGTAACTCCAATTCCTCAAATATCTCCTACAACATCTCCTACAACTTCTCCTAAAACAATAATCTATTCGTGATATATTGTTATAACAATATATCACCAAACAATATATCCATAAATATAAGTTGTTAATAACAACTTATATACTAACAAAATATATACGTGATTTGTTATTACAAATCACTCATTAATTATTTATCATAGTAAACATTAATATTAATTTCCTAGCATAAATGCATACACACTTTCTTATTTGACCCAATCACCATATTTTTACCTTTACTCCTAAATTGACACATGGTTACATCTCACTGGGCACAGAGCTGGGAGCTAGTTCTAAATAATTGTTCCTTTTCTTAGTTGAGCTCAAGGTTCACAATTTTATCCAATGACCCACTTCCCTACTCTTTGCATTGGAAAGTGCCACATGTTCTTGGCAAGTCTCAGTGGCTTCTTTGCACTTTTATACTTTATTACCTTAGTGTCAAGAGATGTAATCACCGCCTCCGCATTCAATCATTGTGTGACACATGGATATCTGCAGAAGCGGGGTCATTTTTTTTTCTTGCACCCTTTGACTGTGAATATTTGAGGGAATATTATTCGAGCCTCGGGGCCAAACTAAAAAATTATTAATGATATATGGTTGTTGTAATTTTACAACGCAAACTCGTCATACCATGATCGATTGGAGAATGCCATGTAATATTAGGTGATAGAACTAAATATGAAATTTGTACCTCGGCTAGGGAATGCCATACAAGGTATTTTTCACAGTTTATAAGTGATTTATGATCAAATATTTTTAGGGATCAACAGGAACAACACGTTTAACACAATCTTGATAGATAAAGAGGAAAAAAATTCTTAACACAGGAATCCAAATGGTTTTAACATGACTATAATGTTTAAACTTGTATTTCTTCATGGGAAAACTAGACAACATAAAAATTATTTGAAAGCATGTTCCTGATAAAAAGAGGTGAGATCATTTCGAGAACCAAGAATGGATCTAACTTGGGGATGGTCAACCCTTACTGGTGCCACAAGAACTACTCATTACAGAACAAGTTCCAAAGTCCATTGGGTTACGAAGTCAAGTAAACACACACTAGGCCAAGGGACATAAACAAATTTCTCAAAATGAAATGAGAAAACAAGGAAACTAGTCACTGTAAACCAGGAAAAATAAAAGGGAAACAAAAACACACACAAGAAATGAGAAAAAAAAAGAAAAAATACTATACACTGTACATTTATTCATACTTTGCTTCGAAAATTAGTCAAGAAAATGTTTCAGGTGCCTACCATTAACATACAAATTGAGTAGCTCTCCATCTAGATATTTCAAGAAGAAAGTGTGTTCACCAATCCTGATATCAATGGAGTAAGGTCCCATCCATAATGCATCAAATTTTCCATGTTTTCCCTTATCCTCATGTCTACTATCCCACAATAATACAAGATCTCCAATATTGAAAATTCTAGGGGTCACCTTTTTGTCAAATAGTTTTTTAAGCTTTTCCTTAAACTTCAAATGCCTTTAGTGGGATTCTCGTCTTTCCTCATCTAACTTAATAATTTATTTATTTTTATATCATAAGGTCTAACTTCTTCATCCTCAAGTTGTTGAATAAACTAATGGGAAGATAATTATATATGTAAGGGAATAAGGGCTTGGATTCCAAAAACTAGTTCAGCTAGAATTTTCCTAGTACCTCTTTTAGCAGTCATTCTATCTACCCAAACAACAAACTTCAACTGATCACCCCATCTTCTTTTTTTAACTTCTAGTGTTCTTCTGATTATCTTTAGTAAATTCTTATTGCTTGATTCATCATGTCCATTTCCTTTTTGGTTATATATATATGCATATGTTAGGATTATCCCATATTTTTCACACATGGTCATTTATGGTTTAACTCAGAATCTCATGACATTGTCAACAAATATCTTTGTAGGTACTCTGAACATGAAAATTATGTGATTTAAAATGAAATCTATAATAACCTGATGAGTTTCTTTCTTAGTAGGGATAGCCTCAACCCATTTTGTGAAATAATCAGTAGCCACTAATATCCACACGTGGTTTGCACTGGAAGGTTCTGACAGCTCCTCAACAAAATACATACTACACTATTTAAAAGGGGCCTCAATTAACACTGGTTGTAAAGGGAGAGCACTTGAAGCCTTCATCCTTCCTAAAACTTTATGACAACTTTCACATTTTTTACCAATACGAGTGTATCCTTGAAAAGTTTGGGCCACCAATAACCTACCCTCAATATCTTATGGGCAGTTACCCTTCTAGCAAAATGACCCCCACACACTCCCCCATGGAAATTTGTAATTAACTTGGGAGATTCATCTTTTGTAATACATTTTGAGAATAATCCTTGCATTAAACTTTAAATTGATTACTGGAAAAGGAGAAAATTATCGGCAAATAATTAAATCCTATAAGGGTATGAGATCAGGTAGATAAAAACTTGATTATTTTTGAATCAATTTTGGTATCAGAGCTGGTTCAGCTCCATATTTGCTTCAGTAAATTTGATTTATAGAGTGATTGCTTCAAGATTGGTGCAGTTGGTTTAGTTTGTGTGAATAGGGGAGCAAGTGCACTATGGGTAAGATGTCTAAACAAGAAAAGCTCGAGGAAATTGAAGCTTATAATCACCAGATCTAGGAAGAGAATTCTCTCCTGTGATCACTGTATTACTCCTTAGAAGAGGAGAATGCTCGTTTGAAATCAAAACTACAAACCAAGGATGAGCTCTTTGCAAGGTTGTAGTGTGGTGATCAGAGGAAGGAAATACCTTCAACTTTAGATGTAGAGACCATGGCAGATGACTGAACTGTAAGTTGTTCACCACTAGAATCTTTTTCTTCCTCCCATTTGGTTTAGGATTCAGGTAATGAAGTCTTTGGTTTGTTTGAAAAGCATACTAGAGGCATTAGATCCAAGTTACTAGATAAAATGGGATTTTAAGGAAGAGGCCTTGGTAAAAATGGAGAAGGTATTACTAACCCAATACAGGTTGAGGATCGTCCTCGTTTTGTAGGTTTGGGTTATCCTAGTGTGGGGATGGAAATTGGAGAATGCTCCAAGAATGCTGACAAGAGACAAGCTTCCGAAAGTAAAGTGAATACCCCACTAGTCCTGTAAGAAGAATCTGAGAAGGAAAGTTGTGCTTCGTCATCACAAGAAAGATGTGGTAAGAGAAATCAGTGAAAAGGTAATGAGATTCCACCTCTAGTTTCTTACCATAATCATAATCACAATAAAAATTTTGATCCACTTTTTCAACTTAAGAAGTATGCTTATGATTTTTAGAAGATGTGGAATTCCTTTCCATGTACATTTTGTGGATTGCATAATCATTCTGTGACAAGATGTTGGAAAAGAAGGACACTGATGAAGAATTTGATTTCATTCGTTAGGAACAAGGAAAATTAGAAAGACCAATCTCGTCATGTAGAGTCAAGAAATGGAAAAAAGAGTTCCTCATCCCAAAAGAAGGAGATTAAAAGGAATTTTTGTGCTCATTGCCAGAGGAATGAGCACCAGGTGGAAAATTATTGGAAAATGCATCCATCTCGCCATTATAGTAATGGCAAGCCAAAGATGGAATGGAAGCCTATTGCAAAGGCAAAGGAAGTTTCTACTCCACCACCAGTTGAAAATTCAACCCAGGACTAGGTAATACCTGAAAGTGAAAGTCCTTTAAAATGGGTAAGTCAACAATTTTTCAATTATATATTACATAATTTAGATTGTTGAATTTTATGCAATATTAAGTTTGGAGATCAGATTTTGTGAGAAAATGATGAGAGAAAGGTTTACCATACTTAGTGGATTTTCTTACTTAGAAAATTTGATCAATGCTCCAAACATATCTCCTAATCAACTTGTGAGTACCTGTTACATCTTGGATGCATGATTTAACTCATATAAAGCTTGGAGATTGATCTGCCATTTGTACAGACAATAGAGTTTGTGGGAGTGAACTCAGAACTTCATTTTGTGTAGAGGCATTATCACCGTGCAGTAGAATGGTAGCTGAATCACCGTTGGCATTAACATCAGGTTAGAACTTCATTCTGTGTAGAGGCATTGTGACTGTGTAGTAGAGTGGTACCTGATATTAGTGTGTTAACAAGAGGATCTCTCAAAGGATTAGCTCGAAACGTCATTCGGTGTCAAGGCATTACAACCACACATTCGAATGGTAGTTAATCAACAGACTTATCATCATGCATTAGAGGCTTGAGGTTTTGAAAGAGGCTTAGCATCGTGTATTGGAGGCATTGAGGTTTGTAACAGAATTAGCATCATGCATTAGAGGCTTGAGGTCTTGAAAGAGGCTTAACATCATGTATTGGAGGCGTTGAGGTCTGAAAAAGGACAAGTCATTGTCCATCATCGACATCGGATCAATAATAGCTCTATGTAACATGGAGTTCCTTCAAACCAGTTTGGATTCTATGGAATCAACTAAGAGATAGGAGTTATGTTATAGAGTAAAATAAGATCCTTATTGTTAGATATCAAGAAGCTAAGCATCACACAGTAGGAGTGTTGAGGTTTCATTCAGAAACTTAGCACCATACAACAAAGGCATGGAGGTCTTCTTCGGATATCAAATTGGTGCATCATAAGCATCGTGGGCCCATAACCCACAGGTCCTAGGATCAGAGAAAATTTTCTGAAGTGAGAAGGTTGCAAAGGAGAAGACCCAAGGGTCTACTATAGTAGAACTTCTGAGCTGGTAGAAGAGTTTCCAGATTCAGGACAACATAGCAAAATGTTCCAATATAAGATTTTTGGTACAAAAAGCCTTTCTTAGTGGGGAGGTGTGATCAGGGGATACTTTTTGAAAGTTCCCTAAACATCCCTAAATTGTGTTATTGCAGAATATCATTTCGAGAAATTTCCATCGACTATGAGAACTCGACAAATGGACATCGAGAGCTCTAGATATGTCTAGTCAAAGTTCAGTCAACGGGAAAGTCAACTCTAGTCAACTAGTCAATTTTGGACCAAAGGCACTGTGACATGTGGAAAAAAGGTGAAGGGAGTCTTTTGTTGATTTTTGATCTCTGTTCTTCGATGGTCGTAAAATATTGCTCGTGGGAACAAGAGGCTCAAGTTTTGTTATGGAGGGGAGCCCGATTGCCGTGTGGACTATGGTATTATCACCGACGTGGTGGGTCCACAAGCCACCACGTGGCTTGCCAGCATGAATCGAATACGATCGATTTTCCTATCAAGGGACAACATCAAGCTATTTAGCTGAGTTATACAAGGACCGAGTCACATTTTAGCTCATTGAGCTATCCACATGATTGAGCTCATCTATGTTGCATGGGGTCTATATTATCCCATTAATCTCCAACAACCATGTATTATTGTGAAGTGGTAAGTATTATACCCAATGAACCACATATCCACCAATCTCCACTTACCCACATAACTACCAACTTAACATGCTAAGCTATGACCACGTGGAAGGAGGTGAAGTAGTGTAAGGGGGCTAAACCATGCGTGGAAAGAACCACGTGAATAATGGAGTGGGTAAGGTTTGTTAAAACCTTACCCAAATATAAGCGGTGCCCAATGTGGGATACTACACCCACTTAAAATATGCAAAACCGCGACCTTCATTAAATCTACCACTATGGAATTTTTATCCCATTAAACATACAATCCACCCTAATATGGGATAAGCATATCTAAATGCTACATGGAAGGATAATATTAGCCTTAGGATAAAATAGTATCACATTATTTTAGGGCCCTATTTTTGTATAAATAGGGAACCCATTCCTTTGTAATGGAAACACACAACGCAATGGAGAAGCTCATTCCTAGAGCTTGGAAAGGCGGAGAGCGAGCCAAGAAGAGAGTTAGTTGCCATGGGCATAGTTATGTGAAGACCTAATTTATTTAGGTATTATTATTTTAATTATTATTGACCTATTATTTTTAGGCAATAATAAATTAAAATTATTGTGGCTAGGAGTTATTAATACTACCTAGTCGGCCCATAGTGCCACACCAAATTATTGTGAATCCCAGAATATCAACCAGAGTGCCATAGGGCATTACGAAGCGTCTGGAAGGCCGATTGAGAACCAGAGGATTCCAAATAGTGGATCTGGTGCCATCGAGCTTGTTGAATATGTCAGGAAAGGGGAAGTCAGGTGTTATTTTTCACCCTTGTCTTCTGAAGGTCTGGTTATTCTTAGTAGCAAGTTCTTAATAGATTCCATTAGGTTTTCTTGTGAAAGTACTATTGTAACTTACAAGTTTTGAATAGTGGAATGGTTTGAAAGAACCTGGAGATGTAGGCAATTGCCAAACTTCGCAATCAATCATTATGCAATTGTATTTTTTTTCTTGCATTAAATTTTAAATTGATTACTGGAAAAGAAGAAAATTATCGACAAATAATTAAAGCCTATAAGGGTTCGAGATCAGGTAGATAAAAACTTGATTGTTTTCAGATCAAGTTTAGTATTCTAAATATCCATATCATATTCATGTAATTTGTTCACCCATCAAAACCTTTTGCTGGATATTTCCATCTTTGATAAAATTTCCTTGACCATTGTTTGGGGAAGATAAACTATAATCTTGGAACTTAGAATATATGACCTGAAAACTTTTGTTGATCTAACCAAAGCAAAAGCTTGCTTTTCCATGATGGTGTATTTCAACTCAGCTCCCTCAAACACTTTACTAAAAAAGGTAATTGGTCTTTCATTTCCCTCCTCATTTTTCTGTAATAACACAAACGTAATGGTATTTTCAAATGCAAAAGAGAAAATTTGAAAAACCTTTTTATAGTTAGAAGCTACTAGGAAAGGGGCATTTTTCAATGCCTCTTTAATTCTTGTGAAAGCTTAGATAACTTATTCTTCTTCCTGTATGATAATTTGATCCCTTTTTAGCATATTTATGATAGGGATATTCATTTCAACAAAATTGGAAATGAATCTTCTGATGAAATTGATTTAGCCAAAGAAATATTGAATCCCTTTCTTGTTTTTAGGGATAGGAACTTTCCCAATAGCTTCCACTCTCTTAGGCTCAACCATGACACCCTCCTTTGATACAATGTCCCCTAAAATGTTTTTTTCTGAACCCCAAAATGTAACTTCTTAGGGTTCAATTAGAAGCCATACTCCTTACATATTTGTATCATATTTTCCAAATGTTGCAAATGATCACCCCTCTTCCTTGAAAACATTTTCACATCATCCTGGTATACAACTATAAAATCATTTATATATCCTGAAAATGCAATATCCATAGCTCTCTAAAAGGTATCTCCAGCATTCATCGAGACAAATGTCATTCTCATGTACACATAAGTACCTGATGGAGTGGTGAAAGCGGTTTTGATTCTTTTTTATTGGTTTACAACCACTTGGTTATATCCCAAGAATCCATCTAATGTAGACAAGATCTCTGATCCAGTGACCAATTGCAACATATTATCCATATTATGTAATGGATAATTTTCTTTCATTGAGGACTTATTCAAATTTATAAAATCTACACATAGTCTTATATCACCATTATTTTTTCTAACTGGTACTAGGTTTTCCACCCAAGAAGATTATCTTGTAGGTTGTATGATACCTCAATCCCTTAGCTTCTTGAGCTCTTCTTGCATTTTGAGGGATAAGAATAGATTAATTGGCCTATGATTTTTCTTGAATGTCTTAGTATTGAGTTCTAAAGGTATTTCATGTTGGAAAAGGTCCTCCCTATATGCTTTCAACTCTAAATAAGACCATGACATGAATTCTTGGTATTTCTTTAACAATTTAAAATATGACTACTTTTCCTCCTTACTCAGATTACTACCTAGGCATATCTTCCTAGGATTTTCACTAGTTCCCAAGTTATGCTCTTCAACATCTCTTGAAACATGGATGTTTCTATGAAAAACCCTATCGGCATTGTCAAAATTTGATTCTAAAGACACTAACTCTTTTGGAATGGTATTTGTTTTTAACTGAATAATATCTTAGCTGAATAGGGTTTCCTTATCATCACAAATAGAAATCATTGGCTCCTAGTCTATATGTTGATTAGTGAATTCTCCTTTATTTTGTAAAAACCTTTGAACTTGATCATCATCCTTAAATACTTGCCAATGTTTGACATTATCACGGACTGAAGTTCTTGATAATACTTCCACATTGTAATCACAATAAGGAGACATTTTATAGTTTTCAAATCTAGATCCCAATACTGCCAACCTATCTGCAGCAGTATTCTAATTTCTGTCATGATATATTATGTTGAAAGAGTCAAATATTTCACTAAAGTCCCAAACAACATGCTTATAGTATTCCATTCTTTGATTCTTAGTTGCATACAATTTCCTAATTTGTTTGACTATTAATTCTTAATCTCCTTTAGTGAAAACATCCTTAATACCATACCTCCAGTCAATCCTTAAACCCAAAATCAATGATTCATATTCTATAATATTGTTATTTCACTCAAATCTAATTTTAAAGGAAAAAATGAAATTCTCTTGGTTTGGAGACACAAGGACAACACTAGCACCATTCCCAAGTTTAAAGAAATCTCCATCAAACATTAAAATGCAAGGAATGCCACTTTGTTCAAGACTTTTATACTTATTAATTCCATGCTCCTCAAATTTACATAGCCCACAAAATTATCAACATCTACATCTGTATATACTACTTCATAAGAGGAATTGTTAGGATACTCAATCAGATGTAGAATATTTTTATCTCCACATAATTTAACAAGGATTCCTTCTATCGGTATGGTTGCATATGACAAATCCATTTGGACACTCCCACCCACACTAGTAACCCACTTCCTTAAGAGCAACATTCGCCACTTAGCAGGATAATCCACAATAACTACATTCATGGTTAAACACTTTCCCGGATAGGATTCAAAATACACTATCATTCCTTTAACATACCCAATCACCAACACTTATCTTGAATCCATAGCGGTGAATTTTCCGAAAAAAAATTGTTACTTTGATAATTAATTCATTTATTACTTCAAGGGGCATCACATTACATGAGGCCCATGAATCAAGCATGCAGTTGTGCACTAATATGACTTTTATGATCAAATTAGTATAGAAAGAATCAACATCAAGTTGATACTCAACAAGAGAAGTACCCAAATATACTTCAGGTGATTCTCCCAAATATTCCAATGCTTGGCACTTCTGATTTTATAATGATAGGGGGAGTATCCACATTATTCACACTCTTGCATGGGGGTATTAATTCTTATTTGAACCCCAAATACTCAAATTCCCTTTTCCTATGCTTAGGAATACTAAGCAATTCAACGATAGGAAATGTGAATTTTATTTGACTCAGAATCTTGGTGATATAACATGCGACATGTTTGGGTAAAATTGTGTTGGGAGGAAGAGTAACTGCCCCTTCTTTTGGTATAAAACTCTTTATAGTTTGGGCATGAATTGGGGTACAGGTTTTATTTGGAGTGACAAGACCTTTTCTTGGTGCATCCTTCTTAGGAAGGTATTTTTGATTATTTGTAAGAAGTGGAGTCTTTGGTTTGGGCTTTGGCCTTCCTCCTTTGACAAACCTACTTCTAAGATTGTACTCCTTTTCTTGGACAACAACTGCATTCATCAGCAGTTGTCTGTCTTCTTCAGAAGGGGATCCTCCATCATATTTTTTTACCATCAAATCCATTAAATACTCAAAGTCATGATTAGGTAATTCAAAATATTGTACCATATCAATTTGAACATCATCATTAAAAGGAAGGGGAATTACCCAATGAATGCACCTCCAAAATCTCTCTACAGTTCTTGCACTTATCAGCTCAGTAGAAGTAACACCTTGTGGTGAATTATCAGGGCACTCCATTATGCATACATAACTATAGGTCTCATCATTATCTTCCTCTTTAACTTCTTCAATAGGGTTACAAGGGGAATGTGGCACAAAAACACTTATCACACCATTCAATAACATGGTTTTCTTCCACCATGGAAAATCTAGCATTTAAAGGATCAAGGATCTGTTTATTCTCTCTAGGTTGTTGTTTATTTCCCGACCCTAGGGATCCCTTTCCTCTTTCATTTGATATGTGATCTACTCTAGGGTGATTCTGCAATCTATTTTAGCCCTGAGGTTGATGCTGGCCATGAGAGCTGTGTCCAATTCCTTTTTCTACCCTGGAAAGTTTGTAATAAATTTCTTTAACTGCCCCTGCCAAAGTTTTAACAACTTCATATAGATAAAATACCTTGCTAGTATGATGTTTTTCAAGATTAAATAATTTAATACCTTCCCTATTTAGAGGTTTTCTTGTTTCCTTTATGTTATTTTCTATTTGGACTGCCATGAAAAAATTTTTCCTCAGAGTTCCAGGGTTTTTATCTCTAAAATAGTACGTTGCCTTTTTGTCAAAAGCATCAAAATATTTTATTAGACAATACTGATCACTTGGTTTCAATATCATCATAAACCTATTTAGGATTTTACTGAATCTAAAGTTAAAATCTATGACTGGTTCATTGGGGTTATTTTTTATATTCTCAAACTCAGATAAAAGGAACCTAGGGTCATTCTTATCCCCATATTGAAACCTGAAAGCATTCTTCATTTATTTCATGATTTTATTGAGTAATCTGGTAAGGATTTGTACCAATCATGTGCATCTTCCTCCAAAGTATGGACAAATAACTTTATGTACACATATTCATACTCTATTTCAAAATCCTCCATCATATTGATAAAAAGTTTTAAGTGTTAATCACTAGTGATGACATTATTTATTTGAAATTTAGGAAACATATTCCTCACATCTTGTGGTGCAGCATTAGGATACCCCACCATACCTCTGAAATCTATTGGTCCAAATATATTGACAATGAAGGCATGTCTAAGTAGAGGTTGGGCCATGTTATTTTGAGGATGTGATCCTATACGAGGATTCAAACGTTGTGGGACATGAAGTCTTTGGGAAAAAGGTGTATGATCTTCAAATTAAATATCCTTTAATGACTCGGTGTCACATAAAACCCTATTGAATCTAAGTGATAAAGGATAAAAATGGGGAATAACTATCACAATCATGAATGATGGCCCCTCATCAGCTGGAGTATTCAAATTTACACAAGGATTGTTTGATTCTGATCTTTCTGAAGAGGTATGATAGTATTCTATTAATGGATTCTCATTCTCCACCATAGGAACTACCCTTTCTTATTACCTTTGAAATCCCAAACCTTTCCAAACTTAAATTTCTTATTCAGATTTGTTCTTCCAAGTTCTGGAAACAATTTTCTAGTAGGATCCTTATTGAAGAAATACCTTCTTGCTTCCATCTTTGCAGATATTAACAAAAAACTTAAGACACTGGCATTTACTAGAGATTATTAACAAACATGGAGTCTCCACTAAGGATTTACACCTTAGATATATAAAATACTACAAATGAGTTGGAAATCGTAAACCAATATTCAATACCAGTAGAGGCTGACAAATCTTAGCATCCTTTTTCGGTATTTATCCTTACTTCAAGAAAATGTAATGGAAATTTCACTCAAACTATGATATATTACGTAAATTAATTTTTGATCCTACTTAGTTTTCACAAATATTACCAAAGGATGACATCTAACACTCGTATTTATATCAAAGTATGTTTGGAAAGTTACCAGGGGTCGATATTTTTCTATTTTTCCACAAATTTCCCCGGCAACGGTGCCATATCGGTGTTGGTACCAAAATAAGTTCTCCCTTTACGAACAAGCAACATCAACAAGTTAAGAAATATGCCTAGAGGGTGATGGAGATCAAGATTTATGTTATTTTATAGCTAGGGAAGGATCTCATCATCTCTTTATCACTTGAAACTAGGAGAAGTCAGGTAGCACTATGTTGAGGGTATGACCTACCCTCCTATTTTATGTTATGTATTTCATCTAGGGTGAGAGTACCTACTCTTTAATATGTATTTATATGAGAAATTAATATATTAGAAATATTTATCACCATTTTGTAAATCAATTGAGAAGAAACCTTGGGAGACATGGTCAATTCAACAAATTCTAACTCTCACGAGTTATCACTTTAGACAGTGCAGATGTCTCCCAAAATAAGGCTTAGACTATTGTAGATAGCATGGAACCAACTTGGATTTGCATATTTTAGTTTTAAAATGGAAACCATGGGTAATTATGGTAGGATTTTTTGGTTTAAAAATGTATCTAGTCAGGGAATTAAGCAGGATAAGGTTGATTATACCACATCTCAAATAACTTCTTACAAATTTTTGAAATCTACCAAGTGCAAGACAAAATACTCCAAATAGAAAACATCACTCCTTCAACCAGAAGGTGTTCATTCATGGAAGCCCAAGAATGAACAGTTTAACATAATATTTAAGGATCCAACACAAAATATAAGAGGTTCCCCAGTTATCATGCCCAAGATACACTCAAAGTCTTACAAAGAAAGTTTAACCAAATGGAAACATAATGGATTTAAAATTGTTTATTAAACAAATGAAATGAAATATTTTCTCAATAGTGCAATTTCAATTCCCAGAATTCAACTGGAATGATAAATTGTTTGTGTGACTGAGAATATCTCTAAATTAAGATTGCAATGGGAGCATGAATAAATATTTTAAAGTATTTCATCTTAGCAGCAAATATAAAAAAGTTCATGATATACACATTTAGTTTCAAAATTCATTAAATTCATCAGAAAGGGAAAGTAAATATACAATCTCAATGCTCCTCAATGGTTATACATGCACAACCATCTTGACATGATTTAGTTTGAAATGCCTAAAGGAAATAATATGTATCTCAAACAAGTTCTTTGGAAAATAATGGTATTCTCTTGGTTTACTCTTGTTCTTAAAAAATCTCAGAAATTTTAACCCCCCTTATGCGAGAGTATTCTCATCTCCTTTATACAATTATATCCCCTCATTTTCTTTTCAACTTTCCCCCCAAAAACATGGATCTTCAAAGTTATCTTATCCTTTACAATATATCATTTTATCCATGATACCTTTATGAAAATGCTTTATTTAGTATTGGTATGTGTAAGAATTACGATCCTTTTTCATTTTTCTCTGTCATATATTTTTTTATAAAAGGTAAAAAGGGTTGAGGGGACCTTACCCCATATAAAGTCAGAGCTCCATATGAGTAGATGAAATCATTACATGCCAAACAAAAAGATAGTATAAAAGTTCATAATAATACTAGGGCTCCACCAAGAGCAATAATAAAGAGTGGCTAAATCAAAACTATGGAAAAAACAAAGAGGAACTAACAACACCGAAGAACAAATAGCAAAAAAGATATAAGGTAGAAAATAAACAACCCCCCTCCCCAGATCACTTATAGGATTTTTCAAGCCCTAACTAGTATTTTTTCCCATTCCTTAACCAGAGCATCTATGTTGTCAACCAAAGACACCAAATCGAGACCTTCAGGAGTCACCTTTCTTTTCTTTCCCTGATTGTCCACAGCACTATAAGCATTAGCCAGCTGACCTAGAATCTTGAGATGTTGCAGTGTATATTTGACCATGACCACACTCCACTCCATGTAGCTGTGAAGAATAGCATGAATATGGTCCAACTCGTTGGTTATGAAACCATAATTGGCTTTTAGAATTTTGACCTCTCCACCATTCCCATTTTTAACAGATTCCGCAACCTGTGATTTCATTTTATGCCAATGATTGAATAACAACTACACAGAGCTCTTGGTGAGCCTCATATCTCCTTTAAGTTCTTTAATGTATGCCGCCATCTTAGCCAGATTGTTCTCCCCTTTCACATGTCCAACATTCCCCATAGCCTTGAACTGTTTTTCCGATTGGACAATAACAAGAGCCTAAACATCATGTTTACTAGATTCCCCTTTGGTGTTCACCAAAACACTAGGAACTTGCTTGGATTTTAGCTCCCTGATATTTTGGGTAGTAACAATTTCAATAAAATCTTTATCCTCCTCTGAGTCACCTTTCAATGAGTCAAACTCATCACTCGAGTCTTCTTCCTTCAAATCCAAGTCATCCCCCACTACATAAGCTTCCAGGGATTTTATAAGGGAACCATACTTATCAATATCCAGAGCTGCTCTTTTGAAAAGGGCGAGAATGAAGCCCTGATATAGTGGAACATAGACTCTTCTATTTTTAAACTACAAAATTGAAGTGCTTAGAGAGAGAAAAAGAAAGTAGGTCAAGCTAAAATTATGGTCGCAACGGAAGTGATTAAGCATAGGCAGATGATAGGTGTAAATTCACTTGTGACAGCCCTCAAGAGTAAGAAATTAGATAAGGGTAAGAGCCACATCATCAAAAGTTTTAGGTAAAGACAAATGGAGATAACCAGTAAAATGGGTAGTATTATTTTCATTACCTCTGAGAAACAGGTTCAGTTCATCAGAGGCTTCTTTTATGGGTTTATAGATATCCCTACCAGTAGCAGGAAGACCCATCACTTTAGCAATCGAATCTATAGAGATCTCTATATGAATCCCTTTCATTTCTACTACCACCCCTTTTTTGGTAGTCTTCAAAGCACTAGAAACATATTTACTTAGATTTTAAAAATGGCCTTCGAAAATTTGAAGTGTGAAAAACCCTTTCTCTCAAACATCTCCATGGCTTCCAGTGTCACTCCATCAAGGTCAGCATGTTCCGTTCTAACCAGATCTCCTCCCATTTGGCAGCACAATAACCAATTCTCAAAAGAACCAAATTTATGGGTAGATAGAAGATTACAAGCAAGCCCAAAGATATTAATTTTCACTCTGTCATATATGATTAGGATATCATGTCATCATTTTTGTCCAATTATTTAATTGTTCCTTTCACTTGATGATTAGATGGTCATTTTTGATGATTTTTGAGCACTTCCAGGTGATCTGATATGACAGATGCTCTTATCTACTTTCTAATAATATGTCTTGGGTGGTACACATTTCTTTTCATGTCTATTTGGTTTAATTACCCCATATGGTTCTTGAAAAATCCAATTAATTCATTAATTATGATCACTCCTAATTCACTTCAACTCTTTATTTTTGTTTTGTGCGAGTAGAGAAAAATCTTCCTGCATCTAGTGGGAATTATTTCTTTCAATTCAATCAGTCTACACCATTACTACTATAAAACTCATCTCTACCCTCTCACCAATATGCATTTATTTTCTTATCTTGTGAGTGAAGAAAATTTTCATAGTTCTTATCAGTAACATGGCAAAGGTGCTTGTGGAAAATAGTCTAAAAGATATTTACTCAGAAGATTTAAACCAAATATCCGACCTACATGGTCCACGTGAAGCTTTTATTAGAGTTTTATTTGACATAGTACACCCAGGGGACACTATAGGGACTCTGACTTATTGACGGTTTTGGTTTGCACTCCTTCTAAGGTTAATTACAATTAATCATGTCTGCTCATCCTTTTAATCCATTTAATTTCATCTCTTTCGATGGGAACATCAAAAGGATCCTGAAGACCTAAAAATATTTTGGATTGAAAGGAGGCCTCAAGTGTCCAGGAAAACTGATTTTCAGTGTCCCTTTTTATGAAATGAATAATTTTTGTTGAATGAGATTGCCAAGGAATCTTACGTGTTATATGACAAGTCTTCCATTAATATTGTGCCTTCCATTTCTCACAAAATAAACAAACTAGAGTGGAGCATTTTTTCTTTGGAGAGAGTTCAGGCTGGATCAGAGCAATCACAACCTTTAACGATACCAGTAACACCTATAGGTAAGAGGAGGGGTGAGTCAAGATCCCAACCCCTAATTATCATTTATGATGAAGAAGAAGACATGTCTTTATTTTCTTGTCACTCTAGAGCAACACTTTCTTCTACCAGAGACAACAGGGGTAGGTTTTTGGTTTGTTCTTCTACTCATTCAAAACATTGTGCCTTTTTTTTAGAGCGGGAATTATCAGGGCCTCAATTGATTCCTTTCCCAAGAGAGCACCCACCCCTCATTAGGAGATGGAAGGGTGAATCTAGTTCAAGATATATTATTCCACCTACATCCAGGGTATAGTTCTTGCTCTTCAAGCTACTTCATACATTCCCTCTCAGTCCACTCCCAATAAATCTACCCTTCACAATGGGTAATGGAAATCAAAATTCTTCACGGGTGGCTTGGATCTCCTAGACTATGTGTCTTCCTATCAGAATAAATTTGAGTTCTAGAAGATCATGAACAGTCCCAAAATTACTGTTTAGTCATTGATGGGTATGGGGTTGTCCCGAGATCTAGTGGGGTCCATTTTGTTTTCCTAGTCAGCAAAGGGCTTTGATGAATTCATGTTGAGGAAGAAAAAATTGTTGAACAAACTCCCTCCATTGGGGGCAAATTTCAAACAAGGAGTAAAGGAAACTTGAACATTGTTTTTTCCCTTTGTGCCTTTTTTTTTAAACATTTACACAAACATTTTAATCATGGGTTGGGCCACCTATAGAACCCCATTTTATATTTTTCAAAGTATAGAAAATAAAATCCACTCATTAGTTTATATGCTTTTACAAATGGATATAAAATTTCATCCAAGCAATATAATATCTAATTCATTATATTTAACTCGAAAATTATATCAATGAAAACAATTTTTATCAGTACTATTCACCATTCATGGAGCAATAATATCAAATGAAATATGATAAGAAAATGAATTTTGTAAGAGTGACAAGCCTAAGCTTGTTCATCATTTTTCACATCTACATAATTTTCATCTTTTTCAGCTTCTTCTTCTGGTCTTTCTTCTGGGAGCATTACCACATATGCATCATACCTTTGAAAAATATCATTGATTTCCCCTTCGTCTGATCCTATATGGTGTTGAAAAATCAATTTTTTTCTTGCTATGGCATCTACACAATGGCCTATTTTCCTATGAAAGGCCAATGGTTTAGCTCTCAATGCTGCCATTCTATTTTCAATCTTGTTCATTGTTTTAATGACCTCATAAGAAAAATCATCCTTTTGAATATTTCTCTCAAAGGAACAACACGATAAATCAGATTTTAAATCACCATAACTCTTTTTGAATTTTTCAAAAAGTATGTCTTCAAGCTTTGAGTAAATAGTATCTATAGTATTATCAACCCATTTCCTTTTGGCCTTTAATTTCTCTTTGATTCCATTCAAAACATCCACTCTAATCTCGTCTATTTCTTCCATGGCATGTTGATTTCCCCTATATTACTCTGGCACAATTTCTTCCTTCTCAACCAACTCATCATTGAGTTGATTTATACGTTTTAATTTGGGGAAAACTCCCTCGAAGTAGAAGATTTCATTATGAATTTTCTCAGTTAATTCATCAATTTCATTAAGCGTATTCTTGAGCTCTTCATACTTTGTTCTAACTTCTTCAATTATTTCCTTCCTATTTTGTATCAGATTCTCAATCCATGTGTCCATAGCTTGAACCTTTTTAATATCTTTTTCATTCTTTTCCCTTCCTTCAAGAGTGCTGGAAGATGCACTTGTTTGAGTTTAGCTAGATTACCCAATTAATCATTGCATACTAGAACTCAAAACTTTGACTTGTTATTTTAATTGTTTCTTTGTTAATATATCCTCATCCACCTTTTGTAATATGTCACTCACTATTTTTGACACTCCTTGTTTCAGTTGGTCTTTCAAGGGATTTCCTAAGGGAATAAGTTAAACATTATAATCGCTAGCTGTTATGTTTTCTCTTATCTTTCCCTCATGGGGAATTTCCACTTCCAAGGTTTTAGATCCCAGTGGACTAGTATGGGTTTTAGTGAGAATTATAGCCTCTTTGGACGCTTTGACTGGCTTTGGAAAAGAAAAATTTCTAAGATCTATATCCTTTACAAGAATGATTTCATTTTCCTCCTTCAAGATCAGCTCTCCTATCCAACCCTTTGTAGGAGTTACCCCATTTTTTTCTCTTACAGCTCATGTTGAGGTTTTTTGGGTACAACCATCAACTGCCTAGACATCTCTAGTGCATATTGGGTTGATTATTCTATTATTTTTTCTTTCTCATCTCCCATTATTATTTATTTTTCCACACATAGTACTTGTCTTTCCCCTGATTGTATTCCTTATAGGCTTTGAGCTTAGGGCTAGCCAATTCCTTCCTAGGTTACACCTTTGGTTAAGACTTGTTCTTTCTTTACTTCATCAACTGATACATTCTCGACTTCAACTTTTTCTTTGGGAGATTCTTGAATTATTCCTTATTTTGTAGATACTCCTTTTTCATCCATGATTTTTACCTCTTTTGGAGGCTACTCATCTAACATACTAACATATTTTTTCCCTGTTGGCATTTCTTATTATAGCATGGTGGGATGGCTTTCCAATATTGGTATTTTACTCATATTTTGTGCATTCATATCATCAACAACCTTATCTTTAATATTTGCATACAACTTCAATTTTAATTTCATTGGTAGATTTATCTACCTGATATGGTTTATTATCCTTAGTGATCCTGACCTCATGGGAAATATATTTCTAAAAAAGCAACATAGTTCTTGTACCTTTTTCACAAGGTATTTATGTTTTGTTTAACTCTGAAAATGCTTGTCCCATGTGAAACTTTTATGATGATTTACCCTCAATTTCAGTAGTTGGTATATGCATAGTATTTTCTACTTCTCCACTCAATTTAGGATCACTTTCATCCTTTCTTGGTTGTTCATCTTCATTTACATCAAATGCATCTAGCATGGAGAAACCCTCACCAATATCGACATCCAGTATTTCAACTTGACTTCTTGTTGATTCTTGAAAATTTTTAAATAAAGGAAAATTGATACTTTCAACTACCAATGTTTCAGACACTTTCATACATGTATTCATAATATTATTATCTTCTAAATTACACAAAACAATACCTGGAATTATTTATTGCTAGTTGCTGGAAATTGTCATTCCTTCTAAAGACACATGTGATAATGAAGGAAATGGTTTCCCAACTAGACTAGTTTGGAAAGCTTCTTGTTATGGCATTGATGTCATATGTTGCACTTGGGGATCTTCAATTCATTCACTTTCTATGGGATCAATTACTACATCCCCGTGTTTATGTTCCCTAGGTGTATGGGCACCTTCTCTTACTAGAACCTACTCATACACAATTTTATGTTTCTTGTGTGCCCTATAAAACTTATTAAGTTCTAGTGCTGCTGTTTTTTCATCCCCATGTAACCTAGATTGTGAATTGCCACTTGTTATGGCCCCACTCATTAGCTTATCAACACCTTGGGGTTTTACAACAAATGGAGGAGTCTTATGAGAAGCCACACCTTTTCCTTTTAATTGTAATATAACTCCAAAGGTGATAATAGCACTCTACATTGATTTGAGTAGCATTTCCTTGGTCTTCTAATTCAGAGTAGACATAGAGGTACCAGTCCCACTAGTGGCCGAGGTCCACTCATCCACTATTCCTGAAGTACGTCTTTTTTATGGCAATTTTAGGGGCCTTCCCTCCCAAGGGATCCATTATGTCAGCTTATTCTCTTAAGGGATGAAGATCATATTTTAGTTTTCCCAAACTCCTAAATTTATTAAGAACCTTTTTGCTCTAAATCGATTAATCAATATTTTTCTAAGTTAGCCAATTCACTGTTCTTATCATTACATTAGTTATTCTATCATATTGGTCACATGACTCTTTCTCTTTCCAGTCTAAAGGGAGAATTGGTTGTCCCTCCACACTTTGATCATGGTAATACTTACTCACAACATCTGGGTCATCAAAAATTCCTTCAGGGATAAGAACAATATGTCAATCTATAATTTGAGTGAGATTCATTCTAGAGAAATCGCTTAACCTGACCTCCTCCTCATCTCTCAAATTCATCCAATAGTCTTCAAATTGAGGTTGTTGGTGTGTGTGACTGTCCAGTCATCGTCCACATCACCTAGGTGATTCATCTCGCCTTGCGAGAGTCATAGGTCTTAGGAAGTCAAATGAAAAGTGTCAGATTCTATCATAGAATCTAACATTGTCATTTGTGTCAATGCGTCATAGGAGTTACATTCCTTATTTGGAATTGTAACTCCTCTTCTAATGGCGTCATATGCGTCAGTCAACGTCATATGCGTGAGTGGCGTCATTGATTTTCTTTCCATGTTTAGGCATGGGGGTTACACAACACCCCTATTTGTACTTCCTATTTTTCGATCTATGAGTATGAGCAGACCCATTCTTCTTACTTGCAATATTCTTTCCATTGTTTCAAATCTTTTTTACTGCATTGGCTTGATGTTACCATCGGAGTGCAATGATTTTCGACATCAGTTCTCGCGAATCCCTCTTTCATGGTATCAGAGCTACACGACTTGCCGTCACACCAAAAGCTCGAAATTATGGTGGAGAGGGATCTCATCATGTTAATCAGTTGCTATGCCAATACCCTCCCACACGATGGAGCCAGGTATACACCCAATCAGGCCCAACGACATATTAAGAGGAAGTGACACCGGGAATTTCCCGGGAGGTCACCCATCCCAGAACTACTCTGGGGGTGGCGCACTTAACTGACTGGCTTACCTTGACCTCTTCCTTGACTTCGATGAAGGGGGGGTGTTGGTGTGTGTGACTGTCCAGTCATCGTCCACATCACCTAGGTGAGTCATCTTGCCTTGCGAGAGTCATAGGTCTTAGGAAGTCAAATGACAAGTGTCAGATTCTATCATAGAATCTGACATTGTCATTTGCGTCAATGCATCATAGGAGTTACATTCCTTATTTGGAATTGTAACTCCTCTTCTAGTGGCATCATATGCGTCAGTCAATGTCATATGCATTAGTGGCGTCATTGAGTTTCTTTCCATGTTTAGGCATGGGGGTTACACAGCACCCCTATTTGTACTTCCTATTTTTCGATCTATGAGTATGAGCAAACCCATTCTTCTTACTTGCAATATTCTTTCCATTGTTTCAAATCTTGTGTATTACTTTGGCTTGATGTTACCATCGGAGTGCAACTTCGTTGTGGTGCATCGATTTTCGACATCGGTTCTCGCGAATCCCTCTTTCAGAGGTTCATGTTCAAAATTATTTGCAATATTATTGAATACCCACCTAACTTCATAATTATCCCTTTCTTGAAACCTCTCCATTTCAAATCTATTCATTTCATCTTCCATTAACCTTACCTTTATAATTGAAGGGAATGTGTACCTTCCAATCTTAATAGGAAACTTGATATTTATCTTATGCTTCCCAACAATTAATTTTTGGACTAGTTTCAGTTGTCTTTCCAAATCACAGAAGGTTGTCTTATAATCTAAATACCTATGTAATTTACAGGGTTGGCTCTCAAATCCACTGACCCTGATATATGTAAACTTCCTGTATTGAATGAAGTAACATCTATATTCCATGATTGCTTTCCTAGCCTCCTCAAAAATCCTATATTTCTCCCATTCTGTCCTAAAGAAGCATATGATTGGTGCAAAGAAAGCATCATTAACCAATATTACATTTCCTTTCCAATTATTCAACTCTAGTTGAGGAAAGATCTCATGCATTTGACATTCTTTGGAATCATCACATGGTACGAGGCCAGGGAAACACCTGTGGCCTACATTTTTATAAATTAAGTATGTCATCATGTAGAATTCCATCTCCCCAATAACACCCATCCCTATTTTTTATTTCAATGCTACCATGTGGCCATGAAGTGCTTCTGTAATGAAGGTTTCCCAACAAATGTTTTCCTTTCTCTCCAAAACTATCCACATATAAGTACACATCCATTACTTAAATTCATTGGTTGTTTCCAATCTAGCCATTCGACTTAGCAACACAATCACATCCTCTGCTTCTTTAATGAATAGTTCCCTAAGAATTCTCTTAGGGATTTGAGTGATTACTTTCATCTCTGTTAACATCCTCTTGGTATTTACAAGTCGGGTTTATTCCCTCTTTCTATTTTCATAGTTGCGCACGGATAAGTCGGTCTTTATGGTTATCAGAGTCATAATCATTAGTTTTAACATTATTTTGATAGGTGTAGGTGTCAGAGTTAATACTGCCTCACCACTTCTGTCTAATACTTCCCTATCACTTGGTCATAATTCATCTCACAGAGTCTTACCAATTCTGGGAAGTGTACCGAGGTTGGAATGGCACCAATTAAGGCAATATTACTGGCTTGCATTTCTTGCATTAACTCACTTTTGTTTGGGCTATTAACTCTCTATAGGAATTCATTTAATTCTACATTCATCAGGCCTGTATCCTTAATTTTATCTAAATCTATATTAATTCTAGAAGTAAAAGGGAAACCCAACAACATGGTCCTCATCCTTAATGCCCTAGTTTTGCTTTGAATTTCTTTGCAAATGAAAAATAGTACAGGAGTGTCTTAATCCTTAACAATTTTCTGATGAATACCCGTGTAAATTCAACTCTGATTTGAAATCTTTTTCAATTCTGGTTTATAACTCACATTATTTGATCAATTCCACATTATTCTCCTAGGAATTTTGCTAACAATGGTGTTTTGATCTCGGCAAACGATAAAAAATAAATTGCGTTTGAAAATTTCAAAGATTCTCATTGATTTGTGAAAAAAACACATTAATGGTGGCATTTATTAACACATCACATCATAGCCTTCCATTCTATTTTCCGCATTTAAACTATGAACCGTCCATGTGGAAAAACCCTATGCAATGTGGGCTTTGGGAAACCTTTTACACTTTTGAGCCGTGTTTTAAATACATACACATTTTCTTATTTGATCCATTCACCCTCTTTTAACCTTTACTTTTAAATTGACACGTGGTTACATCCTAATGGTCACAGAGCTATGGGCTAGATCTAAATATTTATTCCTTTTCTTAATTGAACTCAAGGTTCACAATTTGTTCCAATGACCCACTTCCCCACTCTTTGCATTGGAAAGTGCCACATGTTCTTGGCAGGTCTCAGGGGATTCTTTTCACTTTTATACTTTATTGCCTTAGTGTCAAGAGATTGAATTAGGCCATGCACCTTGCATGCAATCAATGTATGACACGCGGATCTCTTCGGAAGTGGGGTCAATTTTTTGTTCTTGCACCCTTTGACTGTGAATATTTGACAGAATATTCATCGAGTATGGAGGCCAAACTAGAAAATTCTTAATGCTATATGGTTGTAATTTTACAACTTAAACCCATCATACTGCAACCAATTGGAGATGCCACATAAGATCAAGCAACGCAAATAAATACAAATTTGTAACATCGTCAAGGAATAGTATATAACGTATTTTTCATAGCTTATAAGTGATTTATCATCAAATATTTTCAAGGATCAACAGGAACAACATGTCTAACAAAATCATTGACCTAAAAAAAGGAAAAACAGTCCTAACATAGGAGCCCAAATGGTTTTAACAAGACTGTAACATTTGAACTCAAATTTCTTAATGGGTAAATCAAACAACATAAAAAATTCTTTGAAAGCATGTTCCTGATAAAAAGGGGCGAGATCATTTCGAGCACCAACAGGGTCTTAACAATTTTACTTACTTGGTCCTCTTTTTCTCAACAGATATGAAACGCAACACGAGTCTTTTGCATTACTTGATCCACCAAGGGCAAGTGCTTGAGGGCTTCATATAGAAGATACCACTGAGATGGAACAGCAAAAACATCCCACATTGATACATTGACATTAGTCTTATTCATTTTCTCAACTATATTAAATGGGAGACCCACAAATTTCTGCATCTGTGGCATACTACTTTATTTCTTTTTTTGTGGCATTTTTTGATCACATGGGTTTAGTGAAATAGAAACCTCTTTTTCTATGGCACATTTATCAGGCACTGTGGGCTATTTTGACACATATTCTACTTCATTTCATGGTCTCTCTTATCCTTTTATTTCTCCTTTAGTCTACAGCTTTTCCCTTACCCTTCCAGTTTATTTTCCTTTATTCATGGCATTTCTATGATCCACGAGAGTTATAAAATGAGCTTCCACCATGCTTTTCTTGTTCCACGTATTGTTAGCAACATTTATATGATGTCTACCGGAGCCTCAAGATACTTGATTGATTACATAGAAATCCTCAGCTTTAAAAAACATGAGGTTAGCATCATGTGCATCTTGTTGAGTTTCTTCCATACCATGATTTGGCACTTCAATAAGTGGTTCTTGTTGATTGGAAGCAACTTGAATCATGTAGGCTTGTAGATGCATTTCCCTTTCATAGCTAAGTTAATCATGTATAAAACTACATAGAAAACACCATTTTGTCTCATGCATCATATTATTTTTTGTTGGAACTAGTGCATGGCTTGAGATAGGGGTAGAGAGTGCCTGTGGAGGAGGAATTTTTTCCAATGTAGGTGTTATCCCAATTTTTCCCTCGGAAAAATTGATCAAGCACGACCCTGTGCAAGAATAAATCCAAGGGACGGTCCGCCATATGAGCCTACATTTCAAATCCAACAAATAGGTTGTAGACGGGCTCTAAAATTGTAGAGCAGGGTTGGGGAAGGATAAAATAGTGTCAAAGAAAACCAGAGGCTCAAAGGAGATAAACGAAGAAAGAATCAAAGGTTTCGGGCTTCACAAATGATTTAGAGTGAGCCAAAATTGGCTATGGAAGAATCAGTGGAAGCTGCTAAGTGTCTCAACGGTGCATCTTCAAAGGTTAAATCCAAAAGCAGAGACTCAAACAAGTGCCAAGCCTCCACGTGTCCAGAGCCCCAAAGTTTCACCAGCCATTGAAAATTCTAAGAATCAGCGGAAGCTGCCAAGTGTCTCAACGATGCACATACAAAAGCGGGACCCTGAGAAGAGACTCAAATGAGCATGAGGCTTCCACATATCTAGGGTTCAAAAAAGGCATTAGCCCAAATTGAATAAGTATCACAGACTCGTAGAAGGCACCAAGTGTCAACGCGGCACTACTTCAAAAGTAAAATTTGGAGCGGGTTTCCAAACAAGCACCAAGTCTCCTCATGTCCTTGGTCAAACATATGAACCCTCCAAGAAAAAAGACTTAGCAAAAACATAGAGAAATAGGAAAAATCCAAGGAAGGTGCCACATGTCTCTCCAGTGTAACTTCAACAACAAAATCTAAAAGCGGTCCCCAAACTAGTGCCGGCTTGCCACGTGGCCATGTTGAAAATTCAAAGCGGGAAAGCGGGTCGTCGAAGGTAATTAGAATTTTTTAGCTCAAGAGACATAAAGTATGGAAGTGAGTCACACCTCCGTTGATGCCCAAGGATCCATGTGTCAAGCCTCAATTACATGTGGGCTAGCGGGCCTCGGGACGACTTTTTGCCCAAAATGGAAAATGCAGACCGACGGGCCCGAAGATGGTTTTTGACAAAATGAATTGCGGGGCTGTGGAGAATTTTTTCATTTTGTATTTTTTGGTGCCAAAGGGTACACAGTAATTTTCGGGCCCGCGGACCAGTTCTGCTAACTAGTTTTCACCATTTTTCTATGGACCCGACTCAAACATTCAAATGGACATATCTTTCGATCTAGTGCCCAAAATCCAACAAATTTGGCACCATTGGAAAGGTTTCAACCTCATCTACGCCATGGAAACCTGAAACTTTAATTTTGGCAAGGTTAGATGAGTAAAAAATTGGAAAACATATTCATGTTATTAATATGTAATTCAATTTTTCCCAACAACCAGATCAAATTTGATTCGATCCTTCATTCTACCTTCTTCAACACACTGAACAGACATGGAGTGGTGGACTTAACAGATTGTGGGTGGATTTGCAGTGGCATTGATGGCTGGTAGCTGAGCTTCAAATCAATTTTCTCTCCTCTTCTCTTCTTCCCTCTTCGCTACATCTATAAAAGAAGGATCTGGGCTCATTGTAAAGGGTTGGACATTTTTGTTTTGCGCCCTCCCTTCTCCTCTGGTCTGTAGATGAGTTCATGGAGTCCTAACCACCCATTCAAAGTTATAATACAATTTTTTTCCTCTTGGCTATTGTAATGTACTGTATCAACTTTGGAGCAATAATATATGTCTATGGATGATTCTCAACCCTCTTATGTGTTCATTGTTATCTTCTGATCTCTCATTGCAGTTTGGTTATCTTTGTATAGTAGTTGTATTACATTTCTATGGTATGTGTTAAAGTTACAAAATGAGTGTTTAACATTCCTTTGGTACATCACCTTGTTAGCTTAGGTTAATTTCTTTCGCATCTTCTCAACCTTGTCCCCTTGGTAAGATAGAGTAGGTTTAGAATAGATCCTCTACAATTTATTTATGTGCACCTGAACAGAGGAATAGGAACCGATCTTCATCCGGATATCTCTCTTCATTTCAAATTCCCACACTTTGAGATATGCTCCATGTTATGCTATCACATAGAGAGTCTCAACTGAATAGGTTACAGACATTCAGGGTAAATGTGATTTTGTACTAACAATTTTGGCACGCCCATTGGGACAAGAAGTCTCCATCTTTATTGCAGCAAGATTGATGTGCACTTTTTGTAATTTTTTAGATTTTAAGAAGCTTTGAAATTACACATCTAGTGACTCCAAAAGAATCATAGTCCACTGGTTTTAGCAGCCTAGGCTTGGCAGATTCATGAGAAGAATCCAAACTAGATCAAGAACTAGAGAGGAAGGATTATTTGTATATCTACACTTATCCCTAGATAGAGGGAGAAGTGGGAGAAGAGGGAGAAGAGCCCAGAGGTCTCCATCTCCACCAAATAGAACCTTGTCAACACCTCCTCCTGGTAGGTCGTTTATTCAATCAAAAAGGGTTTTCAGGCCAATCATAATGGAAAAACCATCCAACCCATATGTTAACTTCACTAGTAGCATCCCATTCACCCTCAATGCACAAAATCCAGTGTCAGTTGCAGCATAAAATAGCATCCCATATTTCACTGGAGAGAACTAGACTTCTCCTAGTGATCACATTCAAGACATTGCAAATGTCTACGTAATTCATGACATCACTGAGATGGACATTGTATTCAAATTTTTAGCCTCTTTACTCAAGGGTAAAGCTTCACAATGGTTCAGGAGTCTAACAATAGGTTCTATTCAGACTTAGGACCATCTGTGTAAAGCTCTTCATAATTAATTTGAAGAGAAGGGAGATAATCTATTCTTGTTGGAGCAACTGACAACAATCAAGAGGGCCCCCAATGATCAGCTGACAGATTTCAACCTCATATTTCAAAGGACGTGGGATATTATTCCATTGGCCATGAGGCCCACAAATGAAGGCACTTTCTTATACTTTCTTAGAGCTTTAAATTTTGATATTGCCTTACTGATTTAATCAATGGGAGGCACAAACTTACCTACAGCCTATAACCTTTCCATTAGAGGTTGAAAATTATTTAATTCAAGCTGGTAAAATTGCTCCTAGGCCACCTATGCCTCTAAACCCAGAACTAGGAGCTCCAAGTACTAGTCAAACACCCACATTAGCTCTCATACCTACTCCAAGGAATCAGAGTTCAGCTGAAGCTTCCTCCTCATCCTCTAGCACTTCGAAAGAGCTAAAAGAGGTTATAAAACAACTGTAGAACCTAGGGAATGAGTTAATGACCATCAAGAGGCAACAAGATTAGAGTTCTAGGCCATATCAGCCTCAAACTCAGTATCAAGCTAGGCCTCCATACTAGAAAAATAGACCATCAGCTCAGGTTGTAAATCAAAATCAAAACCAAGGGCAACCTCAAGCTTCTAGGCCTTACTGACCATATGATCCAAATACAGCTTCAACATCAAGGGCCTTGGTTCCAACACAAAACAACATGGCACAAGAATATGATTAGTGTTTCCCATGTGGTCAACCCCATAAACAGTCAATGTGTTTCAATGGTGCATTGAACTAGGATTTGATGGTACAAAACATTAGTGTGTCTCAAGAGCCTAGTCAAGAAGAAAATTAGTAGCAAGAAACCCAGAAAGAGGCACCTCCAAGTGAGACCATGCTTGTGAATTGGCAGGCTGAAGATTTATGTAGGATTAATCAAACACCTTCTCAAAGTGTAGCTGTCAATACATGGTCCAAGAAAAGGAATATTGGAGAGGGACGGTTATCAAACTCAAGTAATCCTCAACCCTCTATTGTTTCACAAGGTATTATCACTCAAATTACAACTCCTAATGTGTAGAATCAGCCTAAGCCACCTTCCAAACCCACTTAGACACCAGTTGTAGTGACCCATGTGTAAGAGAGGAGTGTGCAAGGAAAGAAGTAGAAAAACGAGAGCTCATCACCATTTAACATCATTGAAAAAATGAAGAAAACAAATGTGAATATTTCAATGTGGGATTCATTAGCTATCCCAGGGTAGAGAGACATATTATATGTTGCTATGGCCAATTGGTCAACCTCAAATCAGCCCCCCAACCAACAAGAGAAAGTTCTTACCAATGTTACTCAGCTTGAAGGAAACCATGGAGGACAACAAGGTAAGAACCTGAAGCCCCCTCCATTCTATGTTTCATTTATCATTGGAAAAAAATTGGTACATAATTACATGATTGATTTGGGAGCAAGTAGCTCCATAATGCCAAATCAAATAGCCAATCATTTGCGTCTTCAATATGAAGTCATCTCCAATGGCGTAGTGCAACTAGATGGGACAATGGTAAAAACGGTTGGAGTCATAAAGGATTTGAACCTCACACTACGTGCATTCCCCAATGTGACTGTATTGCAAAACAAATCAGTTATAGACTTGCCACCACATTTTGCATTGTGTTTTTCAAGAGACTTCACTGCTAAAATTGGAGGCTATTTGTTTACTGATTGGTCGCACATGATTTTTAGAACAAGATATGGAGTGGCTACGATCAGATCTAAGCCCATTGCTGATTACCATATTGAGCCTTATGTACCCAGCCCAATCAATTTGATCTGTTTAGCCTTTGACCAAGAGGACCTCCTAACCATTTTTGACGTAGATACTAAGGTTGGATGTATTCCATACTTGACTCTCAACGAATGGGAAAACAAGAGGCATGCTCTTGACCCTTATAAGGAAATGGAGTAATCTGAGCTAGGAGTCTACTATTTGCATGAGGAGAATCTTCCTCTTCCTGACATCATTAATCCAGAACACAAAGATGATAATGAGGTATGGCAGTTGTTCTTTGATGGCTCAAGAAGTAGACAAGGAGCCAGAGGATGAGCTATGCTTTCCCCCCCCCCCCCCAAGGTATGAAATATTACTTAGCCTTCCATTTCCAATTTTCTTACTCGAACAACATAGTAGAGTATGAAGCTTTGATCCATGGACTGCATTGGGTAAGAAAGAGAGGATAAAAAATCTGCAAGTGTTTGGCGATAGTGAGCTGGTTGTGAATCAAGTCCAACGATAAAATGCTGTCAAGAATTATTTGTTAAAAAACTAAAATAACTAAGTATGGGACCTCATCGATAATTTTGAAGCATTTGACATCAATTCCATCCCAAGAAAGAAGAATGAAGTAGCAGACTGAATGACAACAATCAGAGAAGCATTTGATGTTGTAGAGAGTATCAAGAGTGACAAGTATCAGCCCCATATCAAAGTGGTTGTAAGACTAGATGTCCTTGATAATAACAAAAATTGGAAAGTCTTCGACAATGACCAATAAATTGTTAACTTTCTACAAGAAGACGCTGAGTTCTCTGCTAGAAACCAAGACAAGTTGGAATAGTGATATGGTGACCAAGTGGTGCAGCTAAGAACCAACAAACTACTAAAGGGACTTGTAACCTTAGAGTCAATCTTCAACCCAAATGATCAATTTCAGAAGGAGAAAGAAAATATCCAAGTAAAGGGTGAAGATTCAAAGCCCATTTCCATAGAAGAAGGAAAAATGTTATGAATTGGCAAGGTAAGTACCCAACAAGAGAAATATGAGTTTGTTTAACTTTGCCAAGAGTTCCCAGATGTATTTTCCTGGACCTACAAATATTTAAGAGGTTTCAACCCAAAGTTGGCATAGCATACTATCAAGATGGACCCAGAATCTAAGCCTTTCATACAGAAGCAAAGGCCAGTAAACCCTCACATTGATCCTCTCATGAGAAAAGAGTTGAAAAAGCTAATTGAGGCCAGCACCATCTTCCCTATCAAGAATTCAAGTTGGGTTGCAAAATTGGTGCCTATGAGGAAAATAAGTGGAGAAATCATACTGTGTGTGGAATTTTGTGATCTGATAGAGCATCACTCAAGGATCATTACCCACTTCCCTCGATGGAGAAAATCTTACAAGTTGTAGTTGGCTCTGAGAGGTTTTCATTGCTAGATGGATACTCAGGCTATAATCAGATAATGGTGAAAGAAGAGGATCAATTTAAAATAACCTTCACCACCAAATGGGGCACATATGCTTATAAGAAGATGCCATTTGGACTGTCAAATGCTGGAGCAACATTTTAGTGATCTATGGACATGAAATTCAAAGGCTTGATCAACAATATAGTTATGATGTATCTAGATGATATCACCATCTTCTCAAAGAATGCTGTAGACCATCTCTTCCCACCTTAGACAGGTATTTCATAGGTTTAGAAGGTTCAAAGTGTCATTAAACCCAAGGAAGTGTGTATTCTTGGCACATGAGGGAAACTTTTTGAGCCATATTGTCTCAAGAGAAGGATTAACAATTGATCCTAAAAGGGTTGAAGCCATATAAACACTTCCATTGCCATAACACAAAAGCTCTCTCCAAAGCTTCTTGGGGAGAATAAACGGGTAAAAGCACAATAAAATGTCCCACTTTTTGGTATGGTTTGTACCTTAGTAAACATGAATTTTCAGTTTAAGTGATTTTCTAAAGTTAATAGCCACAAAACCGTACATATTCATGAAATTCTACGAACTAGTGAAATGTTGTGTTTAGAGTGTAGAATATATGTATATTTTTTAAAAAATATTTGGCAAAAAATCTAGTATTTTTCTTAATTTTATTCATATGTTGTTTCTTATGTTATTAAAGAGGAATGACTGTCCCTCGGTGGTTTTTTAAAATGAAAACTTATCTTTTCAGTATGAAATTTTAGATATATGTTCAAGATTATAATTTTGACGTACAGTCAAAATTTCATATTTTTTTGACTTATATTTTTTTTTTAATTAATTATTTAGTAACTATATTTTAAAATAAATGGCGTCCATATTTCAATGCCAATAACTTTTAATATTTATATCGAAATTAATTTTTTTTTTCACAGGAAAGAAGAAGAATTCAACAAATACTAAGTATATTTTTTTCAATTTTTTTTGATATATTGTACTATTTTTCAAATTTGGTTGATTGTGTACTATTGATTTCCCTAAAATACCGTATGTTAGTAAGAATTAAAAAATAAATAGTAAAATAGATTTTTAAAAAATGAAAATTACATTTTTAGAAAGCTAATAAAAATATGAATTTTTTGTCAAAATTTTGTAAGTTAACTATTTCGTTTACCCTGGTTACGTGGCATCCGAGTGGCAGATTTTGGGTCACAATTGTCCCCCACAAAGATTTGGGGCCAAAATGTGCCATTTGGGCACCACGTCACTGCCACTCAGCGTGGTTCGCACGAACTAGGGTTCGCGCGAACCCCCTCCCCACCACCAAAGCGCCGCCAAAACATCTCCATCTAGCTTTAATGATTCACAATTGCGTCTCCCTTTCTAAATTTAATATTTTACAAGTTACTTAATATTGTTCGCTTTTTATGTTTTAAATTTAATTTTTTACATATTTTTTTTTGTTTTAAAGTAAGTGTGTTTTTTTTAAATTGTTTTTAACCAAAAATATGTAATATTAAATTAGAAAAGTTGTTTTACATATTAAATATAAATTCTATTAAATTTAGAAAAGTTGTTTTAAAGTTATAGAAAACTAAAATTAAAAATAACATAATTTCTACCGAGATTTGTATATAAATGGACTTGCATGCATGCATGCACATATAGTTTTGTATCAAGTTTACTCTTACACATTCAGATTTGTATCAAGTGTGCAGGTGAATTTTTTTGAAGTGGATGAATCATGGGAAATGCAAGGAATGATAAACGAAAATATACCGAGGAAGAGAATGCAGAGAAGAATGCTAGAAGATCTATTCGTAGGAGGGCACAAAGAGAGAGAGAGAGAAGACACAACAAGTGAAAGAAAACGCTGCAAAAATTGGTACATATGTATAGAAACCCTTGATAGATCCTAATATTTTTTTAGTTCTAAGGTTTAAATATGATAATTTATGTTTTTTAGATTGCGTAAAGGCAAGGGTTTTGATAGGATCCCATCTGTATGTTTATGGACACAGATCATGATGCGCAACATTATGCTGAAGTGATATCAAAAGTTATGGAATTACTTCCCAAAAAGAATGTGAAACACTTGGTGAAGATGGATTTACAAAAATTAAAAGAATTTTCTGAACAAGAACCACTATCACGAAAGAAAACATCAAAAAGTGTAGAGATAATATATGGTGAATTTGTTAATTTGACTACAGTTGCTAGAGCACATTTGTTGGTTACATTCTTGAATCGTGTTGATATGAAGGAAACATTAGAATTGTTAGGTGTTGATTTTGGACAGAAAAATTCAAAACGTGTAGAAGAAGAATTTGTTGGGAATGTTTTTAAAGGAATAAGTTCTTTGGGTACAAAAACTAGGTCTGCTGATAAGAGTATTTCTCGTAGAGCAATATTAACTTCAGTTGTAAGTGAAGATACAACAAAGAATCGTCATGTTACCGCATTTGCCAAGGCATTGGGTTTATCTAGAAATACGGTTAGCAGGTATACAAAAAGGAGGAAGACATTGGATGACTCTACTATGGAAGGAAATTGGGCACTAATGTGTAGAAATCCACGTTCTGATAAAATAGAGGATAATATTGTGAAGATAGTTTCTGATTTTTGGACTGAAAGGACTTGTCCTTCTCCGAATGTGAGGGATGTTTTAAAACACAGGGTAACTCGCAATAACTATGACGAACATATAAAACATTGGCTTGAAATAACTCAACACGAGATGTACATAAATTTTACAGAAGAAAATCCAGATGTTAAGATTGGACAACGAATGTTTGAAAATTTGAAGCCTTGGTATGTGCGAGATGATAAAGTCCTTGACACATGTTGTTGTCACTATCACGTTGAGTTTGATTATCACTATCAGGTACATAAAAATTTATAGATTCAATGTATATATATTTTGAGGCGTGCTTTCATTTATATCTATATATTTAAAATTTGTTTAAATATCGTTTTTTGAGACATGTGATTTAAAATTATTGTATTTCAAAATCTATGTTTTTTCAGGTGTATAGAAAGTTACGAGAAGAAATTGCCCCACCTACACGTGTCAGTGAATTCATAACTTCAATTATTTGCAACGTATCTGATGATCATGTTGATGATCGTATGACTTGCATCAAAGGTGTCTGTGACAAGTGTGGGCACTTGAAATTATTGCCAAAAACAAATGAAGATTTGGACACAGTTAACCTGGTTGCTTGCAAGAGGTGATATATATAAATTTATGTTTTTAAATTTGGATGTTAGATTTTATTTTGATTTTTATTTTACTGTAAATGAATACATGACAATTTGTCCATGTTATGAATTGATTTTGTAGGTTCAAATACATAAAATATTCAACAAGGCTTGGAAAAGATGCAACCAGGTTGGATTTGGTAGAAGAGGAAATCCCCATTGCTACATTCATGCAAATTTTCCGAAGTTTAATTAGTCCGTACATCAAACATTCTCACTATTCAAAGTGGCAGGCTACACAATTCAAGACTAATAGGGACACATTCCCTATTGGTTCCATATTGTCCGTGGTTGATTTTGCTGAGAATTACTCATTTTCTCATCAAAAAGAAATTCAAACACAGTATTATCATACTGACCAGGTTACTATCATGGTTCAAGTATTTTATAGGCATGCACAATTGGATTTGGATGGGGTTAAAAGTACTTATGTGAAGCGAATGATCAAGAAGGAGTATCACTTCTATATAAGTGATGACAAAGAACATGACACCCACTTTGTGCAACATTGTTTTGGTTTGTTCTTTCAATATCTTCATCAGCGAGGAATACAGATAGATCACCATTTTGTTTGGTCAGATGGTTGCGCATCACAATTCAAATCCTCTCGCCCTTTCTTTGCACTCAGTCGTTATCATCGTCATCACAAAATTCCTCATTTATGGAGTTTTTTTGAGAGTGGTCATGGGAAGGGAGAACACGATGGTGCGGGTGCATGCATCAAACGTGCTCTAAAGAAACAAAGCTTTGATTATGAGGGAGATCGATTGATTGATGCCCACACAGTTGTTGAATGGTGTAAGAAACATTTTGCAGTTCAGGTTTCAACCTCACAGGCTTCAACCTCACAGGGTTCAACCTCACAGGCTTCAACCTCACATGTTTCAACCCCGCACAGAGTATTTTGGGAGATAAAAGGTACATGCACATTTAAAACATAGATATGTAAATCTTTATGTGATTTATTAAGTGAACTACAAGTTACTAATTTTAAATTTTTTATTCTGATTTTTATTGTTTGTTTTAAACTTTATTGATCTTTTGAGCATGATTAAATGAAGGTATTGATCGGAGGACAAAGTATGGATGTGAAAGGATTCCCAATTCTAGGTCTTTGCACTCTCTGATGACTATGGATAGTAATAACTGGACAATCTGTACAAGAGATTATTCTTGTTTTTGTTTTTTTTATTATTGGCAAATAGTTTTTTGAAAGGGACTATACCCTTGTACAGCAAGGCTCAGGAGCCAGAATAGGAAAATAAAGCTCGAAAAAAAGGATCAACATCCTGATATAACAATAAGGACCAACTGCAGAACGCAGTCTGCAAAGAAACAACCAGCAGCAACACAACAGCAAATAAACACCTGCTGGACAGCGATCAAACAGCAAACACGCAGTGGTCCGGCCACAAAAATGAAAACAATGTACTCTGGCCGACCACTAACGGAGAAAACATCCAGACGATCATCTCAAAAGAGCCCAACAAAAACTGTCAAGAAAGGAACCAGCAAAAGCAAACCAGCTGTAACAAAACAACAACACAGCTGCCTAGCAACTGCGTAGCAGGCCATATGCCAAAATGTAGCAATAATAGCGCCCAAAAAGACAAGAATCAAATCTTTTCCGAAATGGTGGGGGATTTAGATTTGCCATTACCCTTCTTTTTCCGATCCACCACTGTCCATTCCTGATTTCCCACATCCACTACAGTCGGAAAAAACTGCAATAGGTTTGATGGGGGAGTGATCCAAATGGGAGGTCAGAATATCTTTAATCACTGAATCAGCAGCCTGTAAAGAATAATCTGGAGGCTTCTCTGTATTGGTCTGTGAATCAACCATGATGGGTGAGTTAGCTTGCAGGGGGGCACTCGATTCCTTAGCCGGATCTGAGTCGATTGTAAGATGTTCAGGTAGAGAATCCCTCCACCAAGCTGTTTTGGTCTTACGTTTGGAGTGTTCACAGTCATCTGTAACATGACCAGTTTGGAAGCAACGCCTACATCTGAAGGCAAGTCTCTCATAGTCTATCCTCTGCACCCAGAGCCTTGCTCCAATCTGTAGATTGATTTCTACTGGTAAACATTTGGAGGTATCGAGATCAACCAGGATTCGAGCATAAGTAGTATGGGTTTGAATGGAGGTCTTATCATCGACTGCTACACATGAGCCTAAAGTATCCCCTATAGCAATGAGACAAGATCTGTTCCAAAGCTGCAACGGGAGTCCTGGTAGACGAACCCAAATCGGGTAGGTATCAAAAGACTCCTTTAATGGGTCGAAAGATGGATACCATGGTTTGGACATAAGCCCATATTCCCCCCAAACCCAATGTTGACTAAAAATTAAATCCCTATCTTCAGGGGTTTCAAAGACAGCAATGAAGTAAGCTTTAGCACAAGGATAAAGCTCAATCTTACCTTGTATTTTTTCTCTCCATCTCTGGGCTATCCAGTCATGAAGCTGAGAAAGCTTAGGCCAAAATTTGTGAAATATGCATATGAGCCCCAGTTGGGAGAGATTTTCCTCCTCCTTAAGAACCTTTAGAAGTAAATCCTCCTCGATTTTCAGCGTTGGGACCTCCTGGGAGGGTTTTAAGAGCTCATTTTTGACATTCTCCTTCTGTTTGGAGACTGTTGAAGCATAAGATCCGGACCTTTTGTCGCTGTTTAGTTTATCCTGGTTTTGGCTTACCCCTGTACCTCTTCCTCCATCACCAGATCCACTCTTAGTCTCTTGCAACCTGCAGTTACCAGTATTGAGCTTTAAAGGAGATAATGAATCTTTGACTGAACCATCTTTACCTGTCCCATGAGTGAACACCCCTGTTTTGATATGGGGGTCTTGGTTAGTATTGAAAGCCATACCAATCCATGAGATTGGTGCTTTATTTTCCTCTACATTTTTGCATCCGCCTCCAATAGATACCACTGGTTTCTCACCGCCATTAATAGGGACCTCATTTCGAACTGAGAGGGGCGAACCTCTAGCAATGTTCGTGCCTCCTCGAACCCTATTTTTAGATGAAGCCCGCGTAGAAACCATGGAATAGCCGCGGAACAGTCGCGGAGCAATCTCGGAGCAGTCGCGGAGCAGCCGCGGAGCGATCTCGGAGCAGTCGCGAAGCAATCTCAGAGCAGCCGCGGAGCAGTCGCGGAGCAGCCGCGGAGCAGTCGCGGAGTAGACGCGGAGCGGAGGGAAAAATTTTCAAAATTATTCTTGTTTTTGTTATGAATGCATGAACAAATCATATTCAGAGTGCAATAGTCAAAAACATGGGTATGTAGGTGAGTGGAATCAAGTTCCTTTAGTTGTGGATGACACATATGGATCAGATCATGATGATAGTTTTGAAGATGTGCCATTAATTTCAATTGATTATGACCACATATCTGGACTGGTTAAACAAGGTATGTTTTATTTGAAAGGATCAAGTATAATTTGATAATTAAATATATATATATATATATATATATATATGTATATATAATTTATACTATACATCCGATCATTGAATGTTTCTTTGCATTTTTTTGTATGAGATGTATTTGCAGTCATTGCTGAAGAAGCCAATATTGAGAAAGTGGAGTACTACTTGTTGCGTTGCACAGAGGAGAGAACAAAGCTAACATGTGAAATAACAAGTGAAGTGACAACATTTTTTACTGGCTCAGTTGTAGTGTAGGGAACATACTTACAACAAGTGAAAGCCCTCCAAAGTGGGATTCACTTTGTTGATTACAAACCAGACAAAAAGGTGTATCATTACACCCATCACATAATTGCTACAGGGTTACAATTGCAGCAGGTGAAGACTACAAATAGTAAACGAAAAAAATGGAGACTAGATGTAGAAGACCATGAAAAACTTTTACAAGTCATTGAACAACGAGCAGAGCCACTTGGTATTATATAGAAGGACATGGAATAAATTACTAAACCTTGTTGGTAATAAACTATTAAGCTAGATAGCATTGTATTTTCTACTTGAAGGGACTATGGAGACCACTATACAATAAAGTTGTTTAATACTTGTGATTCTTACTTGTTGTGAGATGGTTTATGGTTTACAAGTATTGTGATATGGTTGTTACATGGAAGTATGTATGGTATAAACATGATTTATTCACTCATGATAGGCTGATTATGGATCAATTACAAAATTACATTTTTCTCTCTGTCCACTTTTTCTTTCCTTTCCTCGTAAACCAAATAAAGGATATGAACTTAGAAATTATTGGGAATGTTCCAACTTTGTATGGAATTGTACAAGGTAGTTTGTGTAGTGGTTTGATTACCTAATGATTATCATGATTTAGATTGCACAAAAATACACAACTCTAGTGTATAATGTAGGAGTTGTGAAAAATTGTGTGTTTTATTTATAAGCATGCAGGAAAGTGTATAAGTACTTGGGAATTATGTAATATACTCCAGAATTACGATTACACAATGATAATTGCATAGGACTATGTGCAAGGCCAATCCATAGTGGGAGTTTTCTAATGGTGCACAAAAGAGTTACACATTATTGGATAGCAATGACTTTGGATAGTGATAATTGTATATTTTAAGTGTTTTTCATAAGACTAGAGGTGCAAAGTGATGTACTAAGGATTAATAGGAATTAGTTAGAGTAGATCTAGGGATTCTCAGATAGTCTAGTCATGGGATTTATTTAAATCATGTTTTAATATTAGAATATAGATGACATCGTCAAAGATACAAGTTTATAGCGAGATATTAGAAAACTTGAACATACGATATCCAGAATCATATGGTGCCTTAGCTCACCCCTTTTTTGACTTTCTTGATAAAGTCAGGCTGGACGAGTCACATTTTTCCAAATTGGAATTGAGTGTTACACTTTCTTCATGTATTCAAGAAGATTTTGGGAAAAATTGGCCAATGATCTGGCAGAGTGGTTCTACTGATTCTTGCTTGCAAATGGTAGCCTGATCTGATTCATGTATCGGATAGAAAGACTCTGTCTAAATTTTTGTAATATAGCTTTTTCCGTTTCTTCTATTACACCAGGTGAAGGGCTTTTTTATGCAAATTCCATCTATCAAAGAGGTATCGATTTATAGATTTTTGAGAGCTTACATTCTCATATTAAAACCAATGCTTCCTTTTCCCTCCGGAGCATGGATAGTGTTGAAGCCACCCATTATGATAAGGAAAGACAAGCAGGCATTACAAATCCATGTGAGTTGAGTTATCTTATTTATTATGTTATTGACAGAAGGTGAAATATACAGATTAGTTATATGACAATCATCCTGGATTACATGAGGAAAAAAATCAGTGTCAACCCAATGAAGACTTTGTGAAGATATGTAGTTATATGTAGCTGGATCCCAATCAATGAGAGTCTTTGCGCTTTTGCACTAATCTGATTGCTTGCTTCCCCAAAGACAGATATTCAGGTTTTGTCCACTTCCTTTCCTAGCTACTTTACCTCCTTCCATGTCCTCCATCCTAGTACCAGCCAGTGCTGCAAATGGGTTTGCAAGAGATATATAGGTTGTTTGACTTGCCATCCCTTTTTCCCTTAACTTGTGTATGCTCTTTGGAATTTGGTTTCACTAGAATAGTGCTGATTTGAATTTTGCAACATTTGCTATTGTGCATCTATAGGAGCGAAAGGATTTAGTATTTCTTGATGGTTGTATTTTTTTTTTTTTTTTTTTTGGGGGGGGTGGGCGGGGTGGTTCAAATGCATCTTATATTTGCTCAATCTCCACTTAATAAGGCATGGTTCACAGTTCTTGTGTGGGCCATACTTGGCTAAATGACCACACTCATGACAGATTTCGCATCTGAAGAAGATATTTTTTGTAATCTAGAGGCTGTTGACTTTCAATATCTCCCATTTCCAAGATAATCCTATATGGTAGTGATATCTCTATATCCATATTTATACAGATTTTTTTGGCATAGTTTGAGGCTGTAGGGTTTTTTGGTAAATTTCGAAGTTGTGATGTTTTGCCAACTTCTACTCCTATTTTCCTTGAGTAGGGTTCATGCCAGTATCTTCTTGGAAATAGTGTGACCCTGGCCCAAACTGTACAGTATGAAGACCTCCAAAGGGTTCGACTGTTGGGGACCAATGTTTCATAAATAGGCAAGATCTATTCATGAAAACATGAACATCCTTGGAAGGCAGTGTCTCTTTCCTGTTTGGCGGAAAATTCTGCCATGAGATACCCTTCCAAAACCATCAGAATGTCTGCAAATCCTACACGATTCCATTAGAATTGTTTTGAAATTGAGGGATCGCTAATACAATGCTCGAATGACTTGTCTATAGCAAGATTCCAGACTTCCAACCCCATAATTCAAAACCTATCTAATAACAGGTGGACAATTCATAAAGCCGGTGAATGGGAATATCTTTTGGTTAGTAGGATATTATTGAACACTATTCAAAAAGACATTGTCGGCCACAACAAGAGATCGGTATCTCATCCAACGAGTTATCATCACGCCTCTCTCTTTTTAGTGATTTTATCTAAATACTGACGACCAAATGCCATATGAAGCATCACAAATGTTTATAATAAACATTAAGTTTTATTACTGATCTTATTTTCCAGATTTACAGCCCGCCGCACAAAACTAAGATATCAGATGTGTTGGGAATTAAAATGTACCTCACAAATTGTTCCTTGTTCAGAAGCAGTGGGATCTGCATCTTCAAGCAATCATTAAAAGAAGATGCATGCACATCAAGAGCTACTGACGTTATTTTCTGGTTTACATAGCAGCATTACCTCAAAATCATGGTAGGATTTAGATTTTCTCTCACAATGATTCCTTGTCCAGAATTGAATATCTGCCTGTAAATGATGAATCTGAAATATAATGACAAGATTCTTGCCTTGACAGGAGGTTGCTCTGCCCTCCTTTGGTTTGAGAAAAGAATTAAAATATTTCATGACTTGTACAGATTTGGGAAGTGGATGGAATGGACAGACCTTAAAGCTTTCTATAAGCTTCCTCAGTCTCAGTTCAGAATGTATAAAATGCTCAGAAATGCTTTCACAGCTACATCTACTGGACTAATTATGGAGGATAAGAATGACTTTTGGGATATTGTGAGGTGGCTCAAAGTACCCCCTCTCCAAAAGGCTACCTTTAAACAACTCTATGATGAGAATGACTTTTGGGATACTATGAGGTGTGTCAAAGGCCCTCTCCCCAAACCTTTCCCTGGGCCTTAACAATAAATAGAATGTTTGTGAGCCCATTAGTAAATGTACTAATAGATTCACTACAAGCACAAACCTGAGCACAACTCACCCCTCCCAATGTTATGAACACAAAAAAATCAAAGAAGGGAAGCAAAGAATCATATGTTACAAACACAAAAATAGTGATCTCGAGCTTTCAGACAAGAGTCTTGCAGAGAGTCGGCACAAATTTCCAGCAGCATGAATAATACACTCAAAAGACACTCTAGTTGTAAATATTGTAGAGAATACAATGCTGAAAGCTACAGCAAGAACTTGTCATTTTACCAACTACTCATTATCAAGCTCCTCTTCTCTTAACATGAGTGATTCATAAGAAATCTTCAGGTAGAACAGAAATGAAATCAACTTACCAGACGTTTTTTACTAATCAGAAGTGTGGATGGTCTTTGAGAAACAACTTCGTGAGGCAACACAAACACTTTGGCATTGAAAGAATTCCAGCCATCTGGACACAAACTGATTCTACCCAAACCTGTTCGAGGAATTCAAGCTTGTGTCCCATTGACTAGGACTTGAAAGATCTATTTTTCCCTTGCTCGCAAAACGCCCCAGTGACTACATACGGTTTGAAAATAAAACATCTTTCACTCAGCTCGTGAGGGCTGTCAGTAATACTCCATTGGACAGTGATATATATGACACTTGACCTAAAAAGCGATCTTCAAACTCAATTTGTTGGGAAAGCTTAAAACATTAGATCGTTAAAACATTTAATCAGCAGTCTTTACCATCTACCATAATTATGATAGCTCAATTACACATTTATTGGCAATGTATACTACAAACCAGATGGAGTCAGATCAGTTATCAATTACGCAAACTATGTATCCAGTAAATAAGAATGGAGCTGCTGAACGTACTATCTTGAATTGCAAATTGCAACAAAATGATATATTTCCATAATAAATTGTTGAACACTGAGCAATATATTCAGCTGTCACATAAGGGGGTGTCATATATTCACATCCATAATTGTAAATACACGTGTCTAATACATATATCAAAATATAATAATAATGTCTAGAAGTATGTCTAAAATGTTTGAAATCTATAAAATATCACTGAAGTCTCCTCCGTGCACTAGGGCGAGTGCCAGATCCCTCACTACGCTCTGCTGCACCCTGCATGTTAAAAAAAAGGAATATACATGTCATAAACTATATATAGCATGTACCATATATTAAAATATATAAGCAGAAATCTACAACAATTTCTTAAATAATTCAATACATTATATAACTGATATGTACAATTGATTACCTCAGTATCTGTCCCTGCGCGGATGTTGGGAGTATCTACGCTACCCGTAGATCTCTGTCCCGTAGATCCCTGTGAAACAAAATAAATAAAATGTAAGAAGTTGATAAATAAGTTTTTTGAATAAAGTTCATTAATTTCTAACATTTCAATTTAGATTAAATATTAATTATATTAAAACACATGTATTTATACCTCTGCGGAACGCGTCTCCAAATGTATGGGATTGTCATCCACGACCTCAACACCAGCAAATATCTCGCCAACTAAGCCAAGTTGACTCAGACCCAGAACATCAAGATCCATGTTGTGCTCAGTCAAGAGCTGTGTGTATGTGACACGGGTAGATGGTGTGGGCTGTGAAGCTCCACACACTGGAGCAGAAGCCTAAACACAAAAGTACATGTTTAATTTTAATATTAATAAATTGTAACGTAATGATTAATTAAAATAAATTTTAATTATATTAAAGGTTTAAATTTCACACACCGGAACAGAAATGTGCTGAACATCAGGTGTGACAATCCCAACTACAGGAAGTCTATCTGTAGCAGCGGCAGTAGTACCCTGACTAGAAGATACACTCCCACTCTGCTCTATAAAATCTAAAACCCCCGATAGTGGAATGCTGCAATGCCGAGCAATCACCTCATACGCACGCAACAAGTCAGCAGCCATGATGCGTCCTAGCCGACGTGCCTGAGCGGGATCTGTAACTAGCTCAAAGTCATCTGGGGAAATCAAAGATGCACGAGCGTATACCTCGCTGCGTGCATCACTAGTGCTACTAGCACCTCCACTGCTAGCATCAAGTCTCTAAAGGTACTGACCCACACGGTCAGAAGAGATCAATTGGGTCTCGCGAGCAATGCCAGCAAGACCCTCGATAGCACCCTCATGTGCAGTCATAACGACAGGTGCTGCGACATCCTGAAAGCCTGATAAGAATGGTTGTGGCCTTGGTACAAGCTGCCACGCATCAACAACTGCAGGAGCTCCCTCCTTTCTATATGCCTGCCTGTGGCTAATACGGCCACGCCCCTGCCCCAAATAACTAGGGATGTCTAAATAGTTCACCTTTAGGTTTAAGTGAACCTCAGCATGTAGCATCATTATGAAGTATAACGGTAATTGGTCATTATTTAGAAATTGGCCTTGAGAGGCCACAAATCTAGGATAAATCAAAGGCGCACATAAAGGACATGAACATTTGTTTACATAATAGGCCCTTATTTTCCGTTTGTCTGCATAAAAACTCCAACAAGACCTCTTAACGACTTCCTTATCAGAAAGTCGTGATGTAATCTCATTATAACCTACATCTCCTGAGACACTTGATTTTAGTGAATCCATAAATTTTGTTATTGATTCGGAATCAAATGGATTATATGTTTTCAAACTTGTCTCTATTCTACGAAGATCAACCAGTATTCTTTCACAATGGGCTTTATACTGCCCAACTGTAGTTGGATTTTCGAGAATAGATTGCAATTTTGCAATCTCTAAATCGGTCCTCTCAAACAAATTAGGAGTTCCAGAAGAAGCCATGACTGTAAAAAAAAAATGAAAGTAAAATTCTAATCAATAGTACTTTTTATTAAAAAAATTCCTAAGATATTCTCCTATATTAATGAAAACAGAAATATGAACTTTTCAAGCTTCAATAAATTACATGAATTACAAATCATTTGATAACAAAATATACCAAATGATGTTGCAGAGTTCAGAAATGAAAAGTTTTGAATACATTTACATGATCTTAAAGTCAAAGCAATGTCTAATACAAAACAGGCACATCAAAATCACTGAACCATCTCTAAGAAGAGTACTCTTGCCACTACAGGAAAATCCCAATTTAGCCATTCTATGATCAATTTTCTATTTTCTATTTCCTGGCCGCCTATATATAATTAGTGGATGTTTTAGCTATCCATATAAACTCATGGATTCTGAACCTGTATGAGCACTTTTAGCAAGCCAAACCATATGCAAAACATTTATAAGTTATAACATAGCAACCATGATATGCATTATTCTGGCAGTGCACTCTGCAATCTCGGCTCCAATCAACAATTATGCCACTATTGGGATCTTAGTATGGCATAGGCAGCTGTGAGCTACACAATATACTCATTTTTCTAGAAACTAAAAAGATCCTTCATGTTACAATTTGTAGCACATAAAAGAAGCCCTTCAAAAAAATACATTGAACAACAGGGGCAACCAAGAGGACCTTGGAAAAATGTACAGGTAACAGCCATATGAATTCTTCCTTAGTTGTGGATCAAAGCTAATAGAAATAAAGCTAGATAAAATTAGCTTGAAACTACAGTATAATCGTCCATTGTAAAAAATAAGTTTCTCTGAACCTGGTAAAAGAATACTTTTTATTGTCTGATTGGACGTACATAATGGAAGGGTATAAATATCGCATATTGCCCTCAGAGTTTCTCAAAGAGACCATTTACAAGTAACAAGGATGTAGCAGAATTTTATGATGAGCATTCCTTGTGGATTTCTGATTGGACGATTGTCCTCTCTGACTAAGGTCAACATATTTTCACACCAGTTAGGAGTCAAGATAGATCACCATATTCCATAAGGAAAAAGGATATGCCATTTTTTCTCTCTCATAGAGGTGTTAGATGGAAGAATGCTTTATCTTTAGCATTTCTATCTATTATGATATTTGAGTGAGATTTTACTATCTATATTTTTTCGTAATTCATGTTAGAGATAATTGGCCCTACCTTATGAAGGTTGTTACATTCAGACATCGAGATGTCAAAACGACTTCTAGGGCCATCAAATTTATTGCTTCTTGTTTCAGCCTGTCTCATCCATAGTTGTCCGATGTCAAGTGCCCATTAGCTTCATTAGTCACTATCACGGGTGGTTCTAGATCTGTGAGGCTTCTCCATCTCCCTCACCTAGCAAGTGGTGATCATGGTGCCTCAGATATCCTTTTCTTATTCTTGCTGTAGAGCTGACGAATTTTCACTACTCACAGTCTGAACTACGGGGGCAGGTGCACAGTGCCAATTTTCTTTCTACATCTAGAGGATTGCCAATTGTGCGTGTTAGGAGAAGCCTTGAGAAGGCAGCCTTGAATCCTCCTAGGATTTTTTAGTCACTCTCATAGCCTGTCACAAGGGCATCGTCTATCTCTATATCAGCCCTTTAGTGGTCCCTTTTGTACCCTTGGTACCAATGCATACTAGAACCTTGTTCTCCTTTGGCTTGCTTGCTATTGATCTATTGGCAACTCTCCCAGACTTGTTCATATATTGTTGCATAACAGTGGAAAGGATCATCCTCGCCAAGAGCATTTTGAGTCAAAACTTTGCAATATGACTATAAAGGATTTGCTATGATCAGTGACCATCAAAGGAAAGTTCATCTTCATTTGCTTTTAAGTCAAAACAAGTGTTGTAGAGAACGATAGAGCCTTGACTTCAAATTGAGTGCCCAACATGCCACTGTTGAAATTTGTCAGTACACGAGCTGGTTACATCTTAATCTGAGGCATGACTTTTCCTCCAACAAATCCATGTATGATTACAAACATTCACAGATTACTCCAGAAAATCAACAGAGATGCAACACTGTGAACAGAACCTCCAAACTCAAAAGGATAAGTATTGATTGAAATGAAGGTCTAATACAAAACAGGCACATCAAAATCACTGAACCATCTCTAAGAAGAGTACTCTTGCCACTACAGGAAAATCCCAATTTAGCCATTCTATGATCAATTTTATATTTTCTATTTCCTGGCCACCTATATATAATTAGTGGATGTTTTAGCTATCCATATAAACTCATGGATTCTGAACCTGTATGAGCACTTTTAGCAAGCCAAACCATATGCAAAACATTTATAAGTTATAACATAGCAACCATGATATGCATTATTCTGGCAGTGCACTCTGCAATCTCGGCTCCAATCAACAATTATGCCACTGTTGGGATCTTAGTATGGCATAGGCAGCTGTGAGCTACACAATATACTCATTTTTCTAGAAACTAAAAAGATCCTTCATGTTACAATTTGCAGCACATAAAAGAAGCCCTTCAAAAAAATACATTGAACAACAGGGGCAACCAAGAGGACCTTGGAAAAATGTACAGGTAACAGCCATATGAATTCTTCCTTAGTTGTGGATCAAAGCTAATAGAAATAAAGCTAGATAAAATTAGCTTGAAACTACAGTATAATCGTCCATTGTAAAAAACAAGTTTCTCTGAACCTGGTAAAAGAATACTTTTTATTGTCTGATTGGACGTACATAATGGAAGGGTATAAATATTGCCTATTGCCCTCAGAGTTTCTCAAAGAGACCATTTACAAGTAACAAGGATGTAGTATACAAAACGGCCAACCAGGTATTTTCAGAGTTGACCTGCACATTCAATTAATTTCTAGGAGAAAAAAATGCTGAGCAATATGAATCGTTTCATTCTGCACCGTAATAAACCTTCATCTCGTGATTCAGGGAAATTTTATGAAGCTTTGAATAGCGTGACTCCAATCCATCGTACACGGCAGTGAATATTTGTTTCCTGCAATCAATCAATATGGCATTGCAAACTTCTCATTTAGGTGACAAAGGAATGATTATTTTACTCGTGAACATCATTCAGAAATCTTGAATCGAAAAATACCCCGTTGCCTCCATCTCGTGGGTAATTGTTAGTGCGATCTATCTCCTCCACAAAAAGTATGAATCATTCTATGGTCTTCATACATAGAATTAAACCAAAATCAAATCATAGGATGGTCTTCATCCATAGGCTTAAACCAACATCTATAGGGATTGACCTTGCCACCATGATTACACTTAACTCTCGTCAATAATCGTTAAGTTTGTTGTAGTGTAATCAGAATTGTTTTTAGCTTTTCAGCTCAACTACTTTATATTCAAGCTTAACCCAACATTTTTGAAAAGAATGGTTTTACCACAATGCTCACGGTTCTTCCTTATTATATAACACTTGTAGTAAGAATGTTTTGGCTTTGCCATAATAAGCACAATCATACCTTCCAAACGATGAGAAAATACCATTACCAATAAAGACCTAATGCCGCCATGATGATGACCTAGGTTCATGCCCATAACATGTCGATAGACACCCTTAAGACTGATTCTTGGCCAAAGAGCCCCTCGGTATTTTGGCAGTGCATTCTGCAATTTCGGCTCCAATCAACAATTATGCCATGGGTAGCTGTGAGCTACACAATATACTCATTTTTCCAGAAACTAAAAAGATCCAAAAATGTTACAATTTGCAACACATAAAAGAAACCCTTCAAAAAAATACATTGAACAACTGGGGCAACTAAGAGGACCTTGGAAAAATGTACAGGTAACAACCATATGAATTCTTCCTTAGTCGTGGATCAAAGCTAATACTAAGATAAAATTAGCTTGAAACTACAGTACAATCGTCCATTGCAAAAACAAGTTTCTCTGAACCTGGTAAAAGAATACTTCTTATTGTCTGATTGGATGTACATAATGGAAGGGTATAAATATTGCCTATTGCCCTCAAGTTTCTCAAAGAGACCATTTACAAGTAACAAGGATGTAGCATACAAAACGGCCAACCAGGTATTTTCAGAGTAGACCTTCACATTCAATTCATTTCTACGAGAAAAAATGGGGTTTTACCAAAAAAAACTTTGCCAGGGTTTTGCAAAAAATGGTATTTTCATGGCTACATACCTGGGCTCGCCGTTGCTCGCCTTCGTCGCCGGTGGGCTCTCAGCTGGTGTGGTGGGCAGTTTGGTCGGCTGCACAGACTTCGCGCGAAGGAGACGGGGCGGAGAAAAATGATTTTCTCCGCAGCGCCTCCAATATGTGAACAGAGAGGGTTCGCACGAACCCCGTTCGCGCGAACCAATTTCGCGCGAACATAATGTTCGCGCGAACACTTTCAATTTCACCACGCGGCAAAAAATGGCTTACGTGTCTCTTCGCGCGAAACGGGTTCGCGCGAAAGGAGTGTTCGCGCGAACCCTCATTGGAAACCGCGCACCTCTCATTTTCCATCGCATTTTTGGGACAAGAAGTGAGACACAACACCATGCATTGACCCAAACATTTTTTGGCAAGTTTGTGCCTGATTTTTCCACTCTTGTGAAGCCTTTAACAATTATGTGAAGAAGAGTCTTGCATTTAAATGGACAACAGAAGGAAAAGAGAGTTTTGAGGCCATCAAGCTCGCAATATCATAGGCCCCAACTCTTGTCAGCCCATACTTCTTGAATTACTTTCATGCTATATGGTTTTTGGAAGGGTCAAACACGGTCTCAGCTATCTTGGTTCAACTCAACAAGAAGGGTTCAGAACATCCCATATCCTTCTTAAGTCAAAATCTTGGAGGATTACATGGTAAAGTACCTTTCATTAAGAGAAGGTCCTTGTTTTCAGTCAAGAGTTTAAAGAAGTTCAGAAACTTAGTCCTCGAAACAATAAGATTCAACTGCTAGTACCCATGTTGGTGTTAAGATTTTAATCTTGAACAAGGAATTGAATGAGAAGAGAGTAGGTGGATCACTCATGTAATGGAATATGACATGAGATCAAAGTGACCAAAATGGTTCATGTAAGGGTTTGTGTGAGTAGCTTGCTTCCAAGTGACAAGTTTAGTCAATGGATGAAGAAGAGCCTTTCCTGTTACTACAGAATGATCAAGAGCAACTAGCTAATGATGCACTGGTTTCCATGTTGGACCAAACCTTGGTGCACTATCTCCAAATAGGTTTTTAACCCTCTAGAATGGGATAAAGGAAAAAAGGAGATACTTCAGACTACAAGCCATCCCATATGTACTTATCGATGGTGTTTTGTTCAAGAAGGATATCAATAGTGTCCTATTGAGGTGCATTGTGACAAGCCAAATTGAAAGAGTATTACATGAGCTCCATAATGGAGAAGTAGGAGGCCACTTTTCCTCCTCGCGTAATAGCTCTCAAAATCATGAAAGTTGGTTATTATTGGCCTAAAGTGTTTAGGGACTGCTACTCATGGGTCAAGAAGTGCCAAAAAATGTGCATTCTTCAAGGGAAGAAAATTTAGTATCCCTACCTCTTCGTCCAATCTTAGTGGATCAGCCATTCATGCAATGGCGACTAGAATTCATTGGAGTGTTATCCCAAATTCAATCTAGGGCCACAAGTGGATACTTACAGTGATAGACTATTTCACCAAGTGGACTGAAGCAGTGGCACTTAAAGAGGGAAATGAATCCAATATCTTGGATTTCTATGAAGGAATAGCCACCAGGTTTGGAGTCCCTGCACTATTATATCAGATAATGCCATTAACACTCCTTGGTTACAAGATTCACTAAATGGGTTGTAAAAATAGGTATACCTCAAGCACTTCATCAAACTATTAAACCAAAATCAAATCTAGGATGGTCTTCACCATAGGCTTAAACCAACATCTATCGGGCTTGACCTTCGCCACCATGATTACATTAAATCTCGTCAATCATCGTTAAGTTTTTGTAGTGTAATCAGAAGGGTTTTTAGCTTTCAGGGCTCAAAAACTACTTTTATATTCAAGTTTAAACCCAACATTTTTGAAAAAGAATGGGTTACCACAATGCTCACGGTTATTCCTTATATTATAACATTGTAGTAAGAATGTTTTGGCTTTGCCATAATAAGAACAGTCATACCTTCAAACGATGAGAAAATACCATTACCAATAAAGACCTAATGCCGCCATGATGATGACCTAGGTTCATGCCCATAACATGTCGATAGACACCCTTAAGACTGATTCTTGGCCAAAGAGACCCTCGGTATTTTGGCAGTGCATTCTGCAATTTCGGCTCCAATCAACAATTATGCCATGGGTAGCTGTGAGCTACACAATATACTCATTTTTCCAGAAACTAAAAAGATCCAAAAATGTTACAATTTGCAACACATAAAAGAAACCCTTCAAAAAAATACATTGAACAACTGGGGCAACTAAGAGGACCTTGGAAAAATTTACAGGTAACAACCATATGAATTCTTCCTTAGTCGTGGATCAAAGCTAATACTAAGATAAAATTAGCTTGAAACTACAGTACAATCGTCCATTACAAAAACAAGTTTCTCTGAACCTGGTAAAAGAATACTTCTTATTGTCTGATTGGATGTACATAATGGAAGGGTATAAATATTGCCTATTGCCCTCAAGTTTCTCAAAGAGACCATTTACAAGGAACAAGGATGTAGCATACCAAAACGGCCCCAACCAGGTATTTTCAGAGTAGACCTTCACATTCAATTCATTTCTACGAGAAAAAATGGGGTTTTACCAAAAAAAACTTTGCCAGGGTTTTGCAAAAAATGGTATTTTCATGGCTACATACCTGGGCTCGCTGTTGCTCGCCTTCGTCGCCGGTGGGCTCTCAGCTGGTGTGGTGGGCAGTTTCGTCGGCTGCACAGACTTCGCGCGAAGGAGACGGGGCGGAGAAAAATGATTTTCTCCGCAGCGCCTCCAATATGTGAACAGAGGGGTTCACACGAACCACGTTCGCGTGAACCCATTTCGCGCGAACATAATGTTCGCGCGAACACTTTCAATTTCACCACGCAGCAAAAAATGGCTTACGTGTCTCTTCGCGCGAAACGGGTTCGCGCGAAAGGAGTGTTCGCACGAACCCTCATTGGAAACCGCGCACCTCTCATTTTCCATCGCATTTTTGGGACAAGAAGTGAGACACAACACCATGCATTGACCCAAACATTTTTTGCAAGTTTGTGCCTGATTTTTCCACTCTTGTGAAGCCTTTAACAATTATGTTGAAGAAGAGTCTTGCATTTAAATGGACAACAGAAGGAAAAGAGAGTTTTGAGGCCATCAAGCTCGCAATATCATAGGCCCCAACTCTTGTCAGCCCATACTTCTTGAATTACTTCATGCTATATGGTTTTGGAAGGTCAAACACGGTCTCAGCTATCTTGGTTCAACTCAACAAGGAAGGTTCAGAACATCCCATATCCTTCTTAAGTCAAATCTTGGAGGATTACATGGTAAAGTACTCTTTCATTAAGAAGAAGGTCCTTGTTTTCATCAAGAGTTTAAAGAAGTTCAGAAACTTAGTCTCGAACAATAAGATTCAACTGCTAGTAGCCCATGTTGGTGTTAAGGATTTTATCTTGAACAAGGAATTGAATGAGAAGAGAGTAGGTTGGATCACTCATGTAATGGAATATGACATTGAGATCAAAGTGACCAAAATGGTTCATGGTAAGGGTTTGTGTGAGTAGCTTGCTTCCAAATAACAAGTTGGGTCAGTAGATGAAGAAGAGGTTGTCTTGTTACTACAGAATGATCAAGAGCAACTAGCTAATGATGCACTGGTTCCATGTTGGACCAAAACCTTGGTGCACTATCTCCAAATAGGTTTTTACCCTCTAGAATGGGATAAAGGAAAAAGGAGATACTTCAGACTACAAGCCATCCCATATGTACTTATCGATGGTGTTTTGTTCAAGAAGGATATCAATAGTGTCCTATTGAGGTGCATTGTGACAAGCCAAATTGAAAGAGTATTACATGAGCTCCATAATGGAGAAGTAGGAGGCCACTTTTCTCCTCGCGTAATAGCTCTCAAAATCATGAAAGTTGGTTATTATTGGCCTAAAGTGTTTAGGGACTGCTACTCATGGGTCAAGAAGTGCCAAAAATGTGCATTCTTCACAGGGAAGGAAAATTTAGTATCCCTACCTCTTCGTCCAATCTTAGTGGATCAGCCATTCATGCAATGGCGACTAGAATTCATTGGAGTGGTTATCCCAAATTCAATCTAGGGCCACAAGTGGATACTTACAGTGATAGACTATTTCACCAAGTGGACTGAAGCAGTGGCACTTAAAGAGGGAAATGAATCCAATATCTTGGATTTCTATGAAGGAATAGCCACCAGGTTTGGAGTCCCTGCCACTATTATATCAGATAATGCATTAACACTCCTTGGTACAAGATTCACTAAATGGGCTGTAAAAAATAGTGTATACCTCAGCACTTCATCAAACTATTACCCCCAAGGTAATGGCCAAGCATAGTCCACAAATAAGAACCTACTAAGGATTATTGAAAGAAACCTTGATGAAAATCAGAGAACTTGGCATACAAAGCTCAAATCAGCTTTATGGGCTTATAGGATCACATCCAAGGGGTCCACAGGGAGCTCCCCATACAAGCTTGTATATGAAAAAGAGGCAGTATTGCCCATATCATTGGAGCTTCCTACTTTGGAGCTCATGAAACAGCCGGAACTGGTTGATTTTGAACCTATGGCAATCAGGTATGTAGAGATGATGGAATTAGAAGAGGCAAGAGAGAATACAATGCAGATCATGGAAAGGATCAAGCATTGATCAAGAAAAGTTTTGACAACAAAGCAAGAGCAAGGACCTTTTAAGAGGGGGACTTAGTTCTAAAATGGGATGTTGATCGGGAAAAAATAGGAAAGCATTCCAAATTTGATGCCATTTGGAGTGGCCCCTACATGGTCACAAGATGTACAATTAGCAATGCCTTATGGCTAGCTAAGTTGGATGACGAAGAATTATAGATTCCAATCAATGGGATCTATCTCAAACACTACTATTGAAAGGAAAAATTCCACGCCCCTGTAAAATATTAGCCTAGGTTTTCACTTTCTCCAAATACGTATACACATTTTTTTTTGTTAGTGTAGGTTTTATTTCCCTAAGTGCTATGGCACAATTTTGTTGCTCCAAGTTTGTGTCATTATATAGTTCAATGCACCTCCAGGTGAATGCACTAATCCCTTTAGCATTTGCATCAGGGAGACCCATGGTTGCCATGACAGTTGCTAATTTTAAAATAGAACAAATACATAAAAACTAAAATCGTGTCTTAAAGGATCCATTTCTAGAATAGTAGGGTGAATTCAGGGTCAGCTCTCATTCCAACAATGTCCAAGCAGCTCAGGGATTGGATTTTCAAAGTTCAGATCAGATTAGGCTATAAATTATGGCTTTATGCCCATTGGATGCTTCAAGGTAGATGATCTCTTCATCTAGCAAGTAGACATCCCCACAAGTCACCAAATTGTTATCTCAATTTTTCCCTCGGCAAAATTGATCAAACACGACCCTGTGCAGGAAGAAATCCAAGGGACAGTCCATCATATGAGCCTGCATTTCAAATACAACAAACAGGTTACAGACGGGCTCTAAAATGGAGGAGAAGGGTTAGGGAAGGAGAAAACAGTGTCAAAGAAAACTAGAGGTTCAAAGGAGAGAAATGGAGAAATACTCAAAGGTTTTGGGCTTCATAAATGATTTAGAGTGAGCCAAAATTGGCTAAGTATGGAAGAATCACCAAAAGCTACCAAGTGTCTCAATGGCGCATCTTCAAAGGTTAAATCCAAAAGCAGATACTCAAACAAGCACCAAGCATCCATGTTTCTAGAGCCCCAAAAATTTCACTGGCCGTTGAAAATTCTAAGAATCAGTGGAAGCTGCCAAGTGTCTCAACGACACACATTCAAAAGTGGGACCCTGAGAAGATACTCAAATGAGTGCGAGGCTTCCACATGTCTATGGTTTGAAAAAGGCATTGGCCCAAATTGGCTAAGTATCACAGACTCACGGAAGGCACCATCTTAACCTGTTAAATGGGAATTAAGTTCTAGTTAGTGTAGGGACTCAATAATTCCAAGAGATATAACCTTCAAATCTGAAACCAAATGTAACACACCACTACTTGAAAGTGCTTTAAGATGACATTATTATTACTTTAAAAAAAAAATTCCCATAATAAATTTATACCTTCCATGACTTAAATAAACAACATTTAAATCTAACATTTATTTAACATTCAATCCATCTGATAACATTGATATTAACCTTGTGCAGCTTTATGGGTCAACTAGATCTTCCCGATCCGCCATAGTACATGATTTTTAGAGCATGTATACAAATTATACTATTGGTTAAATCTGAAACAAGATTTGATAATCGTTCCTAGTTTCTACCAGGGATTTAATCAGTCGTATTCCTTTTGGCATCTTACAATTATTTTGGGAGGTTGGTGAATATTGACAGTCTAATAAAACAATTACACTAATTTTTCCAAATTCTATCAAGACATGCATTACATGCTCAGTTTTGTGATGACACACTTGTAAATCAAAAATTTTCCTCCCACCACTTCACTTTAATTTGTTATTTGGACTGGAATCAATTAGTTTTGTAATTAAAATTACCAATTTATGCACAAGGTCCATGACGCATCCCCTTGCATAAATATTCACTTTAGTAAAACTTAATTGCAGCGGAATACCTTTAAGTCAATTCACGACATAGTCAAATCTTAGAAGATTGTCTCCTAATAGTCTATGGAAGTTAGAACAAGAAACCTTGTAGTTCTCCTGACTACTTAAATTATCATTAATATTTACTTACTATGTGGTCACCTATGACACTTATAGTATGTTTCTTCTTTGTTCATATTTCCATGTACTAATTAAATGTCCTCATTTATGTAATGTAAATGTATTTATCTCGTTCTCCTTTCATACTAGGGATCTTAATCTCATCTTATAATGATTCATTATCAAAAGAACATTTTCCAATCAATATGAATAATAACATATTATTATAACCAACATCCCCATTGACATCCATAATAATTCAATTGGTAACAATAACATCATCTTTATTAATAATGAAAATTCTATATACACTATGGATTTCCAATAGTACTAATCCATTTACAATAGGCTTGATTTCCCTTTCCATCATCTTAAATATGATGACAAAATATAATTTGATTTACAAAAAGTCATATACTGAAGTAAAATGAATTTAACTTAATCATTGACAACAAAATGTGAAGCCTAGTAAATTTCCTTTACATGTCCACGAGAAATGGCTCATCCTTGTCATCTACAGAAGATAGAGAGGGTAAAATATGGCCAGTTTAAAAAAAACTGTGTGAAATTTCATTCTCACCATCTATGTAATTTATCACATTATATCATGTATACAAAATATCCCTGCAATCATACCAATTCCACCTTCCAAAACATCAAGATAAGAGGAGTAAGTCAGATAGAGGAATTAACCTTACATTTATGGCAAACATAATCTAGTGAAATGCCATACATCATATTTCCCAAAGTAAGAATGAATTATATTTAAAATATACAACATTATACCATAGAATAAGTTCTCATAACATAATATTTTTAGATAGATCAATTTTGTAATAGAAGAATAATATCATAGAATCTTTTTTGCTCCCAAATCTCATAATTATACAATCAATGCATACAACTACACCCTCTTAGTGAAATATAGTCAACAAGTAGTAAGATGATGTTTGTTAATTCAAAAATAGGATACAACTGGCTGACACCTAGTGAAATGCCCCAATCAACCCATCCCTCTATGATATAGGTCAGAAGCATCCCTCGATGCTATCGTTTGGAAGCATCCCTCGATGCTACTATTTGGTAGCATCCCTCAATGTTGCTGGTCGGTAGCATCATGCAATGCTACCGGATGGTAACATCCCTCAATGCTACCAATTGGTAGGATGCATAGATTCTACTGGTCAGTAGCATCCTCAGCGCTATTGTATGGTGGCATCCTTCAATGCTACCATATAAAGACATCCTTCGATGATACCTGCTGGTAGCATCCCACGAAGATACTAATTGATAACATCTCACGATACAACCCAAAGCCATTGGTCACCAATAACCCAAATGATACCATTAAGTAGCATCCAAATATATTACCGGCTAACAATAGTGAAAATTCTACTACTTGGTAGAATCCCAAGATGCTACAGTCAGTAGGATCCAAATATGTTACCGGTCAATAATAGTAGAAAGCCATTGGTCAGTAGCATCCCATGATGCTACCTGTCTACAGTAGAAAAAAATTCTACAAGTCGATAGATTCCAAAGATACTATCAACCGAAAGTAGAAAAAATATACTAATCGAATTAACATAGGGTTCTCCCAAAAACCCAGAATAGTTAATTTCCTCCTCTACAATCCAATCAAGCATGGATTCTTCAGGAACTACTAAGGAAGAATAAAAGGTGTTGGGCCACCTTCAATAAAAGTGAATTTAGATACAAATAGAACATGACCCAGAAAATGTTTCTCTCAATAAGAGACCAAAAACTAAGAAACCGTATTCTCCTCAGATGGATTAAACAGCGAAAAAGGTCTGAGAGAAAGAGATACTAATTAACTCAAACCCTAGCATCCCTAGTTCCATACTACCCATAAGAACTCACCAAAATCCACGTTTATCAAAACACATATAATAAATAAAACATGAAATGGGAGAGAGAGACAGAGTTAGTGGGTTCATTCCTATAATTAGGCATTAGAAAATAATGTCCTGGTTCTACCCGATTATCTAGTTATTAAACAACATAGCAAGCCATTCGTACAACATTTTTGCAACCTAACCCCAAAATTGATCAATCCCACAACGCGAAATAACACCATGTCTACCATAGCAACATAGGGCTCAGTTCATTCTCATTTCCATTAAAAAACTACTACAAATTCAATATCTAGCTCAAAATTTGTATGCACATATCAAAGCAAGAATGGATCTTATCAGCAAATGAAACTCCAAATCAACACCAAAACATAATAATGAAGACTCCTAATGTGAATGGTTGTGGGAGTGGTGAATCAGTTCTTTAATCCTTTAAATACAATCTAATATTATCATACATGCACTATTAACATTTATCCATCCATTAATGTGTGATTAGAACCATAAAAAATTCAACCACATAAAAACAATCAAGAGAGCATATACATGAACACAATATATATGTGGTAAACTCTCATGGGGAACAAAACAAACTCAAGATCTTCTTATATTACACAAATCAAAGTAATTTAGTGAAGCACCAACTTCACAAGGAGCACCAACCCTTAGTTTAGTAGAGCATCAACCCCTAATTTAGTGAAGCACCCTCTCCAAAAAGAGGTGACAACCCTGTAAGGATGACCGAGCACAAAATCATCCACCTAAAGACATCTGATCTCTTCTTTTTCTTTTGCCACAACTGATGGAGATCACAATTTTAGATCACCAACCCCAAGGCTTAAATCTTGCAATATTTTCTTCCTTTTCAACGTGTCTTTCCTCTAATCTCTTTCATACATTATCTCAATAATTCCTAAACCTATCATGTATCATATCATCTCTCAACCTCTTCCCTCATACCTACAAAAAAATCTCCTCTATGTTGTTCTACTCCCCCATGCAATAATATCTCACCAATTGAGCCAAAACATCACTTTTAAATGCAAATCTTCAAACTAACCCAAAGGACGTTGGTATCTCATGATAATATCGACCCATACATATATATAAAATTCATGTAAATTCACTACAATAGATACATATGAGCCAAAAAGTTTGGCCTAGCTAAAAAACTCATTACATGTTCCAAAAATAGCTCAAAACCCCATGGGCACAAAGATAAAAATGCCCTTATATCAAAACCATAATTATCCATGAACCATAACCCAATATACATGTTTAAAATTTCATTAAAAATTCATACATTGTAATAATTTACCTCGACCTATAATTTTATTTCATTTAATGGGCTCAATTTACTTTGAAAATCTCAAAACAGTTGTTTCCTACATCCTTCAACACCCAATCACTTAAACAAGAGAAAAACATGCCAGCTACACCAGTTAAGTAGAGGGACTTAGATTCCCATAGTGTTGGCAAGAAATCCACAAGTTTGTCTCCCAAAATTTTTTCTCGCAAACAATTTTTGGCACCCACCGTGGGGCAGAATCAGCAGAATCTGCACCCAAATATGACCTTGAAAAATATAGAAAAAATAAGAAAATTCAAAAATTCAAAAAGATAATTTCATGAATTTTAATAGATGCCGGAGTTTCATGTTTGTAAAACATGGCTATTCTAATAAATCCTCCTGTTGAAATACCCAAATTACTCTTTCAAATTAAAGAGGATATTGTTTCAGATTTGCGAGAAGCTATTTGGCATAAGAGGAAAATTTTCACTCAATACTTCATTGCCACAAGAATGCTTGATCTTGAAGAAGAACATGTTTCTGAGTTGGAAAGAAAACGAAAAATTCAATCACAAAAAATAAGAGTATAAATTTCCAAGTTGTCGGATAGAAGATACACCTGGTAACAAAGGAAAGGAGGAAAAATTGTTCCCACTTTTAAAGAGATTCAAAGAATACAAGAGCTGATCTTAATTCAAAGATCTCCATTTAATTACACATATGGTCACATTGGGATTCCAAGTACTATCAATCCATTGGACATCGAGTAACCCTAAATACACAAGAATCTTGAATATTTCATTGACGTAGAGACCGAAGAAGAGGATATAGAAAGAGAAGCAAGAGCTGAAGCCGAAGTAAGAGCTAAAATTGAAGAGATTGAAAGAGCTCAAGCCGAAGAAGATGCAAGAGAAGAAGTTGAAGCCACAACCTTAGCAAGGTTGGAAGCTAGAATTTGAAATGGAATGTCAGATTGTGATCATGATGACCATAGGCCTAATGTACCATGGGGTGGAAATACCAGCCCAATTGTCCTTTCTAAACCACTTCACTAGCTATAATAAGTCTCAAGAATTTTATTTTCTAAATTAAGAGGGGATGGTTCTCAACTTCCCAAAAAACATATAACAACATTCATTACTGCTTATGGTGTGTTGGGGATTGAGCAAGAAGATGTGTTAGTTCAGATCTTTGTGGAGTTAATTCAAGAAAAAGCTACCAAATGGTTGTATATGCTACCCCCGAGGTGTATAAACTGCTGATAAGATACAAGAGGTGGATTTGAGAAAAGGTTCAAGACCATAGAATATTGTCAGGATCTTTTTTGCCAATTAGTGCAAATGAAGGAAGAAACTTCTGAATTAATGAGAGACTTCATAACAAGATATAACCAGGTGATAAGAAGAATTCCTAAAGATTTGGTGCCTACTTAATATAATTTGAAGAGATTATTCATCAACACCTTGCCATCTGAAGTAGGTTTCTTCATAAGAAGAGCCTAACCGAGAACTTTGAGGGAAGCTAAAGACTTCAAAATATAAACCAATGATGATCTGATCTTATCCAATAAAGTGAAAGGCCCAAATGGAAATAAAAAATGAAAAAATTTAGGATCAATCACCACATACCCAATGTTCTAAAAAATGGCAAATGAATTGGTTTCCTTGAAGAAATATTTGTCCCAAATGACAATTCGAAACACTCCAAGGAAACCAAATCCTCTCAATAGAATAAGAATTTCTCCACCTCCTTGTTGGATTCCTCTTGAAGCACCACCAGTCAAAGCCTCTTGTGACACTAAAGAACTGGAGGAGGAAGTGGAAATAGAAGAACCTGAAGAAGAAGATGTGGGTGATGAAGATAGCAATCTTGAAATTGAGGAAGTTGGTGGTGATACACACAATGTCATAATTGAGTACATTGATGGAGATGAAGATGATGATGATGGTGAATCTCCAAGATTCTCATGCACATTTTTCACTCACGCACAGTCTAAGAAAGGTGCTTCATCCTCAATGGCTGCAGTGAAGGAAAAGAAGAAGAAAGAAGATTCTTCTACAGAGGTTCCACAAAATAAAATCATCAGTAGAGGATCTCCACTACCAAATTTGATGTAGTTGGCTAAAGAAAAATAAGACCCACTGGTTAGCAAGGATAACATTGTCATACCAATTGGTGGGCTTAGCAAACTGGTTGTATAGACAATATATCATATATAAGCATACATGCAATAAAAGTGGATATTCTACAAGAAGAATTATATAAAACAAGAGATATAAATCAACACCATATTTAATGTGGTTCACCCAATGTGGGTTACATCCACCAAGAAACAAGCCAATCTATTATCCAAATCTTTCAGAAGATATTCAATGAAGATTTACAATCTTCCACACCTCTCACTATGTATGGTACTTTATTTCTCTCAAGCTTCTGCTTCTTCTCTAAGAATTTTCTCTCCCAATTATTTTACACAATAATTATCAATTCTCTCTCCTCTTGCTACTATAACCCTAGCTACAAAACTATATATACCTTATATAAAATTAGGGCACTTAGTCATGCAATTACAACCAATAGATATGCTTTAATACTAAAATTAGATATAATTCCCATGAGTTAAATAAAACACTCATGCACAAGTAACTGATGTCGATTATCCCTAGCCAATGGCGATTCCTTCTTGCCTGAACGATGCCCATCCTAGGTGACTGATGTCGGTTACTATTTTTTCCAGTAAGTTGATAAATAATGCTAAACTTAAGTAATTGAGCTCCATAATTCAACAATCTTCCAGTTGGATATAAATTACTGCATTATACTTGTACAATACCATTTTTGGATCCTTTCCTTAGATTTGTTTCTTCCTCTTCAAGTCTCAAACTTGACAAACAACAGAAGTGGAGTGCAGCTCAAACTTATTTTTTGCTAATAGATTCATTAACATATCCACATGGTTCTCACTCATATGAATCTTCTCCAGTTTCATCTTCCCATCCTCCAATACCTTCCATATGAAGTGATATTTCAACTGAATGTGTTTTATTCTAGAATGAAATACTGATTTCTTTGTGAAATGAATTGCACTCTGACTTTCACTAAAAAATTTGCAATCATCTTGCTCCTTTCCCAACTCTTCCATGAACATACTCATCCATATAATATATTTGCTAGCCTATGTAGCTGCAACATACTCTTCCTCTATAGTAGAAAAAGTGACAACCTTTTACAATATTGATTTACAGCTAACTGATGTCCCACCTACTATGAAAATATATCCAGTAGTGCTCCTCCTACCATCTAGATCTCCAACCATATCTAAATCAACATATCCACATAAATAAATAGTTGAACCTTCATATCATAATTGTATGCTAGATGTCCCTTTAAAATACTTGAGTATCCATTAGACTACTTTCCAATACTCTTTACCTATATTCGCCATAAATCTACTCACAACTCCCACTGCCTATGCAATGTCCGGTTTGGTACAAACCATAGCATACATGAGAATCCAAATTATTGAAGCATATGCCACTCATGTCATGTATTTGACCTTCTCATATTATTAAGGACACTGATCTCTACTCAATTTGAAGTGTTCAACAATAGATGTACTTACAGGTTTTGAATTTTGCATTTTAAACATTTCTAAAACCTTGTAGATATAATCCTCTAGAGACAAATAATTTTTTTTTTTCTTCCTGTCTCTATGTATTTGGATGCCAAGGATTTTTTTTCCAACTCCTAAATCCTTCATAGAAAATGTTTGAGCTATATTTCCCTTAAGCTCACCAATGTCCTGCATACTAGATCCTGCAATAATCATATCATCCACATATATTAAAAAAATATAGCTCTCAGTTTCAAGCTTTTTGAAATAAACACAATTTTCAAATTCACATGTCAAATAACCATGCTCATGCATGAAACTATAAAACCTCATATACCATTTCCTTGGAGATTGCTTGAACCCATATAGGCTCTTTTTCAACCTGCACACTAATTTCTCCTTACCCTTGACTTCATACCCTAGCGAATTTTGCATATAAATATCTTAATCCAAATCACCATGAAGGAAAGTCATCTTCACATCTAGTTTCTCTAAATGCAAATCATGTACTGAAACTATACGCAATACACTATGTATAGAAAGCATTTTAACAAAAGGAGAAAATATTTCACCAAATTCAATACCTTCTTTTTGTTTAAATCCTTTTACAACAAGCTTTTCCTTGTACCTTTTCTGTCCATCCTTTTCTTCCTTGATTCTGCAAACCCATTTGTTCTACAATGTCCTCTTACGTGATGACAACCAAATCCCAAATTTGGTTCTGTTCCAAGGATTCCATCTCCTTATCCATGCCATGCTCCCATTCTACATGGGTCTCATCTTGTATTGGTTCTTCAAAACTTTCTAGTTCACCCTTATCCATTAATAATAAATAAGATAGATAAGGTGTAAATAATTCTAGAGGTTTACTTACCCTTTCTGAATTTCTCACAAGAGCTTGGGGTACCGGAGGCCCATTCTAGACCTCCTAGACATTTTTTTCCAATTATCATCGTGACCAACACTGGTCACCTATAGTCGATGCCGGTTATTCTATAACCAATATTGTTTCATCAGACCGATGTCAGTGTAACCTTGTAGGTATGGATTTCAAATCCGAGATTTCATTTTCATTCACAAAATTCTCAACCAGTTCATTCTTGGGCACCAAAATTTGATCCCTGTACATTCAATTTTCATTCCATTCAATGTCACGACTCCTAAAAATTTTAGAATCCTCTAAATCCTAAAAACAGAATCCGAAATAACCAGATCCATAACCAATGAAAGTGCATCTCTTAGATTTTGCATCCAACTTTTTTCTATTTTCCTTATGAACATACACAAAAGATTCTAAACCAAAAACTCTAAGAAAAGAAAGATCTACCTCTTTTCTAATCCAGGCTTCCTCTTATATTCCTCCATCTAGTGAACTTAAAGTCCCACGGTTAATCAAATAAACTGATGTGTCAACTACTTTTTCCCAAAATTGTAAGGGAAATCCAACATGTATCCTCATACTTCTAGCACGTTTCATGATTTCCCTTTTCATTCTTTCTGCAACACCATTCTCTAATGGTGTTCTTAGAACCTTCCTTTCTCTACGTATTCCATTCACTGAACAATAATCATTGAAATACTTGCTACAATATTCACCACCACTGTCAGATCTAAGGCACTTTAAATTTGAATTTGATTCATTCTCAACAAGGGTTTTCCATCTCTTAAAAGTATCAAAAATATCATATTTACGTTTAATACAATAAACCCATAACTTTCTTATAGCATCATCAATGAAAGTAACATAATACTGCGATCCTCTATGAGAAGCTAACTGGGATGGTCCCGACACATCTAATTGTACAAGCTCTAATTTCGGCTCCTTCTTAATTTCCCCAACTTTGAGAAATATCACTCTCTTTTTCTTTCCAAAGACACAATGCTCACAGAAATCAAGATCTAAATATTTCAAATATGATAACTTACCCTTAGCCTTTAATATTTGCATTCCTTTTTGACTCATATGGCCCAACAGATTATGCCACATGTATGCATCTGAATATGAAGTAGATAATAAAGAAAACCAATCAATAACACAAGTAGACAAGTATAACATTCCTACCTTCTTGCCTCTTGCCACAACAAGGGAACCCTTGGTGACTTTCCAAGAGTATGTTGTGAATGTAACCATGCAACCAGCTTCACCTAATTACCCTACAAAAATAAGATTCCTCCTAAGGCTTTGCACATTTCTCACATCTTTTAATACCCATGTATTTCCATTCTGCAATTTTAGATAAACTTCCCCTTGACCAGTAATACTGCAAAGTTCATCATCACCCAAATAAACATGCCTAAAATTACCCTGGACATAATTTTTGAAATAACCCTTATTAGGGGTTGCATGGAAAGAAGATCCTGAATCTAAAACCCATGATTCTATTCTATTATCCAAAGAAAGAATAAGAGCATCTTGCATTTCCTCTACTACAATATTTTCCTCTTTACCTTTATCTGGGTGTTGGTTCTCTTTATCCTTTGACCAAAAATATTTCTTTGCATGTCCTTTATTTCCAAAATTACAATAGGTCATTCCCTTACCTATGGATTTAGATCTACCATTCTTGGACTTTGATTTCCCATTATTCTTACTCTTCGACCTCTCCTTCTTCCTTCCCCTGATTTCTACATTCAAATTATTTCCAGATGATGATTCCTCTATACGTTTCCTACGAATTTCTTCATTCAATATTATATTAACCACATCATCAAAATTCAAAATATTATTAGCAGATGTTGTATTACTAACAACCATTACCTAGTTATCCCAACTATCAGGAAAATAATATAAGAATAAGAGTGCTTTCACTTCATCATCAAATGGAATATAAACAAATTTTAATTGATTTACAATAGATCATAAATCATTCAAATGACTAGATGCAAATCCACTTTCATGCATCTTAGAACTAAATAGTTTCTTCATCAAATAAAATTTATTTCAAGCATTAGGTTTTTCATTTAAAGTAGCAATAGATTACATTAACTATATTGTAGATGTCACTTCTGTAATATTAGAAGCCACAGATGCTGTCAGGATCAATCTTGTAGATCCCAAATCCTTTTTGTCAATAATCTTCCATTCTTCATCAGTCATCTTCGTAGTTCTAGAACTTTCATCCAATGGTAATTAAAAATATCTTTGATACAGATAATCCTCAATCTGCATCTTCCATAATTTATAATTTCGGTCGTCAAACTTGTCTACATTGTATTTGTTTTCTTCTTCCATTACATAAATAACCCTAAAAAAAGCTATGATACCAGTTGTTAGGGTTAACAGACTGGTTGTACAGATGATATATCAGATCTAAGCATACATGCACTAAAAATAGATGTTCTACCAAAATAAATGCACAAAATAAGAGATATAAATCAAAACCATATTTAATGTGGTTCACCCAATGTGGGTTATGTCCACAAGAAACAAGCCAACATATTATCCAAAGATTTTAAATGATATACAACTAAAATTTTCAATCTTTCACACCTCTCACGATTTACAATACTTTCTTTCTCTCAAGATTCTCCTTCTTCTGCAAGAATTTTATCTCAAAATTATTTTACACAATAGTCATGAATTATCTCTCCTCTTGCTACTCTAACCCTAGCTACCAAGATATATACACCTTATATTAACTTAGGGAACTTAGTCATGAAATTACAATCAGTAGATCTTATTTAATACTAAAATTATATCTAGTTCTCATGAGTTAAATAAAATACTCATTTACAGGTAACCAATGCCGGTTATCCCTAATCGATGTCAGTTCCTTCTTGCCTGACCAACGCCGGTCCTAGGTGACCAATTTTGGTCCCTACATAATCGATTCCATTTACTGTGTTTTCCAACAAGTTGATAAAGCATGCTAAACTTAAGTAATTGAGCTCCACAACTCAACACCAAGTAGGTCATCTAGTCCTCCTAGTTCTAAAATTTTGAAAAATAATTCTCCTTCAATTTTTTATCTATAAAGCCATCTAAGGTACCATCAAAACCTGCATCCCCATCTTCTTCTAAGCCAGCTACTGCATCCACAAAATTAATTCCAACCCTCAAAGTAGAAAATACTTCACCATGTAAATATTTTTTCATCCCTGAAACCTCTACCTTTCCCACCATAAGTACATTCCATTATGTGGAACACGTAAGAAAAAATAAATTCCATCTCATAGAGATAGAGTACCTACAAATACACCCTTCCTAATTTGGTAGGTTCTTTGATGTATTCTGTGGTGGTAATCCTATAGCATCAGGATCAAATTCCAAATCCTTACTCCTCACACCGTCCACACCACCTTCTGAAAACATGCAAGTCCTAAGTGCCTCCAAAACCAACAAGGTTGAATCTTTTTACTTGTCACTTCTCATTAAAGGTTCCCAACTAAATAATTACATCATAGATTCTGGAACCTTAGATAATGTGATGTCCATCAAATTTACAAATTCTCTATGCCTCACCATGACCTGAGAAAATGGAACATGTTATTCAATGGAATCCAAACAAGTATCGTTGGTATGAAGAATTAAAGATGCACAGGTAGCATTAGATGAATTTGTAGAGAAGAAAGAGCTCCTCACCATCTTGGTGGAATACATTCTAGCATCCTATGGGATTCTATTGAGTTGAAAATTTTGTAGATATTTTAGCGGAGACATAAAAATGGATTGGACATCTAAAACTATTCCAATGAAATGAAAATTGAAGATATTGTTTCCAGTGAGGAAGATGAAGTACACGATATGAAAGTCTAATGATCCAAAGGAAAATATTCTATTATAGGAAAACGGGCTATGAAACTACTTCCTCACATTGGAAAAGATGAGAATTTTCCACTTCTTAAGGAGGAGAAAGAATACCAATTATGGAAAATGGAATTTAATGTTAGTCACTCTAATACAGCGTAAGGAGTAGGTGTGGTGTTGTATCTCCTTCTTGTGAAGCATACACATTTGTCTACAAGTTGAAATTTTATAATACAAATAACATGGTAGAGTATGAATATCTCTTAGGCATAGGTGTAGCACAAGATATGGAAATTAAGAAACTGAGATGTCAGGGTGATGAAAAGGTCATAGTGAAGCAAGTTTAGTAGCAATACCAGGTGAAAAATACAAGACTCCGAGATTATAGAAACAAATTATGGTATTGCATTGAGTCTTTTTATGCATTTTCCATCAAGTCGATCCCGCGAGAATAGAATGAATAGGAAGATTCCCTTACAGTGTCAACTTCCCTAGTTTTACCTCATCCTTCTTTTAGAAAATACAAAGTGACCTTTAAGATGGTGTTAAAGCCTAGTGTACTAGATAATATAAATCATTGGCAAGTCTTCAATGACAATAATCAACTTCTGGCGTTCTTGGAGAAAAGAGACAATTTAAGTAATCTCTTCTTTGAAGGAACTGAGAATCCACACCGAGAAGTGGTAGATGAAGAGGAGAAAGAAGGAATTGAATGAATTGATGAAGAAAGAGTGATCAAATTGAAAGGGAACAAGATTCCTAAATGCCTAGTTTCCTTGGAAGATATATTTGATAAGCACGATGGATTCATTCAAGAAAAAGTGAAGCAATATTCTAAACTATTAGCTAATTTTGAGAAGGAGAATATTGGCATTATAGAACAGCCAAGGATGGTCAATATCAGAAAGTGTTTTTCACCCAAGGAGAAGAGAAGTTTTGTTTCATTACTAAGATATATTTGGATTCCTTGGCCTACTCCTATGATGAGCTCAAATCCTTCCAACCAAAGGAAATGCATCACTCGATCCCCTTGAATCTGGATTCCAAGCCATTCAGGAAATAAAAGGCCATATAATCTGAAGATTGCTAATACCATTAAGGAGGAAGTGATGAAGATGCCTAATATGAGGATCATATTTCCCATCCATCATTCCACATCGGTGGAAAACATTGTTCCATTATGAAAGAATGGTGAAATAAGGATATGTGCAGATTTTTGCAACTTAAACAAGGCATATTTGAAAGACAATTACCCCCCTCTTGGTCATGGATCACATTTTGCAAACAGCCACCGGATCTAAATTTCTCTCATTTCTTAACAGATTCTCTGGGTATATCAAAATCAAATTGTAAGAGGAGGATTGTACCAAGATAGCCTTCACAACACCATGGGGCACTTTTTCATACAACAGAATGCCTTTTGGTATGATCAATGTAGGATCTATGTTCTAAAGGATGATGGATGTAGTGTTCAAAGATTTAAACCATTGTATTGTCACATACCTAGATGATCTCACAGTATTCTCAAAAAATAGAGGAGACAATATTCACCATTTGGAATAGGTGATCGTGAAATGTAGAAAGCATGGTTTATCTTAGAAGCAAAAAAATTACATTTTTGGAGTTACAGAAGGTAAGTTATTGGGTCACATTGTGAACAAACACAAAGTGCATATTGATCCTGAGAGAGTACAGGGCATTCAAGCATTTTCTCTACCCACAAGAAAGAAGGGAGTTCACTCATTCTTCATAAAAGTAAGCTTCCTTCATTGCTTTTTCCTAGAGTTCACTTAATTGACAAAGCAGATCACCACCATGATGAACCCTTAATTAAGATACAAGTTGAATAACGAGTTAAAGAAAGCCTTTGAAGAAATCAAGAAATCCATTTCAAACTATCCGACTCTCGTACCTCCAGACTTCAAAAATGAATTCATCATGTACTGTTATGCACCGGAACACACAATCTCTGTTGTTCTTGTCTAGAAAATTGATGAAGTTGTGGAAGAACCTATTTCCTTCATGAGCTTCTCGTTGAAAAAGCATGAGATAAAATAAAGTAAATTGGAGAAACATGCATATGTAGTGGTCAAGGCTATGCAAAATTTCATATTATACATAATAAAATCTCATATGGTGGAAATGGTCCCTGATAGTGCAATCAAGTCCATCTTGACACAACAAGATCCTAGAGCTAAAAGACGAAATTGGATTGCAAAAATTCAAAACTATGAGATGGAGATCTGGCTCTCTAATCTGGTAAGAGAAAATGGATTGTGTAGGTTGATTTCTGAAGATGAAGCACTCAAAACTTAACATGGAAAAAGTAGTTGTACTTGCACAACATGCTTTGAAGATAATCCACAGGTTCTCTTTGTAACCACTACAAATGAGTGGTATGATGATATTTCCTATTATATAACTTATCGATAATGCCCTCCTCATCTTTATTACAAGAAAAGGAGAACACTCAAGCTCAAAGAAATGAAGTTTTTGATTTGGAATCACGCACTCTATAAAAGAGGCCTAGCTAGATGATTTCTGATGTGTAGAAAAAGAGCAACAAGAGAAGTTGCTTAAATAATACCACGATCAAGCATGTGATGGGAATTTTTGGGCAATGGTAACAACACATAAGATTCTCCAGGGTAGGTATTATTGGCAAAGCCTCTTTGTAGATACTCAAGAATGGGTTACTAAGTGCGAAGCATGTCAAAAATTCATTGGGAGACCACAACTTATAGCCCTACCACTTACGCCAATTGTTATTGAAGAACCATTTTAGCAGTGGGGACTAGATTTCATCAGTGATATTAATCCTCACTCTAGCACGGGGAACACATATGTGCTCACAGTGACAGACTACTTCCAAAAAGGGGTATAGGCCATTCTGGACAAGTAAGCTATCACCAAAACAATATGCAATTTCATCAAAGAGAATATCATAGTTTGGTTCATGGTGTAACAAAAGATTGTAGCAGATAATTAAACCTATTTCTCTTCATGGGAGTTATTTGAGTTTATCAATGTCTACAGAATCTCCTCGTCTCATTCATTGGAATACTATCCACAAGGAAATGGATAGACAAAATCAAGAAACAAGAACATCATGACCATTTTCTGTAAGCTCATAGATGAAAACAAAAGGAATTGGCACAAGAAGTTGTATGATGCATTATAGGTGGAAAATATCACTCCCAAGAATGCAATAGCTATGTCATCATTCCAATTGTTGTATGGAGTCAAAGTAGAAATTCCATTTGTGGTTGAGATGCCAGCTCTCAAGTTTCTCAAGGGAATAGATGACAGACAGTACAAGGATTCCATTGACAAGAGGATCATTTTTCTTGAGAAGATAGAAGAAAACAAACTCTGAGTGGTGGACCATATCAGAGAGCACCAATTGAAAGTGAAGAATATATTTGACAAGGAGTTAGATACCGTGTCCTACTATGGGAAAAAATAAGGGAGCGAAAAGGAATCCATGGAAAGTTTGATTCGTTATGGATCGGACCATTCCAAGTTCGTGATTCTTGTGGTGAGAACATTTTTCTACTCTCATATCTAGATGGAACACTGCTAGAATTGCCTCACAGTGGGCAATATATGAAGTTTTATTATTTTTGAAAGTGCATTATCACCCACCTTATACAATAGGTGATTGTTAGGTGTGTTTCCCTTTCTATTATGCATTTCTTTTCCTTTCCATGTGTGTTGTCTCTTTTGTTCCATTTTTTTTTGTGTGTGTTTCCTTCTTCGCTATCTATTTATCTTGTGAGATTATACATGACTCTGTAGGGCCCAATAGATAAGGCATTTCTCAATGAATTATATGGTCTAAAGTTAATATTATGGATCCTTAATGTCATTTTTTTTATGCAATCATTCCATGTCATGTCCCCAAGCTAGGGCTATTTGTTTTCGTGAAAATGTGCAAAAGGGAAATTTACAATTTCAAAGCATGAAAATGATACCCTTGTGTTGAAAATTACAAGTTTTACCATTCAAAGACACACCAGGTCTACCCAGTCAGTCCAGTGACCTCCAAATTGATGTTAAATCATTCCCCTAGGTGATTTTAGGATTTCATTGAAAAATGCAAACTTCGGGCAGTTGCGGGAAGGGTTATCACTGGTCTTCATAGGATTGGAGAAACCCCATGGAGTGGAACATAGAATAAAAACTATAAATGGAGGTGAATCAAAGGCCTAGGAAAATCAGGGAAGTGATTTAGGAAGATTAATGAAGGGTTTGGAGAATTTGGGGTAGTTTCACTAAAATTAGGGTTCACCGGCCTAGGCAGTGCACATGATCATAAGAGTTATTGAGATTCAGGAATTGATTACATGAGCTTTAGACGGAGTTAAGATCCATACAATACATCATCATAAATTTAATTCCAAGCCCTACAAGATGGTGAAATTATTTTTTTCACAACACTTTGGTGCAATGGTTTTGTAAGAAATTTTTATCATGCATAGGTGGAGGAAAAAATATATAATACGTCTTTTTAGGGATCACATGTAGGAATCAATACCTTTTACCCCCAACATTAGATTAATGAGGCCATTTTAAGTCAATATAATATAAATTTTTCAACAAAAATTCCATCGGGAGCTCAAGTTATCATTGTTTCAAGCTAGCCTCTAGGAGTGAGTTCGTGAGCTAACCAAATTTTGAACAGAACATGTGTTAGCTCTAGGATCTTGGCACAATTTCTTGTCCCTTACATCCCTAAATAAAAGTTACATGAGGGATACAAAAAAAATTCCAGCCCCTAAAATCCCTTTGGATTCCCATACGACCTCTTGGACCGCCAGTTTAGCTCCCATGTGCTTCCCAGGCTCATTCTTACGCACGCTCAGATCTGGACAACTGGTGGATTTTCGCATGTTATGAAGTTTTATTTCCCTCAAATCACTTTTTTCTATGGGAAATTAGGGAAAATAAAATGTGGCCAACCCCCAAGGAGACTCCTTATCACCCAAGTGACCCCTTCAAGAGCAGTTTTCTAGCCCGGAGAACTAGTGGAGCTTGCATCCTCAACCATCGGATCCGATGCCACATGTCATCACCTGGCACACTGTGAAATTTGATTTCCCTTGTGTATATTTTTCCTAGGGGACATCAGGGACACAAAAATTCACCCATCCCAAGGAATAGCTCCTGCTCCTTCATACGACTAATTTCCAGCCCCTCGGTACTTCTAAGTTACTTTTTACCTCAAACCCCCCACCATTAGATCTTAGCCATGTGTCACGACAAGGCCCTGCATGAAATTTTATGTCCATATCATCCCTTTTTGGTTGAGGGAAATGAAATTTCTCCTCACTCCCTACTTTGAATTTTTTTGAAATATTTAAAAACCTTCCTGCTTCCCACTTCTAACTTCTTACTCATTTGTGCACAGCTTCATTCCAGCACAACTCTATAGTTTCTCACCCATCACTACACCATAGATGAGCCTAAAAATAGATCCGATAAATATATTAAATCCTCTACTCGATAATAATATGTTGGTCTAAGAATAAATATTGACCAAACCAAGAAGAAAAGTGAAGAAAGAGGAAGAAGAAACAGAGAAATCATTCATGACTGTGAAATAAATATTTGAAGAGATCTTGCAAATAGGTGCACATATTGACAAACCATTTTTTTCTATGCTATTCATTCTCAGAGGCCATAAAAACCCCACCTTCAAATAACCCATTCATAGAAAGAAGTGTTCGCAGTGAAGAAATCCATTTCTTTGCACAATGGAAAAAAAAGCTCAGTTTCCCGTCAAATCGATAGTCGGATTGAGGAAAGATTTCATCGGAAGCATGAAAAAAAAAACCCAAAAAAACATTAGTTTCCATCGCGAATGGAGGATAAAACTGAACCTGGAATTTTCAAGGTCCATCAATGGCTTCCATATTTAGAAGTGTAACTAGGTCAAAATTTTAAAATTTTAAAATCTCATAAGATATTGATTAGGTAAACATGAAATTTCAGAGGGATGATATTTGGAAAAAAAAACATATTGAAAAACTTATTTCTACATCAATCCAACCTCCAAAATCCCACTTTCTAAAAATAGGAGGTCTTCTACATAAAGTACTATTATTTTAGGAAAGTCATCAACAGAAGAACCTGCGAAGGAGACATTGAACACAGAGGATGTATTGCAGTTGGAAATTCATCAAAATGGGCATCTTGTTCTGAATTTGAAACTTACTAAAAATAGTAAGTGGTCCCATGAGCACATGCCAAAAATATAAAATTGACCCTAAAGGTGAGAGGAATGTAGGGAGAAAAGGAAATATAAGTTGCAACATCCAGTTGAGGTTCGAGGGAGTTACTTTTTCATAATTAGTAAAAATAGTAAGTTGTTTTTTCTGAGGAAATCTTAAAGCATAAGTGGATGGGACAAAACATGACATAGTGATAGAAGAAAGAAGACCGTGATGTTTCATACATGGACCTAAATGACCTAAGATCTCGTATAACAACTAAGGAATGAGGGAAGATTTAAGATCAAGTATTCATAAGTGGCTTGTTCGTGGATTCAGGACACCCCATGTTTGTACAAAGCCTTGAGTTGGTCCTGGCTTACTCTCACCATGATGAACCTAAAACACGAATGATCTAAGCCAAAAATGGTACAACGATGGAAGTCATTAGTCCTAGAACCATCTCAATCTATCTAAAAATACTAACATCACCTAGTATGGTCATCATCTCAAAGGACAGGGCCTTGCATGAATGGGAAATAATAGATGCATATGTGCAAGGGGTTGTACTTGGTTCATGGTTTAAGACAAGGAGGAACCCCTCAAGGATGCCCAAGAACCTTCCAAGGTGTGAGTTTCACTAAGGATATTCAGATGTCATCACTCTCTTTAACAGTATAGGTATGGAAAACACAAGATACTTCCAAGATTGGATGGGAATTTTCATCTTGATGGTGACAGAAGGAAATCAGAGAATTGAATAGGGGAATATCATCAGTGACAATCTCTATCTACAACATCTCTAGGTACCCATGAAAAATAATTTTCACATGAATTATTACCTGGTCTACTGCTCGCAATCTCAAGATGTTTCAAAGGATTGTCTCTCACGTAAAAAATTATTGACAAGGTTCTTACACACGAGAAACTTCCAAAATTAGTAATGGAGAAAAGACATAGGGATTTCACTCATGTGAATGATGTGTTTACAATATTTATGGTCTGAATCTTGGACTGTGATTTGGAGGCTAGGATGTCACCACAAGTGGCATCCCTGATCAATACGTATGGCTCTTATTTCATTCAATTCTCAACTTTATCCTACCTGCAAGTTATTGGATTTGACCAAGCTCCGTTAAGGTTACCCAAGTAACTTAGTGAAAAAATTAAACTATTCAAGCTCTGCAGGTAGATCATTCAGGTGAACAACACGATGGGGAGTAGGAAGAATAAGTTAAAATCATTTCCTATCTCTCTCAGAATTTTCACATACAAGAGATCAAATGACGCATCTCATCTAGAGGCCACCTTCTCTCATTTTAAATTACATTCCTATATTTCAAGGACTAAGTTTTACATCGGAGATGATCCTGACTCTTTCTACGTCCTAGACTTACAACATGAGCCACAAGTCGAGGATTAGTGGGACAATTGTGTTGATGAATTTGAAGTGCATGGAAAATACTATATGAGGATGACAATCAATGAGATAAATAAATTAAAGTTCTCTTGGTATGAAGATATTTTACATGATGATGGGATAGAGATGTATGGCCCTTAATACGTGGTAGTCAAAATGTCCCTAGTTCCTCAAGTCAACTAGTTCATTCGTGAATCAAGGGAATTAAGGAGTAGAAAAAGAAGGTGGTGAGGAGAACAAGAAATTGGTTTTAGAAGAAGATAACCATGATCATCTAGTCACAAGGTTTTCCTCCAAGCAAGAAGCAAGCCTCTCATCAGTCATCTTCAAAATTTGTAGAGGTGAATTATAGTTCTGAACACTATGGAGCAAGTTTGAAAAGTAGGGAAAAAAAATGGAGACTTCTCCTCACAAAAATTCATCAAAGAAAGAAAGGGCATAAGAAGACTCATTTTCATCACTACAAGATGAAGAAGTGATCACATAAATGCAAGAGGAATTTCCAGTTGTAAAAAAACAAATGGATGGAGAACACATGGTTCAAGACCCAATTTTCAAACCACCACATGTGGTCCCACCTCTTGTCGACACTAATGCCTCAATAATCCAAGATGTGCCTCATTTTCCAGAATAGAGAATGGTTAATTCTATTTTCATAGAACCCGAGTCTTATGAGATGTACCATTGGATGCAAGAAACAATAATATCCGATACCCGCATTGTGAAACAAGTGGTAGCCCCTAACCTATCAGCAATTATCTCACTAGATAAAGAAAAGAAAAATAAATATGCACACATGGCCTCAAAGTTCTACAGTGGGGATATAGGAAATAAATACATTTAAGTAGCCCAACCAAAGGTAATCAAACTAGTAGATGAGATAACACAAGCAGATTATGAAATTAGAATGATCTAATTAGGACCGACAACTCGTGAATGGGATTTGCAAATGTATCAGTAATTTTCATCTCGCATGGTGGCAAGGAATAAGGAGTATAATAAAAATATTGATGAACTAAAGGAACAAGTGTGAACTTTGTAATCCTATGTGTAACATCTAGTAGAGCCAAGTATTATGGCAATTTCGATTGAGGAAGTTGTGCCCATAAGCAACTTCAATCCAAATTCCATCAAGAAGATGCATGAGTTCACAATGTACGAGAGAGCTAATAATGAATGTACTGATTACATTTCTGAAAAGGAGAAATCAATGCTCCAAGATCCGTTCAAACTCTTTGCATACATGTGTGTGACAAAAAACGGGATGTGAGCATTCAGAGAGAACTTGGAGAAAGAAATGGATTACTGGGATCCCCTGGATCCAACAATAGATGAAATGTGAAACACTCGTCATCAAGAATTGACAAAAAGGAAGATTTTTGAAAATCATTCAGAAGACTTTCCATGTTTATGGGTGAGGGCCTTGGAAATCAGATTTTAAGAAATCAATCGGGCCATCACCGAGCTAGTGGAAAAAGAAGAATAAGTGTACAAGTTGCAGAATAGTTGAAATCAGAAAATTCAGAAACTTAGAGTACCCGCAACGGGAAAAGATACAACAACTGATGAAATAGTTGGTATATTCAAGGAATATGTCAATAAAGTGGTAGGAAATATACTTTCCTTCACTAAGAATACCTTGTAGTTCCTCTCAGAGGTTCGGGCCATCATTTCACTTATTGTAGAGAAACATTCATCATGGTTTGGAAAGTACAAATATATCAACAGCGTGTCTAATGGATGGACCGAGACCTTGAGCTGTATTCACATCCTTCATGTTGAAAAAGTGGAACCTACAACATTTTTTTTCAGTAAGGGATTTGGAGGGAAAATATTTTCTCAGGAGCGCGAGATGGAAACCAGGTAGGGAGCAAGATGAAATATAGTCTAGCAGCTCATTCTTCTGCAGAATTTTTCTTCTTTCTTCTTCCTTCTACTTCCTTCTCTTTCTCTCTCTTCTCTTCTCTCCAAACTCTCTCTCGCTCTCTCTCTCTCTTCAATGTTATAATTTTACATTGGGGTTGGCACTTTTTGATATATCTTTAAGTGACTTTAGAAAAATAATTTAAACTTTAAGTCACCTTGTTTTCATAAAAGGGACTTAAATATTTAAATTGGAATCTAAACAGTCTAAAATTGGATTAAAGTATGTGAAGAGTCACTGGGAAGATGAAGAGTTTCATCTCTTGTATAAATTGTAGCAAGCTCCTCATTTAAGGGTCTTCTGGAAAAAACTTTCAAAACTTCTGATTTTTTTTGTGAATACATGAGAGAGACATCCTTGTGAAGAGAACAAAGAGATAAAAACTTTATTCCATTTCCCTTATTCTAAAAATGTATTCCACTTCTATTTCATGTACAATTTCTGTGTGAGCATCAATGCAAGAAGAAGGAATTTTAGCCTTTTTTAGCAAGGAATTTAGTGATACTTTGTCTTCATTAAATGTTATTTGGTCTTGTTGATGTTATGAAGATTTGTTTTCTTATAAATTGTAGTGGATTTGATGAAACTTCAAACTAGTGTTTGTAAGAATCTGATTTCCTACTTGCACCATTGTTTTCCTTTATCTAACATTCTCACTCCCTTTCCCACTCTCCTAGAAAATTACTCCCTTGCAGATATGTGCAATCTTTTTCTGCAAGGTCAGTGAAATTCCCTTGTTAGATCCCTGTCCATAAGTCCACCTGGAGAAAACTCACTTTCAATCACCCATGCATTTACGGTAGTTACATTGGTTAAGTAGATGGATTTAGATTCCTAGAACGTTGGAAATAAATCCACAAGTTTGTCCCGTGAAAAAGTTTCTCACCAATTTGACATGGAACATCAATAAACCAACAATTTTATCGCATGTGTTTGGATAGTCCTCAAGACTACTAGAATCAATTGGTGCAAGAATTGGCCCATGTATAAAGTGTGAAATAACCTCATAGGAAAAGTAATGATCCATAGAACCACGCCATGATGTGTATTTTTCTCTCCCAAGAAGAAGTGGTGGATGCTGTAATGCAATCCTGCGACACTCAGGTCTTGAAAGAGCGTTTTCTATGATATGGAAGCAAGAAGTGTAGTGTACACAAAAATAAGGATGTGTGGATACAAGTAAGGTGACAAGACATCAAACTCAACCAAGAATACAACTGTGTGTAATACAACACCTGAGAAACAGTGATAACCACCCCATTTACCACACTTCTTAAGTAGTGCGTGATTAAACTAGGGTGCATTAATGTGACATTAGATAGCTAAAAAATCAGCTATGTGTCATGTGAGAGTGGAGGCCATAATAAGTCCTAGTTGATAGTAGAGGAAAGACACACCATCAAGCATAAACGGGAGTAAGCACAATGGTACAAAAACTGCTCAATGTGATAGGAGGTATCTCACATCACAAAATATAAGGCTCTCCTATGTAGTACCAATCCTATTAATGAGCTCCTTCAATGTTCAATCTATTTCACTTTGTGCTAATAAGAGTTTTGTAAGCCTGTATAGGCATGTATTTTGTCAAATTATTTTCTTGGTTGAGGATCAAGTATTTACGATGCAGGGTAGTGAAAATGTTTGTGTTCTAGTGGATTGTTTCCTCAAAATACGAATTAAATTCATCTCTATTTGTGAGTCAATAGAAAAATAACAACACCTATAGAGTAGGATGAACTAAACTTGTCGGATAACACAATTTACCACCCCTTCCCCCTCGGTGAGAATTAGCTTGGGGAGAATTTAATAAAGTGGCAAGTTTACGAAATGTAAAAAAATTGAGGAGATTTTGGTATCGTTGAACTTTAATTACATGTCTGGTTAAGCATAGAAGCTCATCTCCTTGGTATAAGTGTTACCTTCAAGTTTTAGGGTACACGTATCCTTCTATTTTAGGAGAACATAGTTGTGCTAATAAAATAACAATCTAAATTAAATTAAAATGACATTATTATTTAGTAAATTAGAAAGAATTTTACATAAAATATGACTTCATTCTAATAAAATAAAAAATATATGTAATAATAATTAAAAAGAATAAATGCATAAATGTATAAATGTGTGTTATAACATACACAAACACACTTGTGTGTTTTAAATAATAACATAAATTAATAGCAATAATTACACCGAAGGCGTCTCCTATGGGAAAAGTCCTTGCTGATGTTTCTGTGACTATGTTAAATTTGATGGTTTGACGGCCCTCTAGACGTTTTTACATTTTTCAGGTATTTTTAACGATTTTCAAGAAGTCAGTTTATATACGACGAAATTGATAGCTATTTGTGAGTAATTATATAGCGAGATTCTATTCTGTTTAGCACATTTTGAGTTTTACCCATTTCCCTCTCAGTTGTCTGATTTATTTTTAGTCTGATGCTCTTTTTTAATTGGCCATATTCATTGTTAAGTGGCATCTCAAGTCATTTATGACTCATAATGTTTTTGGTTTAAAATTTGGTATATGTTATTTTAAAAGTTCTAGTTTATTGAAATAATTATCTAATTATTGTAGACAGTACTCAAGTTTTCTATCTCAATTTTATGGCTTCAAATTTTGGTAATATTGTGGAACTTACTTCAAACAATTGTGTAAACAAAGTTAATCCATTGATAAACATGAAAGCTATTGTCTGGTCCTTAAATTTCTTGGTTCCAAACATACTAAAATCCAATTGTACAATCACATGCATCTATACTTCCTTTGAATATGATATTTCAAATTCACATTGCGAGAAAATGCTCTGATATTTTCCTTAATTTTACTATAGATGTTTCTATAAATATGTGGAGAAGCCATTGTTTGGTGTTGAAAAATTCTCCTTCTCACTTGCGACTGTGTTAAATTTTACGGTTTGATGTACGTTTGGATGTTTTCACATTTTTAGGCTATTTTTAATGATTTTTTGATCCCTACATGCTCGGCTTCGTTCGTGGTATGTTTGGTCTAGTTTGCTGCTATTTTACTTCTATCAAAAATCAAACCTCTGTACACCACTCGAACCCTCCCTCGCTGATGAGGTTTGAGTCGAATAAATTTTGCAAATTTCAAATTTGCAGTGATTCTAGAGAAGTCATGAAAAGTATCGTTGATTCCATAAAACATCTGATAATCCGCATTGTTGTGAGCAAATGATCTGGATATTTTTCTCAATTTTATTGAAGATGTTTCTATAAATCTATGGAGAAGCCACTACTTGTGGTTGACAAAGTCTCTTTCACACTGGTGACATTTCTCATGTTTCTCAACAAACCACAGAATATGTAATGCCCACTTAAAACAACCCACTTGAGACCTAAGAACAACCTAGGATTAGTTAGGAAAATTATGGAATAATTTTTTTTTGTCTAGAAGTGTCAACAACCAGGTTACAAGGAAACAAATATCACAAACAAGATTCAAGAACAATCTTAATTAATAGCTTATATAATTTGCCCTTACAACTATTATTAACAAAACACAAGGTCAAAAGATAGGGTTAAAATAACCACTTAGTTTAGGAGGGTAACTTCTCACTAAACCACTCTCTAACTAGCTTACAAGATTCAACTTGATTTTTTTCTCAAAATAACGCATTCAAAACTTCCCTAAATTATTACCATTAGATAGTAAATTTTCTCACCTTTCCAATGATATAAAAAAGTCCTCCTAAGTCCTTATATTTTTCAAGTTATGTGCCGACGGACTTTGGGATGAAAATTTTCCCAAGTGTGAATCTGTGGGCCTAGAGAAGAAAAATTTCCCATGTAGGGGCAGGTGGAGTGGGAAGAGATTTGGCAGATTTTCCTTTTTTCAGGGAAAAAGCATGATTTGCACCCATGAGGCCACAAGCCTGAAGAGAACATGTGTCAACCTCTAATTCGCTATAGGGAAAATAGACTGGTGGGGAAATTTCAAATTTTAGATTTTAGAGTTAAAAGTGCAAAGGGTTAGAATTTAAACGTGTCTCCACCGATCCCAAATGACGCCATGTGTCATAATCTCATTTGTCATGGGTTGACGGGGTGTCAGAGTGCTTTTAGTATCTAAGATTTTAAGGGAAGAAAAGTTCAAAGTTACAAAATGTTCCACACCTCCAACAATGCCCAAAATGCCACGTGGCAACACCTGATTGGCTGTGGGCCAGTAGGGATGCAGAGGAACTTAGAAAAATTTCCCCAAATTTTTTTGAAAACACTAAGTTTAAAAAGAGTCCGGTCCTCCGCCGACGCCTCGTGATGCCACGTGCAAGCACCGAATTGGCTACGGGATAGCGGGGAGGTAGAGGAATTTTAGAACGTTTCCAAAAAATATTTAAAATTCTAAGAGTGAGAAGGTTTCCGCAACTCCAACGTTGCTTCGTGAGGCCACATGGCAGCGTCTGATTGGCTACGAGCCAGCGAAGAGGTAGGAAAAATTAGGAAAATTTTCCCAAAGAAATTTTTAAAAGTTAATTTCATTGTTTCAGGTGCACACGGCTGCTAAAGGGAACCAAAGGGAAATTTTGGGGTGACGGGTCTGCGGGGGAAATTTTTCCAAAATTTGTTTTGACAGTTAGAATTTTTTTTTGTTTGTGGCCAAAATGAAGTAAAAATTCAATTGGTCATAACTTTCGATTGGGAGCTCAGATTTGGGAAAATGAGAACTTTTTGGAAATATCTCGAAGTCCTCTTTGCACAGTTATCGTTAATTTTATATTTTGATAAAGTTTAAGGGGTAAAATTTGAGAAACAGTTCTACAGGATTTAAAGGAAGACTGGTATATTTTACCTTATAAAATTTATTCAAATTTTCCATTTAGTCTCTTTCAACATGTCAAATAGACATGGAGAAATGTTCTTAGATGGAATTAAGAAGGGTTTCAAGATTCAATTGGTTTTATTGAGTTGTAATTAGAGAATTTACATCTCTTGATAGCAAAACGACTGTAAGAGGGTTGTGTTCGATTTTACCAGGTTTCGAAGGATTTTTCCCTAAGTGTTATAGTCCAATTGAATTCATTTACATTCTAATGTTTCATTTTTATTTCTTGAATGTAGGTTCGAACTGAGAATTTTGGATTAATTATTTTCCAGATTGGAACACAAAACAGAGATCAACTTTTAAAGGATCTATTTATCATTTTTCATCTTCCAAGTATGAAAATCCATTTCCCTTCTAGTCTAATACATTTAATTGATTCAACAAAACCATTTCAGAGCCAAAATGAAAAGTATGATTTCCATTTTTAACGTATTTCAAAGGAGAACAGAGCATTGTATTTTTCTTCACATGTATTTCTTCTTTTTAATAGAGTTTTCAAATCACAAATAGATGATCAAATTCAATTCAACAATGTAAATTGGGAAAGGTAGTGCAATCCTGTATTAATTTCAAAATGCAACTTTACAACTTCCTTCCTTCATTCTTTGAACACAAAATGCAGAATACAATTTCCTTTCCATTTATTTTCAAAATATAACATACAAAATAAGTATCATTCTTTCACATTCTTTCCAAAATAGAAAACAAAGTACAACTCTTTTACATTTCAAATTTCAAATTTCATTGTCAATACAAGGTATCTTCCCATTGCAATTAATATACAGATCATCCACTTCAAAGAGGGAAAGATTACAATAAACTTAATCTCAAGAAGGGACTTTCAAATTGTCTCTTTTCCTTGCTCTAGAACAGCAACTTGTGATTTTCTTCATTCTTCCAATTTGATCACAACAAAGGCAGGGGAAACGCAACACTCTCCACCCAACCAAGATATCCAATGAAAAGGTGAAGCCATCCTTATTTATTGGCCCCCGAGCCCCAACCATACAACAATAAAAGATGTGATTCAACTCATGGAAACAAAGGCTTCCACAAAACACACAAGCAACATTTCACATTGAAAACATAGTCCAAAAAAAATGTAGTTTATAACTACACTTGAACATGACAATCAAAATTGAGGCTTCATCAAACAAGCCAAAGGAGCAAGCAACTATGGGGGGTGCTACTTATGCCTCCCAATGGGAAAATGGGTATCACCACCTATTTTTAAACCACAAAACACACACACACACACACACACACACACACACATCATTTCAATCCCTGACACAACCTTATGCCTCCCCCAAGTACCCCTTATTCCTTCCATTTTCTTATGCCTCCCTAACCTCTTATGGTACCCCACAACGAGTAAATAAATGCAAGCTATTTCTTTGTAAGGCGGAACCCAAATCCCAAATCCATCCACACTTATACCTCCCTAAAACACACTTATGCCTCCCAAAAGATAAAACCCATAGCCTTCTCCTACACCATTCCTAAACCATCTACCCAACAACCCATAAAACAAATGAAAACTTTCACACAACAACATTTACATTCATAAAAGAAGGGCATTTCAAGAGCCAAGCTCTTACCTCTCCATTATGGAGTTTGTTCCAATTCCAAACAACAAGCTTTAACCAAATGCCAACGATCTAAAAAAACCAAGCACAAACATGTAATAATCTTCAAATTCTCCAAAAGAAAGAGCTCCAATCCACAAGAAAATTCACCCCAAAGAAGTCTCCCAAAAGTTCAACAACCCAAAACAAGGCAAGAAATTTGAATTTTATAGAAGAGGGAAGAGGAGAGGGTGAGGTGGATCCATGTAGGATGCCACATTACACATCATCAACCCCAACAAAAGGTCAACTTCATTCTACAATGCATAATAAATAAAATGACAGATTTACTTACACACTCCATAACAAACCCATACCCCAAAAGGACTGAATTTAAAACATATAAGAAAAGTGTAATTAAAACTTACAATTAGTCATTTAAAAATGCATAAAGAAGGTCTAAATTTAACCCCCAAACCATAGGTATGGTTGGAAAGTAAATTTAAGAGGTATGGGACAAGTTTAACTTGTCCCACAAGCCTCCAAATTCAACCTCCAGGGAAAAATTCGACTTTCCAAGAAGGTGGAGTGTTTCACACTCCAAAGTTAACTTACACATCACTTACAAAGTCACTTGCAAATTCTTACAACATTAAATTTAAGAGCCAACAACTTCCATAATTACTTTCTTATGAAATATTTGATTTGTTTATTTTAACAACATGGTTATTCACAACATTAACACAACATATAATAACTAATGAAAGGGGTAAAGCACCACAAAATAAGAACATGCAAACATTAATAAAAATAAACCACATTAATAATTACATATAACCCCTTGGTCACATTCAAAGGAAGTCCCCCCATGGGAATCTGTAACAAAATACAAACACACACAACAATACAAGTTGCCATGGTGACCTTGTTGAATTCATCTAGAATTCCAATATGGTTGGTATCCAATCCCTCGATATTGTTGTGATATTTTAACCTGTAAAACACAAATACCTCCTTTGGCCTCATGGCCATATCAGAACATCCAAAATGATATAAATAAAATCTCAAATCATCTATATATCTGAATCACAATAACATCAAGCAATAAAGATTATCATTTTCAATTTAATTAACAAGTATATCATCATCCAATAATTTCCATACTAGCTCTACTCACAATATCCAATATCACATGTCTGAACAACATCCATAATATATCCATGTTAAACAGTATATCATCATCCACATATAAAATGACTCTAATAATCATCATACATCATAAATGAATCAAGATCAACAATAATCCATGCTCTAACATCTAACATCATACCAAGTCAAAACCATAATAATGTACATAATATAATAAGTAGTATCAAGATCAGTATCCAAAGGTGTCAAAGGGAAGTGGGCACTACATTCCCCTCCCCTTAGACTTGACTTCCTCCTGGAAGTCACTAGAACAAATGTGGAAACTGAACTTGTAATAATGTAGCATCCTTCCAAGTAGCTGCCAAGATATCAAGATATAGCATGAGGAAAGAAAAGGCCATCTGGATGCTGATGCTCAGTATGTGAGATAAGCTAGGTGGCCTTCACTTTCTTGCACTCTAAACAACATGACACAAAATGAGCCACGTCTTTGTGAATTCCTCTCCAGTGATACAACTTTCTCAAAGTACCGTGCATTTTCTTCACCCCGGGATGGGCTGAATATTGTAGGGTGTACGATGTGCCTCTATCAAGATGTCCTTCCTCAAGTCTAGGGGTGATAAGTTGTGTTGAAATTAATCCTCTCCATCTCTAGGAGCATAAATCTGACCTCTGTGCCTAAGAAGACCATCTGCCTCAAGTGAGAAACCATCAAACTTCCCCTCAAGGGGTCTCTGGGACTCGATTTCTACTCGAACTGCAATGTAGAAGCTATTAAGAGGAAGCTGCTGAAGAATCCTACTCCACCTCCATCTCTAGGAACATAAAATCTGTGCCCACTGAAGTGGCCATACTCACATGTCTCCATCTACTAAGAGCATCTATAAGCACATTATCCTTCCCCTTCACATGCTCTATCTCCATGTCATACTCACAAATTAACTCCATCCAATGCTGCTGATGAGTGTTTAGATTGGGCTACGTGAAGAGGTGGTGAAGACTCAAGTGATCTGTCCTAAGTGTGAATCTCTGAAAAAGAAGAAAGTTCCTCCCCCTCAAGGCATGCACAACTACCGTAAGCTCAAGATCATGAGTTGGATAATTAAGCTCATAATATTTGATTTTGCGAGACTAAAAAGCCACTACTCTACCCTCCTTCATCAATACACCTCAAAGGCCTTCCAAAGAAGCATTCATGCATATAAAGAGATCACCATGTGGATCCGACACAAAAAGAATAGTTGTTGTAGTGAGACATTCCTTTAGTGTCCTAAAGTCCTGCTCACACCTATCTAACCAATAAAATTTCTTCCCTTTCCGCTGAAGGGAAGTGATAAGGTGTGCAATCCAAGAGAAGTTCTAAATAAATATCCTATAGTATCTTGCTAATCCCATGAAGCTACGCACCTCTATCATAGTAGTGGGTGCTGCCCAATCCATAATGGCTCTAATCTTGGAAGGATCAACTACGATACCTTCCCTAGAAATGATGTGACCCAAGTATTGTACCTCTGACTGAAAGAATGCACACTTCTCAAATTTCCCGTAAAGCTGCTGATCATAAAGACACTAAAGAACCTAGCGAAGGTGCCCCTCGTGCTCCAAACGCATAGGTGAGTAAATCAAAATGTCATCAAGGAAGATGAGCACGAAGTGATCTAAGAAGGTCCTGAATACCCCATTCATCAAACTCATAAATACTACAGGGGGCATTAGTCAAACCAAAAGGCACCACTGTGAACTCATAGTGCCCATATCTCATACGAAAGGCGGTCTTATGAATATCTGCCTCTGTAATCCTCAACTGATGATAGCCTGACTTAAGATCAATCTTAGAGAAAAATTTGGCTCCCTTCATCTGATCAACCAAATCATCAATATGTGGAAGGCGATGACGATTCTTGATTGTTACCTTATTCAGCTAGTAGTAATCAATACACAACCGCAAGGATCCATCCTTATTCTTCACAAAAATCATCGGTGCACCCCTAAGGGGATACACTAAGATGGATAAGGCCTTTCTCTAGAAGGCCCTCTAGCTATAACTTGAGCTTGCAGAGCTCTAGGGTGGTCATCTGATAAGGTGGTCATGAGATAGGCTCTACTCCCAGAACAAGATCTATATGAAAATCAATCTCACGTGGGGGTGGTAACCCTGGTAGCTCCCCTAGAGATACATCTGCAAACTCTCTTAGAATGGGATATTCATCTTACGATGGTCCACTAGACCCATCCTCTGATGTATCACTAATTGTGACAACATACATATAACAACCTTATCACACACACTGCTTAAGCTATATAGCGGAGATGGTGCTAATAGAAATAGGTCCCCTGACCCCTAAAATCACTGACTCAACCCCTCAAATCATCCTCACAAGATATAGTCTTATGGTAAAAATCCATCCTAGCCATGTGTGTAGATAACCAATCCATACCCAAGATGACTCCATACAAGCCCAAAGGAAGGATACAGAGATCTGAGGTAGTGGTGAAAGATCCCAAATCCACAACACACTCCTTAACTAAGGAGTCTACAAAGAACTTGGCTCCTGAAGCCATTTCAACATCTTAACTATGACCCTGCATAACTGCCAGCAGCTTGCATCGCTATACTAAGGATGGTGCAATAAAAGAATCAGAAGATCCATAATCAAACAATATGGAGGTAGGAATTCCACCAATGCTACCTATAGTCTCAATAACTGTGCTCTGGTGCTCAGCTTGGTAGTTCTCAACTGCTGCATAAATCTTGTGGATGTGCCCCATATCTCAAAAAGTAGGCTCGGAGATATGTGTCTTACCCTTGTTATTAGGGTTCTGTGGGTAGTCTCTCTAAAAGGTTTTAGGTTGTGGAGCCTATTTTCATGTGTGAAAGTGTTGAAGACTATACACTAAGAGTACTGTACACTTTTCATGTATCCTCACTGGGGTTCAGGGGCGCATCCCCTGAAAAAAAAAATTGGGCCTTAAAATGTGTCCGATATATCGGGGAAACACAATTTTCTCATACGGGCGGGATTTTGACTCATAGGTTTATCTGACATTTTTTTTCCCATGATTTTGATACCCACGGTTTTGTAAAACTTCTTAAGTAGTTGTTTATTTATATGATTTTATATATATGATAGAAGGAGGAAAAATATTGTAGATGTGCTTTGAATTCGGGTGTGAATTCTGTAGAGTTTTTTGAGTATAGATCCAAACAGATCTTGGTATTTTATTGAGAGAGTGGTGACTTGTAATAAAATATGAGCAAGTGATTATTTGTGGACGTAGCCCAAATTGGGTGAACCACGTTAAATACTATCTCTTTATGTTGTTTATTTTATTCTGCACTTTTATTTGAGGTCTGTAATAATTTTCTGCATATTAGTTTCTACTGTTGTGATTCTGTGAGGGATTATTCCACATATTTTACCCCTTATTTCCTAACAATTGGTATTAGAGCCTGGTTTTGGTTTGTTGAAGTGTTGAATCATAGGGAAAGTTTTATCTTGAGTGGGAGCTATGGCAGATGATGGAATATCTAGGGTTGATAAATTCAACGGGTAGGATTTTAGTCTTTGGAAGATACAGATGGAAGATTACCTTTATCATAAGGATCTTTATACTCAACTATTTGAAGAGGTGAACAAACCCTCAAGCATGACAGATGTGGAATGAGATTTTCTGGATAGGAAGGCACTTGGAACAATCTGGCTGTGTCTTGCATCTTCAGTATTATTTAATGTTTCAAAGTAAAAGACTACAAAAGAACTGATGGATGCATTACAGAAGTTATATGAAAAACCATCTGCCTCTAATAAGATATTTTTAATGAAAAAGTTATTTAATATGAAGATTTCTGAGAATGGTTTAGTAGTAGATCATCTAAATGATTTTAATATGGTTGTAAATATGCTAGCTTTAGTTACAATAGAATGTGATCAAGAAGTTAGGGCTTTATTAGTTTTGTGCTCTTTACCTGAGGGTTGGACTAACTTGGTAATGGTGGTAAGCCACTCGATTCTAGCTAACTCAAAGTTGAAGTTTGAGAATATTGTAGGGGTGATTCTAAGCGAGGAAATGTGAAGAAAAATCTCTAGTGAATCTTCTACTTCAGGGAATGCTTTGACAATGGAAACTAGAGGGAGATAGAAGAATAGAGGAAGTCGTGGAAAATCAAAGGATCGGGCAAGGGAAAAATTCAAAAGCAAGATAGTATGCTGGCACTGTGGAAAGTTTGCGCACACAAAAAAGGATTGTTGGGAGCTTTGAGATAAGAAGAAATAATAGGAAGAAAACAAGGAGGAAAATGTGGCAATGGGTAATGTATGTCAAGATGCTTTTATTCTTTCTTTACGCAATATTACTGAATCTTGAGTTTTAGATTTGGGGGCTTCTTTCCATGCTTCTCCACATAGGCATTATTTTGTTGATTATGTTCGAGGAGATTTTGGGCATGTTTTTCTTGGTGATGATGAGCCTTGAAGCATAGTTGGAAAGGGTTCTGTTTAGGTTAAGATGAAGGATGGGAATACTTGGCTATTGAAGGATGTCAGACATGTGCCTACATTAAGTTGAAATTTGATATCGGCAGGGTAGTTGGGAAGTGGTGGTTATATTGTGATATTTACAGTGGACTCTTGGAAGGTTACCAAGGGTGGTCTTATTGTGGCAAGAGGTAAGAAGGTTGGAACCTTGTATTTAACCACTTATAGCACTAATTTTTGTAATCTTGTGGCTTAAGAAGTAGATACAACATTGTGGCACTATAGACTCGGTCATATGAGCCATAAGGGCATGGAGATCATAAAGAAGGATTTTCCTAGATATACAGAAACAGGTTTGGAGTTCTTTGAGGACTGCATATATGGGAAAAAAAAGCAAGTAAGGTTTCTCTAGGTTGTACCTACAAAGAAAGAGAGTAAGTTAGATCTGGTGCATTCTGATGTGTTGTTGCCGGCTCAGGTATCGTCTCTTCAGGGTTCAAGTTATTATGTTACTTTTATTAATGATGCAACAAGGAAAGTTTGGGTTTATTGTATTAGAAAGAAATCTAATGTATTTGACACTTTTGTGAAATGGAAAGCCTTGGTAGAGAATGAAATAGGTCTTAAAATAAAATGTCTCATGTCAGATAATGGAGGGAGGCATTGCGGTATTGAGTTTGATGATTATTGTTTTAAGAATGGAATCCATAGGAAAAGGATAGTTCTAGGAACTCTGCAGTAGAATGCGGTGTCAAAAAGGATGAAAAAAACAATAATGGAACGTACTAGGAGCATGAGGTTGTATGCAGGACTACCTCTTTATTTTTGGGTGGAAGCAATGAGCATAGCTACCTACTTGATAAATAGAGGACCATTAACTGCCTTGGATGGAGGCATACCTGAGGGGGCTTGGTATGGTAAGAAAGTTTATTATTTATTTCTCATAGTCTTTGGATATGAGGTGTTTTTTCATATAGACAAGGATGATAGGACCAAGCTAGAGGCTAAATAAAAAAATGTACCTTCATTGGTTATGGTGGTGATGACTTTGGATATAAATGTTGGAGTATTAAGGACAAGAAAATCATTCGATCTAGGGATGTGGTCTTTAATTAGAAAGTCATGTATAAGCAACAGTTGTAGGAAAATAGGGAAGAATCCACTAAAGAATATGCAGTGGTAGAGGATTTTCTAGATGGGAAAGTGATACATGAATCAGTTCAGGAACCCCCTCAACAGGAACCCCAAAATCCTATATTGATGAGGTCTTCTAGGGTAAGAAGAGAACCTGAACATTTTTTTCCTTCTCTTTATTATTTATTACTCACTGATAGTGGAGAGCTAGAGAGCTTTGATGAAGCAATGCAGGTAGATGCTAGGAAGAAGTGGGAGCAAGCCATGGATGCGGAGAATCAGGATCTCATGGAGAAACAAACATGGGATTTGGTAAAGCTACCAGAAGGAGAAAGAGCATTACAGAACAAATGGGTGTTCAGAGTGAAAGATGAAGGAGGCAAGAAAAGATACAAGGCCTAGTTGGTGGTCAAGGGGTTTTCATAGAAAAAGGTATAGATTTTGATGAGATTTTTTATTTTGTATTAAAAATGAATTCTATTATAATTATTCTAGGAATAGCTGTAGTAGAAGACTTGCACTTAGAACAACTTGATGTAAAGAATGCATTTCTCCATGGTGATTTGGAGGAGGAACTATATATGTAGCAGCTAGAGGGCTATGACGTAAAAGGTAAAGAAGAGATGGTGTGCAAAATGAAGAAGAGCTTGTATGGCTTGAAACAAGCTCCACATCAATGGTATAAGAAATTTTATAGCTTGATGATGGAGCAAGGTTATACTAGATGTCATTCTAACCATTGCATGTATATAAAGAAATTTGAGGATGGAAGTTATATTATCCTTTGTCTGTATGTGGATGACATGTTGGTTGCAGGTAAAAACATGCAAGAAATAAAATTACTCAAGAAGCAGCTAAGTGAACTCTTTTCTATGAAAGATTTGGGGTCAGCCAAATAAATCCTTGGTATGAGAATATCTCAGGATAGGAAGGAACAAAAGTTGACTTTATCTCAGGAAAAGTACATTAATAAGGTCTTGGAGAGGTTTAATATGTAGGATGCTAAAATGGTTGGGACTCCTTTGTTGGGCCATTTCAAGTTATCAAAGGAATAGTTTCCTAAGACAGAGCAGGAGAGAAACCAGATGTCCAAGGTACCTTACTCATTAGGGGTTGGTAGTTTGATGTATGCCATGATGTGCACTAGGCTTGATATTGCCTATGCAGTGGGAGCGGTGAGTAAATTTGTGAGTGATCTAGGTAGAGATCAATAACAGGAAATAAAGTGGATCCTTCAGTATTTAAGAGGGACAATGGGGACAATTTTGTGCTACAGTGGATCAAACACCACTTTGTGTGGTTATGTAGATTCAGATATGGCTGGAGATGTAGATAGAAGGAGGAGCACAACAGGTTATGTTTACACTATAGGTGGAACTGTCAACACCAATCCCGCACTATGATAATTCTTCACTGGGAACTCCTCGTGCTATGATTATTTACTAATGCACAACCTTTAGTTTGGTGTATGTAATCTGGAAACACAACAAACATAACACAAGAATACCATAGATTGTGATAAGAAGGAATGATGATAAATCTAAAATATCAGTGTAAATTATAATATCAATATGAAATTGTTACAATCTCACCCATGAGGTACTTCAAGTGTTACTGACTTCACTTGCCTTCCAACAATAACTATGGGAGAAACTTCACAATTACACCTCTTAATGGATTCTTTAACACACCTTCAAAATGATGGCTTCCTTTACACACTTACTCATACAATATTTCTCACTACTTCCTTCTATGCTAAATGAGGGGGGTGGCCTCTTTATTTATAGAACTTCCAGGCTTATCCATCTTATCTCTAAGATAGGATAAGAAATCCACTCTGACGAATCATATTCCATACCTTAACTCTTATCTGTACATGTAAGCTTATCTTTTAAGATAAGATAAACCTTATCATTTCACATGGGTTCCACATTTTTAGACTTTTTACAAATAAAATACAAAAAATATTTATGACCTCACTCCTTGTCCTTATTACCAATATAATATTTCTAATTCCTAATCATGTAGACCCTACTTCTCTACTTACCCCAACTTTGACATTTTAACATTACCAGACCACTTACGACAAATATTTACTTTTTACCACAACATTCCTATTGTACTTTTGACTATTACCATACTATACATTATTGGTGGCATCGTACTGGCAGCGCCGTTATCTTCTATCAGACGCTACTACTAATTATACTTAACAACATCCTATTCCTAATACATACATTAATGAAATAGAAATTACGGAGGAAAATTTTAGTGTCGACATCTTCTCCCTTCCTAGCTTCTACTCCGTCCTCGGAGTAGACTATTCTGGTGCTTGGAAAATCTTCAACTTGTCGTGGTTGACCCATTTCGTAATGGGAGTGCCATCCAATTCCTCTAGTCGGTACGTACCATTTTCATGCACAACTGCTATTTTGTAGGGCCCCATCCATTTTGGAAGAAATTTTCTCTGTCTTCTTTTTTTGTATCTGGAATCATATACTAGAACCAAGTCATTCACATGAAATGGAGACCAACGGATCTTTTGATCAAATTATTCCTTCTGCTTCATTTTCTTCTTATAGCTTGTATCCTTTGCTATTTCCCTCATTTCCTCTAGCAAATGAAGATGTACCAACCTTTCTTTTACTGAATCACTTTCATCCATCCTTTCATTTTTCATAACTCTCACAGTGGGAATATCAAACTCAATAGGAAGAACTGGATCAATGCCATAAGCCAACTGAAATGGGGAGTATCCTGTTGTTGACTTTGATGTTGCCCTATATGCCCACAATGCTGCATGAATCCTTTTATCCCACTTATGTACCTGCAAGGCTACATATTTTGCTAGAATTTGACACAACACAAAATTTGTTCATTCCACCTGTCCATTTGTGCTTGGCTTGTATGTTGTTGCCTTCCTGTGCTTAATAGAAAACTTATTGACTAGGGCTTCTACCACCTCATTAATGAAGTGGCTTCCTTGATCTGTTACAATTTCTAATGGACAACCAAATCTGGTGACAATGCGTTCATATATGAACCTTGCCACTTCATCCATGGAAGTTGTTTTCAATGGCCTAGCTTCAACCCACTTGGTTAAATAATCTGTGGCAACTACAATATACTTATTTTGGCGTGGGGTAGTTGGAAGTGGACCTACAATGTCTATTCCCCACTTTTCAAAGGGACCAAGTGGAAGAATAGGGCATAATGGAGCTGATGAAGTCTTACGGTTACCATGTGTTTGACAAATATCACATGTCTTACAATAATTATAACAATCTCTAAAAAGAGTGGGCCAGTGATAACCTGCATCCAAGATCCTTCTTGTTGTAAGTTGTCCAGAGAAGTTCCCTCCACATGTACCATTGTGGAATTCTTCTATCAGCTCCTTCCCTTGATCATGTCCAACTGCCCTCTTGTACTATCCATCAGGTCCTATTCGAAATAATACTCCATGCAGAATAGAATATGGACGACTGGCTTGAGTAATCTTCCTCTTAGTCTTTGCATTGGCACCATCAGGAAACTTGAATTCATTCAGATAATTCCAAATATCTATGTATTCACTAGGGATTGTGTCAAGGGATAACAATGCTGCATCTGGGAAATCATCATCATCACAAGATGAACCTAAACCATCATAGGCTCGAGAGAGTGCATCTGCATTGACATGCTTCTTTCCTAGCCTATCTATAATATCAAATTCAAATTCTTGTAGCAAAATTATCCATCTTGCTATCCTCCCTGATGGGTTAGGCTTATTTACAATATATTTTAGAGCTTGATGATCTGTTACAACTATAAATTTCTGCCCTAGCAAGTAATTTCTAAACTTCTTTACAGCAAAAATGATAGCTAGAGCCTCTTTTTCAGTTACAGTATAATTTACCTCAGCACTGCTCATTTGTCTTCTCCCAAAGTAAACTAGATGATCATTCCCATTTTCATCCTTTTGGCTCAGAGTACTTCCTAGTGCTGCATCTGAGGCATCAGTATACACAATGAATGGCTTGCTCCAATCTAGATTCTTTAAAATAGGTGAAGACACCAGGGCTTCCTTCAGTTGTTCAAAAGCTTCATGTGCCTTATTTCCTGGTTCATAAGTAACATCCTTCTTCAAGAACTGGGTTAGTGGCTATGCAAATTTTGAGAAATTCTTGATGAATCTTCTATAGTAACCCACATGGCCTAGAAGTGATCTTAACTTACTTCTATTCATAGGAAATGGTAACTCTTTGATTTTTGAAACTTTATCAGGATCAGTACCAATACCATCTCTGGATACAACATGCCCTAACAAAACACCTTTAGAACATCCAAAGACACACTTTGTAGGGTTTAGTGAGGCTTGTGCTTCATCTAACCTTTGAAATGTTGTCTCCATTTGGTGCAGGTGGTCCATCTTGCTCCCATAGATGTAAAAATCATCCAGAAATACTCTGATGAAGTTCCCAATGTAGGGTTCAAACACCCTATTCATCAAACGCTGGAACATTGTTGGAGCATTACACAACCCAAAAGGCATAACTCTATAAGCAAACGTTCCCCAAGGAGTGGTGAACGTGGTCTTCAGCTGATCTTTCTCTGCTATACGAACTTGGTTGTATCTGCTATATCCATCAGCAAAACTATAGCACTCCTGGCCAGCTACTTCATCCAAGATCTGATCTGAGAATGGAAGAGGGTAATGATCCTTCTTTGTTGCCTTATTGAGCTTCCTATAATCAACACAAATGCGTAGCTTCCCATTCTTTTTTATTGAGATCACAATGGGAGAAACCCATTCTGAATTCTCCACAGCAAATATGAATCCTGCATCAAGCAACTTATCTATTTCTTCTTTTACAGTCTTGGAAAAATTAGGATTCATTCTATATGGCATTTGCTTTATGGGCTTAGCACCATCTACCAGCTCAATAGAATGTTCTACCCAACTTACTTGACGGAGTTCCTTGTAATCAAAAGTGAATAGGTGTATGTACCTTCGAAAGAGCTGGAGGTAGCATTCCTTCTCACTCTCCATCACAAGCATCACCAATCTTTATTTGTTGGAGACGATCATCAATTTATTCTTCAGATAATTTTATGGGTTCATGAGTCGGTGTGACTGGAAGGATATCCATGACCAAAACATCAACCTCACTTTCTTCATCTTCTGTGTCCACTTCACTGGTACTAGAGTAATCAGAGGATGTCCAATCATCAGTTTCATCACTTGAATCCACAGGTTCTACCTTATGATGCCGAGGGATCATGTTTATCTTCACCCTCTCTCTACCACATCCAAGTGTCATGAAGCCTTCATTCCAGTAGTTTCTTGCATGAACTCTCCTTAGCCATGGTCTTCCCAACAACATTGGGTACGCAACAGTACCATTTTTCATCACCTGAAAGTCTACCACACATACAACACCCATAACAGATATTGCCACATTTGAAACTACACCTTCTGGTTTAGTTTTTCCCTTATTTAATGACCTTAACATAAGTGTTGAGGGGTGATCAATTTTTAAACCCAACATATTCATTACAGACTCGGTCATTACATTAACTGCAGCACCTCCATCAACTAAGACATCATGAATTGAAATACCATTACATAATACCTCAGCTTGTGGAGCGTAGGGATCTGCCTCTGCCTCCAAAATAGGGACCTCAACCTCCTTCCTTCATCGAGCATTGAGTCCACTTTGCAGCTCCCGCCTCTTCTCAGAAGACATAGCCAAGAGTTGACCATATGTAATATTTGCAGGCCTTTTGGACAAGATCTTCTAAGATGGAGTATGGTCCTTGTCCCTGTGAAATCAGAAAATCCTGCACACCCAACTTTCTTCTCCTATGTTTCTTACTAGTTTCTCCTTTCATCTTCTTAGGATCATTTCCATCTTGATTATCTTTTTCTTTCTTTCTTTTTGTTACAAACACATCTACTTCATTATTTATGCTCTTATCTACTACATCAAAAGAATTCACAGGTGCTTTTCCTTTATCATTATCTCTTGTACCAGATGTAGAAGCTCTATCTGGACAATTATACTTATAATGACCCTTTTTATAACAACCATAACATACAACTTCAGAAATATTTCTTTTTGGACCTCTATCTCCTCCCTGAGAACTAAATTCTTTTCCTTGAAGAAGATTAATAGTTAACTGACCCATCTTCTTGAGCAGATCTTCATACTCAGTAGATGTACTAGGAGAAATATTTGTGCTCACCGAGAGTGGTTGTGGATTCTGGACCAAAGGTGCTGGTGTAGGCTCTACTTTAGCAACAATTTCTTTGGGCTCCTCTTCCATGCTTTCTTCTTGCCTTCTTGCAATCTCCTTTGCTTGTTCAATGGTAGCTGGGTGGTCATACTTCACTCGTTGTCTGATCTCTGGCTTCATCCCAAGAATGAAGTGCTTACAGAGGAGATTATCCATGCCATTCATCAACCCATCCGCTAATCCTTCCTTCCAGATCTAGGCATCGAGCTTCCTCCTTAGCTCTAGAACATGAGCATGATAATCCCTTATCTTCTCCTTCTCTCCTTGGGATAGCTTTGTGATATCAATCATGAGATCTGCATATTTCTGTTGTTCACCAAATTCTTCAAGAAAACTTTCAGTTAATAAATCCCATGAGTTTTTCACATTATCACCTAGTGTTTCAAACCACCTAAGGGCTGAACCATCCAAAAAGGTAGGAAAAAATTCAGTCCATTGTTCCCTTCTTATAAGGCCATTACAAATACAAGATCGTTTAAACTCTTGAATGAAAGAGGAAGCATCTTCATTAGATTGGGCTGAAAAAATAGGAATCTTCCCCATTTCCAAAAGTAACCACAGTGAAATACCAACCCACAAGTACAATCAACAAGACTTATGTGCACAAATAATTGGAATCACTATAATAGAAAATAGAAATGACCACGGTAAACTATGGTAAAACTTGACTTACTGCGGTAAAAACTGACTTTACTGTGGTAAACACTATTCACAGTAAAAAGTGAAGTTACTGCGGTAAATACTATTCACGGTAAAAAGTGACTTTACTGCGGTAAATACTATTCACGGAAAAAAGTGACTTTACCATGGTAACTACTATGCACAGTAAAAACAAGGTTACCCTCCAAATGTTTTCTGACTAAGTGGGAATATCTCTCCAGAAAATCCACCAACAAGGAATGGTCCCGGCAACGGAACCAAAATGTCATCACCAATCCGGCACTATGATAATTCTTCACCGGGAACTCCTCGTGCTATGATTATTTACTAATGCACAGATTTTAGTTTGGTGGATGTAATCTGGAAACACAACAACAAACATAACACAAGAATACCATAGACTATGATAAGAAGGAATGATGATAAATCTGAAATATCAGTGTAAATTATAATATCAACATGAAATTGTTACAATCTCACCCATGAGGTACTTCAAGTGTTACTGACTTCACTTGCCTTCCAACAATAACTATGGGAGAAACTTCACAATTACACCTCTTAATGGCTTCTTTAACACACCTTCAAAATGATGGCTTCCTTTACACACTTACTCATACAATATTTCTCACTACTTCCTTCTATGCTAAATGAGGGGGGTGGCCTCTTTATTTATAGAACTTCCAGGCTTATCCATCTTATCTCTAAGATAGGATAAGAAATCCACTCTGACGAATCATATTCCATACCTTAACTCTTATCTGTACATGTAAGCTTATCTTTTAAGATAAGATAAACCTTATCATTTCACATGGGTTCCACATTTTTAGACTTTTTACAAATAAAATACACAAAATATTTATGACCTCACTCCTTGTCCTTATTACCAATATAATATTTCTAATTCCTAATCATGTAGACCCTACTTCTCTACTTACCCTAACTTTGACATTTTAACATTACCAGACCACTTACGACAAATATTTACTTTTTACCACAACATTCCTATTGTACTTTTGACTATTACCATACTATACATTATTGGTGGCGTCGTACTGGTAACACCATTATCTTCTATCGGATGCTACTACTAATTATACTTAACAACATCCTATTCCTAATACATATATTAATGAAATAGAAATTACGGTGGAAAATTTTAGTGTCTACAGAACAATAGTAAGCTGGATTTCACGACTACAGAAGTTGGTGGCTTTGTCAACCATGGAGGCTGAGTATGTTGCTGCCACAGAGGTAAGCAAGGAAATGATTTTGTTACAAAAATTACTCGAGGAGTTGGGGAATAAGCAGGAGAAAGGAAAGTTACATAGTGATAGTCAGAGTCCTATACACCTAGCTAAGAACTCTGCTTTCCATTCTAGGAGAAAACATATACAGTTAAGGTACCATTTCATCAGGATAGATTTGGAGGAAGAGAAGTGAAGCTAGAGAAGATTCATACCATTCAGAATCCTATACACATGATGACCAAGGTGGTCACAAGGGAAAAATTGAAGCTGTGTTCAGCTTTGGTTGATCTTCACATAAACTAGTGAAGGGTTAAGAAGCTTTCTCATAGGAAAACTAGTCTCCAAGTGGGAGATTATTAGGTTATAGAGCCTGTTTTTGTTTGTGAAAGTGTTGAAGACTATACAGTAAGAGTATTGTACACTCTTCATGTATCCTCGCTAGGGTTCGAGGCCGGATAAGGCCCCATACGGGGGTCTGGGGGTGGACGCCCCTAGTAGCAAGGGTTCAAGGGTGTAACCCCTAAAAAAAAATTAGGCCTTAAAACATGCCTGATATATCGGGAAACGTGATTTTCTCATATAGGTGGCATTTTGATGCATAGGTTTATGGGATGGTTTTTTTCCCATGGTTTTGATACCCACAGTTTTGTAAAACTGCTTAAGCAGTTGTCTATTTATATGGTTTTATGCATATGATAGAAGGAGGAAAAACATTGTAGATGTGCTTTGAATTCGGGTGTGAATTATGTAGAGTTTGTTGAGCATAGCTCCAAACAGATCTAGGTATTGTATTGAGTGAGTGGTGGCTTGTAATAAAATCTGAGCAAGTAATTCTTTGTGGACATAGCCCAAATTGGGTGAACCATGTTAAATACTGTCTCTTTGTGTTGTGTTATTTTATTCTGTACTTTTATTTGAGGTCTGTAATAATTTTCTGCATATTAGTTTCTACTGTTGCGATTCTATGAGGGATTATTTCACATATTTTATCCCTTATTTCCTAATAAAATTGTCTAGCAATGCCACAACAAAAACAACCACCTGATCCTCTCCCCTTTGTAGCAGGTCCAGCCGTTACTCTTTAAGTCTGTGGTGTGGATCCCGATGATCCTGCTATGGTCTTTACTGGTAAGCTCCTGCTGAGTGAGCTCTCTGGATACATTGTGCCTGATGGGAGCCCTAGGAGCAGGTCCCACAATTTGACCTCTCTGTCCATCAAACCTCTGAGGAGGTCTATAAGGTGGGCAGCGCTGTTGTTCTTGTTGTTGTTGTGGTCTGAAAGAGGACTATGTTGAACCCTATCCACCATGAGGAGGAGGTATCGACCCCCTCTATCTACTGTCCTACATCTAATGTATGTGGGTCCAGACTCAGTCTCTAGCCTGCTGGGTCTTTCCCTGAGTCTCCTCTACTATGTAGGCCTTCTTAATAGCCTCGGCAAGGGTCTGTGGACAATGGATTCGCACTACATCTCCAATGTCAAGATTCAGGCCTCAGATGAACCTATGGATCCACACATGCTCATCATGCATGTACTCAACATACTGGAGTAGATCCAAAAATCTACTCTCATGCTCTGCTACTATGAGGGATGCTTGTTAGAGGTCATGAAACTCGTCTATCAGTTGTTATATGAACCTCCGTGACAAATATCTGGTCCTGAAAAACTTCTCAAAAAGCTCCCAGGTAACTGTCTCATAATCAACATGGATCTTCTTCTCCTCTTTCCTCCACGACACTCTTACTCCATCTCTCTAAAGATGGATCGCAATTCGAGCTTTCGTGTTGCTAGAAAAAGGACAGAGCTTGAAGCAACCAATCAAGCTCACTAACCAGGCCTCTACCTAAAATCCACCTATGTCACCAGAGTAATGTGATGGCTGAAGCTTTAGGATTTCCCTGATGTGGTCTGTAGCTATGTTTTGACGGCCTCTAGGCCTCTCTACATGCTCATCCCTAAGCCTAGGGCTCCAAGACCTGTCTCTGTGTCCTGAAACTTGGTCACCCTATCCCCTCTGCAGTGACTATGCTCTGCCTGACTCTCCATGGAAGTTATCTCTCCCATGCTCCTCATTGGGTGGAGGAGGTGCATGTCCCTCAATGGAAGTGACTCTATCATGTCTGGCTACATGCCCTCCTATTGATCCTCCACTTAAAGTGGCATTAACATCCTGAAGAGTCTACAAAATCTGTGGTACGATGGCTGCTACAACATGATCCGAAGGTGGTATGTCTAAGTCTATGTGAAAATAATCCTCATCTCGTATGTGCCTCCTATAAAGAACATAACGAGAGTTAGTTCATTATTCTAGGTCTGACTCAGTTTCCATGGTTACAAAAAAAATCAATTTCCAACCCAAACTATTTTCTAGATTTAAAAATGTGTTAGGTGCAACATTGCACTAGGTTTAAAGTTCATGTCTCATTTTTTTTTTCTAGTGTGCCCAATGGTCCAAGCTTTTGAACCACTGCTCTAATACCAAGTGTAATGCCCGCTTAAAACAACCCACTTGAGACCCAAGAACAACCTAGGATTAGTTACAAAAATTATGGAATATTTTTTTTGTTTAGAAGTGTCAACAACTAGGTTACAAGTTAACAAATATAACAAAAAAGCTTCAATACCAATCTTAATTAATAGCTTATCGAATTTCCCCTTACAACTATTACTAAAAAAACACAGGGTCAAAACATAGGGTTAAAATAACCACTTAGGTTAGGAGGGTAACTTCTAACTAAACCACTCTCTAACTAGCTTAAAAGATTCAAATTTTTTTTTTCTAAAAATAACACATTCAAAACTTCTCTAAATCATTCCCGTTACATAGGAAATTTTTCTCACCTTTCCAATGATATAAATAAGTCCTCCTAACTCCTTATATTTTTCAAGTTATGGGTTGGTGGAATTCAATGGAGGAAAATTTTTCCAAGGGTGAATCTGCGGGCCTAGGGAAGAAAATTTTCCCATGCGCGGGCCGGCGGAGTGGGAAGAAATTTGGCGGATTTTTCTTTTTTTTGGGAAAAAGCATGATTTTCCTCCCCGCACCCGCGAGCCCAAAGAGGACACGTTTCGAGCTCTGATTCACTGCGTGGAGAATGGATGGCGAGGAAACTTACAAATTTTATATTTTAGAGTTAAAAGAAAAAAGGGTTAGAATTTAAACGTGTCTCCACTGAACCAAAATGATGCCATGTGTCATGAAATCATTGGTCACAGGTCGACAGGCCATCAGAGTGCATTTAGGATATAAGATTTTAAGAGAAGAAAATTTCAAAGTTACAAAAAGTTCTGCATCTCTAACGATGCCAAAAATGCCACGTGGTAACACCTGATTGGCTACGGGCCAGCGGGGATGCGGAGGAAATTAAAAAGAATTCCCCAAGAATTTCTGAAAACACTAAGTTTAAAAAGAGTTTGGTCCTCTGCCAACGCCTCGTGCTGCCATGTGGCAACACTTGATTGGTTGTGGGCTAGCGGGGAGGCAGAGGAATCTTAGAAAAGTTTCCAAAAAAAATTGAAAATGCTAAGGGCAAGAAGGTTTACGCAACTCCGCCATTGCCTCGTGAGGCCATGTGGCAGTGTATGATTAGCTGCGGGCCGACAGAGAGGCAGGTAAATTTAGGAAAATTTTCACAAAGTAATTTTTAAAAGTTAAGTTCATTGTTTCGGGCCCGTGCGGCTGCCAAAGGCAACCAAAGGTAAATTTTGGGGTTGCGGGTCCGCTGTTAGAGTAGGTATTTACCTTATCTCATGTTCACCTAGGCACTTTATTTACCTTTATTGTATTTATCCTCACCCACTTATGTGTGTGGATATTTCTTTTATCTTATTTAGATATTAGGAGATATTATCTAGTTGTTAGGTATAGTTCTTTCCTTAATCTATGCTATTGACTAGTTCTTTCCTTGATCTATGGTATTGACTAGATCCTTGATGTCTAGTTCTCTCCTAAATCTATGGTCTTGACTAGTTCTTTGATGACTAGTTATTTCCTTGATTTATGGCTTGATCTATGACCTTGACTGGTTCTTAGATTGTTATTCCTTGCCTGTTTAAGCAAGACCCATTCTCAATGTATTGCATTGAGATCCATAATAATATATGATATTGTTTATCATTTTTTTGCAAAGGTTTTATGTAAAGTTATTCTGGAAAATTACTTTCATGTTATAGATCATGGTGTTTGATTAGCATCTGTGTTCTTGGCTTAGAACAATCTGGTTATCGTTCCTTTCATGGTATCAGAGTAAGATATTGCTGTTAGCATCCGTCTATAAGTTTTTATTTTGCAAATAAATTATTTACGTATTCATATATTTGGGATTTGGTCGTATTTTTTTGCTTCGTGTATTTTTATGAAAAACAGAGGCTTCCATTGGATCCGGAAGGCATGAAAACTCTAAGATCGACTGTAAACTTGCATATTATAGTGAAGCCCACTGTTAGTTGTTTTTGAGTTCTATGATCAAGCAATGGATTCAAACCAAACTTCTTCAACATTGTACGAGTTTTTTGAGCCAAGCTTCTTGGGATGCCTTGGAGTGGGTTTTTACTCTCTTTTACTTTGTTGTTACTGGTTTTGGGTACCTTGTAGTGTCCCTTTTTTCCCAGTTATTGTACATGAGTACCTCATCAGGCCTAGTTGCCGGGACTCATACTGTGGACATGCCACTTCTATTTTTGGCACCTAGCTTCACTTGAGGGGGGGTGTTAGAGTAGGTATTTACCTTAGCTCATGTTCACCTAGGTAATTTATTTACTTTTATTGTATTTATCCTCACCCACTTATGTGCGTGGATATTTCTTTTATCTTATTTAGATATTAGGAGATATTATCTAGTTGTTAGGTATAGTTCTTTCCTTCATCTATGGTATTAGCTAGATCCTTGATGTCTAGTTCTAACCTAAATCTATGGTCTTGACTAGTTCTTTGATGACTAGTTATTTCCTTGATTTATGGCCTGATCTATGACCTTGACTAGTTCTTAGATTGTTATTCCTTTCCTATTTAAGCAAGGCCCATTCTTAATGTATTGCATTGAGTTCCATAATAATATATGATATTGTTTATCATTTGTTTGCAAAAGTTTTATGTAAAGTTATTCTGGCGAATTTCTTTCATCTTATAAATCGTGGTGTTTGATTAGCATCTATGTTCTTGGCTTGGCACGATCTGGTTATTGTTCCTTTCATTGTATCAGAGCGAGAGGTTGTTGTTAGAATCCGTCTGTAAGTTTTAGTTTGTAAATAAATTATTTGTGTATTCATATATTTGGGATTTTGTCGTATTTTTTTGCTTTGTGCATTTTATGGAAAATAGATGCTTCCATTGGATCCGGAAGGCGTGAAAACCCTAAGATCAACTGTAAACTTGCATATTCTAGTGAAGCCCAGTGTCAGTTGTTTTTGAGTTCTATGATCGAGCAGTGGATTCAAACCAAACTTCTTCAACATTGTACGAGTTTTTTGAGCTGAGCTTCTTGGGATGCCTTGGAGTGGGTTTTTACTCTCTTTTATTTTGTTGTTACTAGTTTTGGGTACCTTGTGGTGTCCCTTTTTTCCCACTTATTGTACATGAGTACCTCATCAGGCCTAGTTGTCGGGACTCATACTGTGGACATGCCACTTCTATTTTTGGCACCTAGCTTCACTTGAAGGGGGGTGTTAGAGTAGGTATTTACCTTATCTCATGTTTGCCTAGGTACTTTATTTACCTTTATTGTATTTATCCTCACCCACTTATGTGTGTGGATATTTCTTTTATCTTATTTAGATATTAGGAGATATTATCTAGTTGTTAGGTATAGTTCTTTCCTTCATCTATGGTATTGAATAGATCCTTGATGTCTAGTTCTCTCGTAGTTCTTTGATGACTAGTTATTTCCTTGATTTATGGCTTGATCTATAACCTTGACTAGTTCTTATATTGTTATTGCTTGCCTATTTAAGCAAGGCCCATTCTCAATGTATTGCATTGAGTTCCATAATAATATATGATATTGTTTATCATTTGTTTGCAAAGGTTTTATGTAAAGTTATTCTGGTGAATTGATTTTATCTTATAGATCGTGGTGTTTGATTATCATCTGTGTTCTTGGCTTGGTATGATCTAGTTATCGTTCCTTTCATCCGCGGAGGAAATGTTTTCAAAATTTGTTCTGGCAGTTAGATTTTTTTTTTGTGTGGCCAAAATGAAGTAAAACTTCAAATGGTCATAACTTTCAATTGGGAGCTCTGATTTGGGAAAACAAGGACTTTTTGGAAAGATTTCAAAGTCCTCTTTGCATAGAAATAATTAATTTTAGATTTTTATAAAAATATATGGGTGAAATTTGAGAAAACGTTCGGCAGGTTTTAAAGGAAGACATGTATATTTTAACTTATAAAAGTTATTTAAACATGCCATTCATTATTTTTCAACATGTCAAACAGACATGGAGAAATTTTCTTAGATGTAATTAAGAAAGGTTTCAAGATTCAATTGGTTTTATTGAGTTGCAATTAGATAATTTACATCTCTTGATAGCAAAACGACTGTAAGAGGGTTGTACTCGATTTTACCAGGTTTTGAAGGATTTTTGCCTAAGTGTTATAGTCCAATTGAATTCATTTACATTCTAATATTCAATTCTAATGTTTAATTTTTATTTCTTGAATGCAGGTTTGAACTGAACATTTTGGATTAATTATTTACCAGATTAAAATACAAAACAAAGATAAACTTTTAAAGGATCTATGTATCATTTTTCATCTTCCAAGTACGAAAATTCTTTTTCCTTCTATTCTAATACATTTAATTGATTCAACCAAACCATTTCAGAGCCAAAATGCAAAGTCTGATTTCTAGTTTTAACGTATTTCAAAAGAAAATATAGCATTTTATTTTTCTTCACACGTATTTCTTCTTTTCAATAGAGATTTCAAATCACAAATAGATGATCAAATTCAATGCAACAATGTAAATTGGGAAAGGTAGTGCAATCCTTTATTGATTTCAAAATACAACTTTACAAATTCCTTCCTTCGTTCTTTGAACACAAAATGTAGAATGTAATTTCCTTTCCATTTATTTTCAAAATATAACATACAAAATATGTATCATTCTTTCACATTCTTTCCAAAACAGAAAATAGATTACAACTCTTTTACATTTCGAATTTCAACTTTCATGGTCAATACAAAGTATCTTCCCATTACAATTAATATACAGATCATCCACTTCAAAGTGGGAAAGGTTACAATAAACTTAATCTCAAGAAGGGACTGTCAAACTATCTCTTTTTCTTTCTCCAGAACAGAAACTTGTGGTTTTCTTCATTCTTCCAATTTGATTACAACAAAGGTAGGGGAAAGGTAACGCTCTCCACCTAACCAAGATATCCAATGAAAAGGAGAAGCCATCCTTCTTCATTGGCCCCTGAGCCCCAACCATATTGCAATAGAAGATGTGATTCAACTCATGGCAACAAAGGCTTCCACAACACACAAGCAACATTTTCACATTTAAAATGCAGTCCAAAGCAGAATGTAGTTTACAACTACATTAAAGCATGACAAACAACACTGAGGCTTCATCAAGCAAGCCAAAGGAGCAAGAAACTATGGGGGATGCTACTTATGCCTCCCAAAGGGGAAATGGGTATCACCACCTGATTTCAAACCGCCACAACATAGTATATCAAAGTCCTGACATGCCCTTATGCCTTCCCCAAGTACACCTTATTCCTCACATTTCCTTATGCCTCCCCAATCTCTTATGGCACCCCATAATGAGTAAAGAAATGCAAGCTATTTCTTTGTAAGGTGGAACCCAAATCCCAGCTCCCTCCACACTTATACCTCCCCAAAACATTTGTGTCTCCCACAAAATGAACCCCATAGTCTTCTCCTACACCATTCCTAGGCCATCTACCCAACATCCCACAAAACATGCCAAAACATTCACAACAATAACAATTTCAAAAAATCAGAAAAGAAGGGCATTCCAAGAGCCAAGCTCCTACCTCTCCATGATGGAGTTGTTCCAAGTTCCAAAACAACAAGCTTTATCCCAGTGCAAGCAATCCAAATCAGCCAAGCACTAGCATGCAACAATCTTTCAAAAACTTCTCCAAAAGCAAGAGCTCCAAAACAACAGAAAATTCGCCCCAAAAGGAGTTTCCAAAAGTGAAGCCACCAAAAGGGTGTCAACAACCCGAAACAAAAAAATGAAATTCGAATTATGTAGAAGGGGGAAGAGAGAGAGGATGAGGTGGATCTTTGCAGGATGCCACATCACACATCCTCAATTCCAACTCACAAGGTCAACTTTAATCTCCAAGACACAATAAATAAGTAGGTGAATAATGATGACACTCTTACTTACACACTCCAAATCAAGACCCATATCCCAAAAGGATTGAAATTAAAACATTTCAAGCAAGAAGTACAATTAAAATATTACGGTTAGACATTACAAAAATGCATAATGAAAGTCTATATTTAAACTCTCCAAACCATAGGTGATGGTTGGTATGCAAATTTAAGAGGTATGGGACAAGTTTAACTTGTCCCACAAGCCTCCAAAATCAGTCTCCAAGAACAATTTCGAATTCCAAAGAAGATGAAGTGTTTCATACTCAGAAGTTAAATTACACATCACTTACATCATCTTGTGACAACTAAATTTAAGAGCCAACAACTTCCATATTTACTTTCTTATGACATATATTTGATTATTTTAACAACATTGTTATTCACAACATTAACACAAATTTATTTACTAATAAAATGGATAAAGCACATCACTTAATAAACACATACAAACATCAATAAAAAGGAACCAAATAAGCAAATACACATAACCCCTTGGTCATGTTTAAAGGTGATCCCCCCATGGGAATCCCTAACACAATCAAACACACAATCAAATACAAGTTGCCATGGTGACCTTGTTGAATTCATCTAGAATTCCAATGTGGTTGGTCTCCAATCTCTCGATGTCTATTGTGATATTTTAACCTTCAAAACACAAATACCTCCTTCGGCCTCGTGGCCATATCAGAACATCCAAAATAATATAAATAAAATTCTAAAATCATCTAGATATATGAATCACAATAACATCCAAACAACCAACAAGGTCATTTGCAATTTCACTCAACAACTATATTATCATCAAATAATTTCCATTTCTAGGTCTACTCACAATATCCAAATATCACATGTCTGAACAACATTCATAATATACCCATGTCAAACTGCATATCATCATCAATATATAAAAATGTCTCTAATAATCATCATGCATCATAACTGAATCAATGTCAACAATAATCCATGATCTAACATCTAACATCATACTATAATAAAGTCCATAATCATGTCTATAATATAATCAACAATATCATGATCAATATCAAAAGGTGTCAAAAGGAAGTGGGCACTACATACATATTTGAATATCAAACTTTATATTGTTTAACATATTCATTATGATTAGTCAAACATTTCAACGTTAAACATTATTTTCATTGTATAGAGACAAAACTTCAGAATGACCTGGACACCAAAGAAGTTCCAAGGCATTTTGAAAACAAAATTTTGAATGAATGCCTGGAAATTAGAACTGAGAATAAGCTCCAATCCAATTTGGGGCCAAAAATGTGTTCCCACTGTGAGGAATCAAGGATGATGTTTCAATAATATAGAAAGTTCAAAGAATTGAATGATCATTATATATTGTTTGCAATGTTTTACAAAAAAAAATAAGTTCCCACAATAGTTGTTGTGATGCCTACCACTAAAGATTATTTGAATGAGTATCATCTTAGACCTAGAAACCCTTCCCCAAAAATTTTCAATCTCTTCAAACATTTAAATATTTCACATTATTTAATAGGAGTTCATCTTCTTAAGATATAATTCATAATTAAGTCATAAACAATTGACGAGAGAGGAGACATTTGCAATGAGGAGGCCATTGACTCTTCTAAGTTATCAAACATTAACGTTTACTTGATCAAGGGTTTGCAGGTGTATGTTGTAATCTTTTTCCCAACGACTCAGAGAAGGGGGAGGAGCTCTTGTTTTAGTTTTACTCATTCCATACAAAAATTTAGGGCTTCTGTGATAATTTAGGGCTGAAAAACCAATACTCAAAGCGGGCATGCAACTAGAGTTCAGTATGCTAAAAATAACAAAAAAGTGAAAACGCCCATCGAATTCGTCAAAACGCCCGCCAAAATTAATCGTATGTCGAAACTGTCAAAATGGCCATCAAAATTAGGTTAGTTTCGTGAACGACCGCAGAGGCCTTTCCCATAAAGCCATAAAGGGAACGCCTTCGGCGTAATAATAATGCGTGGATCTGACCTGCAAACATAATGTGCTTTTTTTTTAAAATTTGTAATTTCACTACAAATAAAGGTTACTGAAGCATATTAATAATAGAATATATTACTAATAAAGTGCATGAAAAGTTTAATAAATTCAGGCTCTTGTAATTTGGCTATCAGCATTGTCGAAATGGGGCAAGTTTATCGTCGATTTATAAGTGGGCAAGAAAATCCGTGGAACAGTTGCACGGATTTCATGAAGGAGATCATGGCTTCCTGGTTTTTTTTCAAGCCGAAAAATTCAGTATGGACTGAAATGTAGATTGATGTAATATAGAAAGTATTCACACATCTTCCGCCAGAGTCTGTCTATAATTTCAGGACGGTGTCAAAGGAATTCAATAATCTTTTGTAGTCTCAAAAGTTTTTAAATGCGTTGAATCGCAGTGGTCGTGCATGGCTTCTTTTTCGAGACCGAGAGGAGAGGAATTATGTTGCTTACTCTTTCTTAACACGCACATGTAAGACAATCTCCCTTTCTTTCCTCCCTCAATTTGGAAAATTTGATAATAAATTTGGTATCATGTGGAAGAGGATTACTCGTCCTGCATTTCATGTGGTCCAATGTGATATATGTCTGCAATCCACTTAATCGAACTTATTCCAAATTGGGTAGGTGTTTAACATCGGGTTATAAAAGAATAGCAGGCATTTTTGAGGGGGATGACAAGGCATACTACAAAATTATACCCATTGTAGGGGACTCTTCAATTCAAGTTTAAGACAATCGTATGGATTCTTTGACAGTTGTGGGCTACCTTCCTCAGGAGTATTATTATCAGAATATGAATTTATGTTGGAACGAGTATTTAATCTTGGGCATGCAACACCCTCACCCAGATTTTAGGCCCTACATAATTGTTTTCACCATTCCAGATTTTATGTCCAACTTTTCACTGCCGCTACCAGCTCATGTGAAGAGTTGGAAGAGATTCAGGTTGATTAAATGCAGGTCGTCACTTGTAAGGGTGGAGTTGAGTAGAAAAGAACCCGAGACCATTACTGTGTGGGAGTTAATTGATCGGAACATTAATCCCAGTTGGAAAGAGATTGGAAGAGTGCCTTTATTCTTCTTTCATGGCAATGATGATTTCAATCTTGATGACTGCGTCAGGGGTGTGGAGGACTATATATGCTTCTTCTTGTTTGAGCATAATCATGGGAAAAAAAAAGAGCAATTGTTTATGATTTAATGCAGAGGTCATGGAAGTATCTCAGATTTAACTGTTGTTTGCCTTTAAAACGAAGGTTCCCGCATAAACCTCTCGCATTCGAACCAATGTCTGATATTGTGCTATCCAACACTTAAAACCCTTCTCAACATCAATGTTATCGGAGTATTATCCTCTTTCAACCGTTATTGTTTCTGAGGTCTGATCTAAAATAAAATTTTCCACAAAAGTTGTAAGGGTGATTGTACACTTCTGAATTAAAGATAAAGAAAACAAGTCTTTTTAAGAGTTGTAGAAGTAATTCCAATATGTTTAAAAGAAAGTTTGGATTTTGGAATAATAAAATATATATTTATAAACAATTATATATATGATATCGTATTTTTCCGGATGATTATAAAGTCGAAAAAGAGGAGATGGGAAGACTGAGCAAACAAACATATTCATAGTACTATTTGATGCTTTTTCTTCTTCTTTTAGGTATGATCATTTTTCATCGTTTTTGTTTCTCACTTTGTTTTATTACCTATATTATTTTTCACTAATAAATTGATTTTAGGGTCTGATTCTATGTCACTTATTTTGATTCTATGTCACTTATTTTTACAATTAATATTGTATATATAATTTATTAGAAATATTGTTTTTAATTTTTTTTTCCTAAATAAATTTGGAACTATTTTTTTGAAGAGACTATTATAGTTGTATATTTATTTTATGTTGAATTTATTTTTAAGCTGAATACTTTTGTATAAATTATGTCTCCTAGTTAGTCCATCATCTCTTTTTAATGGCGATATTTTTTTCATAAAAATTCTTATACAATACTAAATTTGTAACATACTAGACATTTGTTTTCCTACTTTAATTATGTTTCTTCAATCTTTATTTTATGAAAAAGATAACATTCCAAGTTTGTTTGATGAATATTTTCAAAGAAATTAAAATATGTAAAAATCAGAATAATAGATAAAATGGATACATTTCTTCATAACCACTCAATAGAGGATTATCAATAGAATTATCAATGTGCCATTAACAAGCTCATATGCGTACTAATTTTTTTTTGAAGTAATTATTGTTATTTCCATCTCAAATATTAAAAATTGATTATTAAATAGTAAATAATGAATATTTAGTATTTAATTAAAATTATTGTTTTTTTAATTATAAATAATAAATACTAATATGTTAATATAGAAGTTTTAATTTTAATTGTTATATGTTCTTCCACCACCAACATTACCTTTATTTGTTAATCAAATTTGATTGATACAATGACCCATGTTGGGATCCCTCCAACCCGTTACATATTCCCATACCACCCTATTTCGAAGAGGGAATCAAAGAAAATTTCTGATTAAAATCGGTGGTGGGGATTAATTATCCATAATTCGGCAGGGACTTACTTTGCATAGAGCAACTATTGACATTTGAACCATAAAAGCCAAGGTCTGAATTCACACCTTTCTCCTCCCTTGCTTGCAAATTTGGTGATTTCACCTCCTTTTTCATTCGAAAGGTACTTAAAAATGGCGTACGTAACAACACTTGGAGCAAGAAGAAAGGAGTGTTCAAGACTACTATCACTCATCCCATTGTAAATATTACCCTCTGGCTTTGATAGCACCTCCACTACTACTTTACTGGCAGCACTTCTTGTATCCAAAGTGGAATGGTGTTGTTCAAGGGGTATAAAATGTATTCATTTTTAGTGAAAATAAAATTGCCCACAAAAGGCTACCATTCATGATATAAAATCTATAAATGTACAAAGCTTTTCATGTATACATGTTTAGATCAAATGTCGTGATATAAGATTTGTAACTGTACATGTACGAATTTGTAACAAATTTAAAAGTACACATAAAACAAATCAATGTAATGTTTCATTTATATTCCTACACTACCACTATCAATCCCACCCGTTATCGACTATACAAAAAAGGTTTTTTCAAAAAAAATACCAACCAAACAACTGATGCAACACTAGCATGATTGGGGCCCTGAAAGAATTACAAACCACATCAACTATAAAATTAATTAACTATCCAAAAAAAATCAAATGTATTCATGTTTAGTGCGAAAAAAATGGCCACAAAAGGCTACCACTCATGATATAAAATCTACACATGTATGAAAGTCTTCTTGTAACATGTTTAGTACAAATAAAATTGATAGCAAAGCGCTACCACTCATGATATGAGATTTGCAAATGTATATGTATGAATTTGGAACAAGTTTGAAATGTAGAGATGAAACCTTTAAATGAAGTGGTTCATCTAGATATTCCTACAGTTAACAAATTCAATCACACCCATTATCAACATCAACTACACAAGTAATAACTATCCCTCTAAATCAAATAACATAAGTCGTTCGGCATTCACATTGCATTGTACACATGCGATTTCTGGTTATAACACTTTTGTACTTTTTCATTAGTGATATCAAAATGCATATCAATTGCTTTTATTTATAGAGCCCTCATACGTAGTGATGAATTTCTGGAGGTTTCTACAAGAAGTTGGAAGGTGAGTGAGAGTACAATAAATTCACAAATTATATAGGAATTTTCCAAATTTACAAAAATTCTCCATACAAGCATGTACTGACATATTAAATACAAAATTTATTGTTTTTTCCAATTAAAATTTTCACTTGGTTAATGTCATTTAATAAGGTTAGGTGAACTAAATTAGCCACTTTTTCCAACACTCTCACTTAATTTGACCACCGATGTGTATCACACCTTGACACTCTCTAAAATAATTTAAAACATCTTTTGACAATGCCTTAATAAAAATATTCGCATATTGATTTTCAGAACTACAAAGTTAAAGATAAATGTTGTCATTGTTTACAAGCTCTGAGATAACATGATACCTAGTATTAATGTGTTTGTTTCGATTGTGGAAGACATGATTCTTTAAAAGTGCAATAACTAAACCATTGTTGCAAAATATTTAAGTTGCTCCCTCATAATCATGTAAAATATCTAACAATTTGTGCATCGACTACTTGATAAGATACGTACATGGTTGCCACATATTCATCATACGCTGAAGAAATTATCATAATGGGTTGCTTCTTAGAGACACATAATACCGCACACCAAATCCAAAATGGAAGACATCCAGAAATACCCTTTTAATCATCCATGTTACTTATAAAATCAATGTCAATATAGACAATTAACTTGAAATCATCTATTGGTTCATATAGAATTTCTTGGCCTATGGTTCCGGTAACATATCTCAAAATTCTCTTGTCCATCTATCAGTGTGAGTCTTTGGGTAACTCCATGAATCTTGAAATGAGATAGATTCCATACATCATTATGGCTTGTGGCTGTCAAATATATCAAACTTCCTACATGTCTCTTATACAAAGTAGGATCAACATTAGATGGAGATAGATTCCAATTTTGTTTTTTGCTTAAATTTGTTCTTATTAAAACTAGCCCGAGTTGGTGATGTCTTGATATTTAGCATACATAGCCTTTTTCAAAATATCATTTTCATATTTTATTTGACATATAAAAATGCCATCCTCTATTTGATTGACTTCCATGATAAGAAAATATTTCATAAGGCCCAAATTTATCATTTGAAATTCTTTTTTTATTGCATTTTGGAACAAATCAAATAATAAATTTCCTCTGAAGATAATATCATTAACATATAAACAAATAATCAATATTTTGACCTTATGCATTCATCTTTATATATAAAGTGGGCTCATCGGTGTTTCTGTCGAACCTATTTCTTAAATCAAGTATACGTATATGTGATTATGCCATGCCCTTGGTCCTTGCTTGGGACCATAAAGGGCCTTTTTCAGCTAGCATGTACATTTTTCTCTTGACCTTCAATTTCATGACCAAGTGGTTTTTGCACATACACTTTTTCTTCCAAAAAAGCATTTAGAAAGGTTGACTCTAGATCCATTTGATACACTTTCCAATTGTTCTAAGTTGTTATAGATAAGATAGATTAGAATGTGTCGAGCCTTATTGTGGGTGCATAAGTTTTATTATAATCTACTCTTAGTTATTGTGCAAAGTCCTTGGAAACCAATCTTGAGTTATACATTTTCATATTGCCTTCTGTACTAGACTTGGTCTTATAGATCCATTTGACATTTATCACATTTTTACGTTATGACAGGTCAATTACGTCCTAGTGTCATTTATTTTAATCGAGCCAATTTATTCGGTTATACCCTTCATCCAATTTCCATCTTTAACCATCTCTTCAAAATATGTAGAATCATGAGAAAATAAAGCAAAATTAGAATAAAAATCAACATTTTCCTTACATTAAGAGTGATCATAAATCTACTTGCGGCTTCTTGTTTTCCTCGATCTATCTCTAAAGCAAGACATAATTGTGGCTAATGTTGGATTTAAACTATCTCTTTGAGGATTCGTGCATGTCATAATGCTTCCCCTTGTTTAAATTTTGAAGTGTGAATAAAAGGTATGGTGCAAAGGTGTTGTTGGAGCTATGCCTTGTGGGTTTTCTTGACCACCTTGCACACCAACTTCTTTCATTTCTCCCTCATTATTTGTTAATGATTCTACAATAGTCATTGTTAGATCTATATTTTCATCCCATGCCTTTTCCTCAACAAATTCAATGTCTCTATTTATGATCTTTTACTTTGTACTGAGATTGTATAACTTACATGTCTTTGATTGTTCACTATAACCAACACAAATACATTTTTCTCCTACATCATAAATATCTTTTCTTCTTTCTTTTGACACATAGGAATATTCCACACATACAAAAACTCTTAAGAGTGAAATATTATGCTTCTTTTTGTTCTATGTTTCTTTTGGCTATATATCTTTGAAACTTTTTGTTTGGCATCTATTCAAAATGCACACTGCACAAGCTACACTATAACCAAACTTCAACCTATCTATTCATAAAATACTACAACTTCAACCCAATACTCATTTGTAATTAAATCAGACTTCAACATACTAGCCATTGTTTCACCATTTTCTTTAAGTTTTTGGATGAAATAAATAATGTTATGGGTTGAGGAGGAATACTTGTTGTGATGGTTGGTTTGAAGGTTGTGTGTGCATTTTGACTTCTCGATCCAATGCTGACTGTGAGAGCTTCCTTTTGGCTAGGAGGAACTACCTGGAATAGAAAACAAGACCACAAAAGAGAGTTAAATAACATATGGTAGCGGACTACCTAGCATGTGTGAGATCCAGGAATTACGATACTTCATAGGTGGTTGTCAATCCACTGTTCAATACAACTTAATACGAGAAATAATGTAAGTAAGCAAAGTCCTACTATAGTTAATATGATTTAGGTATCTCATTCAAATACAATAAGAAAATCTAATATAATAGGCTAGGTTATAATCAGATCTGCCTAGGATGGGGTAGTTGGTCAGATCCAGGTTATGGTCCTACTGTAGTTAATATGATTTAGGTATCTCATTCAAATACAATACTAGGTTATAATCAGATCTGGAGGTGGGGTAGTTGGTCAGGGTTATGGTACTGGTTAGGGTCAAATTATGGGTCACTTAGGTTGCTTGGGTGAAGATTCTTAGGTTTTGTTATTGATAGGATGGCCAAATACAAAGACTATATCAGTTAGATATAACCGATGACAGTTTAGAGGGAACCGACAACGGTCATGGGTAACCGACGTCAGTATAGTTAGGATGATAGGAACTCAATAAGATTTGATTGTGGAAATTGGTTTAAGGTTAAAAAAAGATGAAAAGGGGAATGGTGAGGTCTATGGGGATCTTAGGAACACTCAGAGTTGTATAAAGGTCGTGTATAGATGATCAAATGGTATAGAGGTGAAGGGTTGAATTTGCAGGAAAGTTAATGGTGGGGGAATGGAGATGCTAATAGAAAATGATAACAGAGATGACAAAAACCTTTAAAATAGAACAAGGATGGAATGACATAGGTGATAAATGCACTTATGTATGTTACAGGTCCAATGGCTAGGTGGTGGTGATGATTGATCAGTGGGATGGATAGAGGTGCTGGATGCTAATAGAAAAAAAAAGATGACAAAAACCTTTAAAATAGAACAAGGATGGAATGACATAGGTGATAAATGCACTTATGTATGTTACAGGTCCAATGGCTAGGTGGTGGTGATGATTGATCAGTGGGATGGAGCTGGGTGCCGTAGCAGTGCTTCTCGGAATGCTACTGTGAGAGTGATACCTCTGGATCTGTCTTGATGTTGGCTATGGCTTCCTAGATGTACGAAAGAGTTTTGGTTCTTACTTGCATGCATATCTCATTTTCTCCCAAAACTCGAGAGTGTGTCTAACCTCTCAAACAAGGTTACCAAAGTGAATAAATGGTAACCGACAACGGTTTCGGGTTGACCAACATCGGTTAAGGTGGGATTCCCTAAGTTTACTAAAAATGATAGTTCTTCCAATCATTTGGGCCAGGTCTATCCATTTATCACAGATCAAAATGGATGTTATCTTTTAATGAGCGGGAATGTGGTTAGAGGAATAATATGCATTGATTTTTAGGGTTAAACTAAGTCATAGTTAGTTATGGTGAGTGGTTAGATACTAAAAATAGGTTTATAATGAGGTGTCTAGGTGAGGTGCATTGATTTTTAGGGTTGAACTAAGTCATAGTTAGTTATGGTGAGTGGTTAGATACTAAAAATAGGTTTATAATGAGGTGTCTAGGTGGAGGTGATGGGGTGAGGTGTCTAGGTGAGGTGGAAATTGGTTTAATTAAGATAATTAAATAATGAATGAGGTGATGATAAGTATTAATTTAATTGTAAATAATTAAATTAATATTAATGTGGGATGTAAGGGTCATGGTTAGGTGAAAGTGTTTGAGTTAGCTATTCGAAAGGGGACCAATTGGGAGTGTGACCCAATTTTGGTGTCTACAACCATCTCCATGATTGTTCTATTTGTTAATTAATGACAAAAATGCCACTCACTTAAAACTAAAAATATATATTCAATGTATGTTTTATAGGAAGCTTTAAAGCTTTAAATTTAACAGTCATGTATGCTTTTCAAACAAATTTTCAAAGACCATGTTCTATTCTTACACAGTTCAAGAAAAATACATATAAAAATTGATATTTTGATTGAAATGAATTTGTATCTATATCTAGAGTGGGTTCAATGGTCTTTGAGAAGCAACTACTGCTTGCCATTATTTTCTTTGATTCCCCTAAAAACTCTTCACCATAAAAAAAAAAACATTAAAAATATTAAGTGCTCCGAAATTGAGATTGCGTTGAATAAGGTTCAGAGGAAAATGCACGTGATCTCTTTTAAAAAGTATCCCGCTGAGATGTAACCTTGCGGACACATGTAAATTAAGTTGATTCGCTAAAAACGGAAAAAATCTAAAACACAACAAAACTTTTAAAACTTTTAAATGTGCATAAAACTGTCAAATTTAATTCTGGGTGTGAATGTCCGCAAAGGACTTTTCCATAGGGGGAACGTCTTTGGCATAATGACCCTATCAAACCAAGAATATTTCAAATTTTGGTTGACATCATAATAAAAATGGAAGGAAGGATTGAAAGGAGAAACTTGAAATATCCATTGAATGATCTTCCGCTACCTTTGAACCACTCCAATTTTTACACTAAGTGCGTATTTCCTACTTATTATTATTTGATAAAATTTAGGTTTTCTTTAATTTTTCATGATCTAATTCCTTAATCATGGAAATATATGTTTTCACTTTTTATGGCACAGATTGAGTTCATGCATCAATAGCTTGAACTATTAGATTGTTGTTTATCAATGCAACATAACGTGATTTTTTTTTGTGATATAATTTTAGTTACAATGAGTCATGATAATAATCAATACAAAATTAAAAAAATTACTTATATAATGAATTATCTGCAAACCTAAAATACCAATGGTTTAGTCACACTTAGAAGAGGGATTCAATGATACATTCTATTAATTAGTTTTCTAATGTTTTCTATTCTAAATTATACTTAATTAATTATTTGTTGATTGAGCATCTATAAAGGTGTTACAATTGGGCACTGGATTATGTAGTTTAATGACATCTCTACCTAAGTTCCAGAGGGAACATATAGATTCAACAATGCAATGTAAGTGAATAGACTAACCAGTGTTCACCTTCAACTAAGTAGCTATGAGTAAGGGGCATCCACGCCATCAAAATCACTTAGGGTATGATCTTAGCCTCAACTATTTGAATCTTTGTGTTGGTTATCTCGATGCCTTACACTCAGTAAGAATTGATCCCCGGTGGGCTCACCAAAATCCATAAATCACACCAATAATCTAAGGGCCCTTCGAAATTGTACTTAATTACTTAATCGAAACTAGAATAATTTGAATTTTTTTCTCAAAAGTGGTTTATGATGGTAAAACACATATCAATACTATTATTTTTTGTGCAAAATTTATTAGCAATTTTAGATTCTCCATAGAAAATTACTCACTAATAAGTCAATATTTTCCTCTATACTTAGTACAAAACCTATTTATGGAATGACATAGATTCCTTTAGAAAGTGTACACACTCATTCACGCCCATGGTTTTTGCTAAGGAGAGATTCATCCATGATTCTCTACACAGTTGTGGAGCTATTTTGTAATCATTATCTACCACTGATTCTTACACATGTTTTAACATTTTATTTATTAACGCTAGAAGAGGGTTGAGGGGACCCTAACCTGTTACAACATTTTCAAATGGAGATAAAGAATTAACATTGATGATCAAGAGGACCAACCTCTTCTAGTAGCAGGACAACAAAAACAAAAACAAAAACAAAAACAAAAGAAAACAAGAAACCAATCTATCCCTGAGACTCCTTCCCATGGGATCTTAGATGCATCTTACATGGATCATTAATAATTTTCCATTTATTATTTTTACCCAAAATAATGTTCTAATATTTATACTACAACATAAAATATATATTTCCCTCCTATGGGATTGTTGATAGTGATATTCATTTAGTACATTACATTATAAAGAATTAACGAATGAATACCTTTGAGTAGATGTTTTGGAAAAAGTCCTCTATGATCAGGCACATGACCTATACTGAAATTTTGGTAACAACCAAAAAATTAGAGATGCATTCAAATGGTACATTACGAGCCTATAATGTTATTTAGCTACTCCCTCATTATAACAAAATAATAGTAAATCATTAAAATAATTTAATATCTTAATATCCACAAAGTGACACAACTATTTTATGGTCATTTTAACCTAATGATAAGTGATATGAATGTGAAAACTAATATATATCATTTAAGTTGTCATATATTTTAAGTAGTATCCACTTGCATTTGTGCAAGAATTGGAAATAGTTTATAAGTGATATGATTGTAAAAAATAACATGTAGAGTTTAGGGGTATGAATAATAAATTCTACACTAGTTGTTATTTTTTTTGTAATGGCAAATAACCCTAAGCCTAAACCTAGCTTGAGAAGTGGAGGATCCCAAGATAGAGTTGTAGAGGACAATAATGAGCTTCATCGTAGTTGTATTCCTATTTTCTCATGACCCATGTCGAGTTTGGCTAGGAGTGGAGGTGAATATGGAAGTGGTTTTATTCAATTTTGTGTCACCAACAGCTATGGAGAACAATGAATTAGGTTATTTCCCTAAAGGGGAAGGCGGAGGTGGATTTTTTGACAATAGTGAAGGATATCCACACTCCCTTGATTAAGAATCTTTTGTTGAATGCAACTATTTTCATTCCCGTCTTCTTGGTGCGGGGGAGAAGAGGGTTGAAACTAATGTTGACCCAAGTCTCCTACACTATGAGGCGGCTATTTTTGATCCCCTATTCTTGGTACATGGGAGCAAGGGGCCTTGCAGCAACTTTTGTCAACATTCAAATAGGGAGGTTGTTGAGGATGGGAAATGTAATGGTTTCCTACCTATCAAACCTATGACTTGTGCATCTAACAATTATTGCATGTATTTGGTGAAGAAGTGATTAAATTTCAGACCATCTTCCAAGTTCATGACCTGATGTACATATTTAGTGGATTTTAGCCAAGTATTTCAGTTCTTCGTAGTTGGATCTCTAAAAAATGGATTCCTTTACTTGAACGTAATTTATACATAAACCCTTGTTTGAGGGGAATTTTTATTATTTTATTTATGGAGATATCTGATAAGGATTCCACAAATGAAATCCTTTGGGTTTGAAAATCTCATTACTTTGTCAAGTAACCCTAATTTCCTTCATTTAATCCACTCACTAAAACAATTTCAATAAAAATGATATGGATTAGAATGTTAGACTTATGACTATAATTTTAGGATTTAAAATGCCTTGATTTGATTGGTAATACTTAGGGTAGTTTCTTGAATGTTGATTCCCATAACATGGCCTACACTCACACAACCTATTCACTTATCTTGTTGATATAGACATTTAAAATTATCTTACTACTAACAGTGAGCTTAAAGTTCAAGACATAACATGGACCTTATGTAATGACCCAAATATCCACACATGAACAACACAGTGAAATATAGGATAACTTTTTTTTTTGACTTGCTTGACACATAACATGACGCAACATGTCGTCACCAAGGATACAACTAACACTGTGAAAAACTTGGTACAAGGATGGCCATAAAGGCAGCAAGAAAACGTTCACACCTATCAAGGACAATACATTTTTTTTTCTTTTTGACAAGACAACATAGAATTCCAATCACAGAACACACTTACATTTAGTGGCCAACCACAATGAGATATTCTTGAGGGTTATTTATTTTAAAAGGACATCTTGCAATTCTTAGCTTACGTTTTCAAGGAGGCTCAAGATATGATTCGTATAATTCAACTTGCCAAGCCAAGTTTATTCCTTTGACACAGAGTAATTATCTTTAAATCTTCTCTATTATGACATTTATTTGCTTAATTCGTTTATCAAGAAAAAAGAGTATTTAAATTCCACAAGGCCATCTGCTCACCACTAACAATACTAAGGTTTGTTCTTACCCACAAGACAACATGGTATTAAGTTCAACACACTTAAGAGAAGAGATACAAGGTGCCTTGAAAAAGGGTTAGAGGGAGAAGGTCGAAATGAAACATCTTTAGGACCTCATTAGTTATTGCCAGTATTTAATTGAAGCTAGGGATCTTAACCAGAATTATCAACAACTTTACTTAGGCTTCGCTAAAAGTATTAACAAGGAGTAAAAAATTTACTTTCCAAATGGCGGTGCGAAAGATGGTGAGGTCTCCAATTTGTTTTCTCTGGCTTATTAAATCTTATCATCTTCAAACAACTAACAGTTCATTTCACCTTAGGGTCATTTTACAAATTTCACCATAAAAGGAATAATGTTCACTAAAGGAGCTAGGGTTATCATGTTATAAAGTTTACTTGCAATGATAGTCTTGCCCTTGATTACTTAAAGAATTTCTTGCTCTCAAGTTGGTGACCCCTACGTTACTTTATTTGAATACAACTTTTAATTTAACTTCCAGAAGTATTAAACAATCCCATGTTAGTTTAATTATGTCACTTTAATACTAAGTCATATCAAGGTTTAGCTCAAAATTTATTCTCAAGGCAAGGTTGTAGCAACACTCATTTACAAGAACAAAACAAGATTACATCAATTCTTAAAATAATGATACTCCAACAAAGTCACTCAACAACAATAACCAAATTTTCTTATAATTTCAATGATGGTCAAACAATATAAGGTTTCCAAAGTTCAGATGACAAAGTCCACAATACTTTATACTAAGACATTAATCCTCTTTTAAACTTTCCACTGGACGTTAACAATAGTTGAACAACATAAAAAGGTTTCGAGCAAAGGAACTTCTCAACTGAGGTTGATGACAAAAGTCTACAAATCTATCCCTCATCTACACGTAAAATCCATCTGCAGCAAATTTTCTACAAGTGTCAGTTCACGAGAACTGAGCAAGATAAGGCTACACAAACCCACCATAACTATTATCTATCAATATCATGAAAAGAAGCAATTTATTACTAGAATATGGGTCAAACCTCTAAAACTATCAACACTTCAAGTTATAATAAGTTTCCACCATGCCAAACAAGGAAGAAGACCATGTACTTCCATTAGGAGTAAAGACAACGAAGATATAACAACTGAAAGAGAAAGGCCCTTGGCCCTATAAGGAGAAATAACCAATCTAACAAAGCAGGATTCCCACCAAGTAAGTAATTAACAATAAATACAAGATTGAGATTTGATATATATACCAACATCTAGAAAATGTATCAAAGGTACCAAACGCATAAACTAAAATAATATATTTCTAAAAGAACAAGAGTTGATCGGCCCAAGAAAGGGGAACCACGGGTTTTAGAAATTAACAAAAAAGGCCATGTATGATTGAGTTTCAAACCAGAAATCAATTAGAGTATACATACAACATAAGTTTTGAAGCGAAGGCAAGACTACTAGTTTTGACCATTAACTACACAGATTTTCCAATCATCCAAGAAGGGTCAAAGTCTTACAGGCTAGTAGCAAACACACGAGAGAAGGGGGTTCCATCCGACAAGAGTATACAATAATGTCATCAACAAATTTTTATAACAGTAAAGATTTGCAAACCTCCACTACAATACTAATGTTTGGTTAATTTAAAATAAATTACCCATATCCCAAAACAACCATATTTTACGGCAACCCTTGGTAACACAGTCAACCGTTGCAAAAATAGATACAAACATAATTTCTAAGTGACATTATCAAAACAAAATCTTCCGCTATGAATCCATAAGATTATCAAATGAAAGTTGAGTTTTTCCCGAAGATTAATCACATTTAAGGAAATTTCCATCACAAACTATTACGGTAATTACGTGCATAAAAACCGACCAATATTAATTAATAGCGTTAACATTGCCAAGGAGAAATAATGCAAGTTAGGAAAATAAAAGAGCGCCATCAACAATAATTCTGAGAGGGGAATTAGACCGAAACTATTCTAGTGTCTACGAGGTACTAGATTCGCACAATGAAACCTCGAGCTTAGCTGATCCGAAAAGCTAGTTATGGTTCAAGTTGATAAGGATGGTCAAGATACTTCTTGAGGATGGCCTTAAAAGCCTAGAAACAAGATGAAAGATAGTATTAGAGTCTAAACATGCGAGACAGAAAAACACATTGCACCAAACCTTTTCATTCTACCAGTTTTAATACCAAAACTCTAAGCTGGCTAGCCCACGCATTGCTCACACAATCCTACAACCTTTCTTTCTCGATGCCAAAAGGTTATCAAAGGGACTTGTGAAGGGGCTAACAAAAAATGTCAAAAGACAACTTGGGTGCTAGGGAGGAGCTTCATAGTTATCGTAACTTACGTCCATAATATCGAAAATACTAGTTGATCAACATAATAACTTGCAACTCAATCACAGAGAAGAATTAATACATAAACAAACAGAAAAAGGTCTATCATTTGAGTAAGAGAAACATAACATTCAGAGGAGAGGGCACATGCATCTTTTCGACCCACATACTGTCAACGATAAAAGCTAAAACAAGAAGAACCAAGCAGAAAGGGAAATCTCCCATCATGACATCCAACTGACAAATCAATGCAAGGAAAAGTGGTTCGATTTCACAATAATTTTAAATAAAATAATAGTAGAAAAGTGTAGAAATATCTTACTTGTTTCTCCAGCTTCAACAGGTCGTACAGACTCCGCACGGGTCAGCATAAGAACTGTAGGTACTGGAATCCGGGTGCACCAGTTCTAAGCGGTCCACATTCACGATCCGCGAGACCATGCAATTGAAGAGGATTTTTTTCAAACAGTTCACGAGCATTGTTGTATCCGAAGTGACTCCATGCACTTGTGCTCAACTATTGCTTTCCTTGAGCTTTTACTTCTTGTGGGATCCGAAAACCAACTCACATACCCTATACGGCTACCACAAACACAAGTGATCTACACAAGGCTGGAGGAGATATTTTCAGAGAAGAACCTGTCGCAGTGCCGAATTTGCATTTTTTGTTGGTTCTTGCCAGACCACTGGACAACATCCATAAGCGCATCCCGTAAGAGACACACAATTTCAATGTCAGGCAATTTTGACTCTTTGTGGCATTGTTTCATAGTTTCAATCACTTCATCAATATCAGTATTTTCAGTAATCAGAGTCATTAACACAGCTTTCACTTCCTTCAACTTCACATATTCGTCCCGCACGACCCAGAAGGTCAATCATACAAGCATAGTGGTTAGTTGTTACCAGGCTGATGTGTTCTCTTCTCATTACCTCGAAATAATGGCATCCCTCAGCCACTAGTCCTGCATGGCTGCATGCAGACAGGACGCTTAAAAAAAGTGATTCGGTTTGGCTTCATGTCTGCCTCTAACATCAATTTAAATTGTTGGAGAGCCTCCTTGCCATTTCCATTGTAAGCATAACCAGAAATCATGGCATTCCATGAGATCAAATCCTTACTGACTATTTTGTCAAAGGCTAGAGCTACATCATCTACACTCCCACATTTGGCATACATAATGACAAGAGAACTTTCCACACTTGAAATTGATTCATAGCAATTTCCAATGATACGGGCATGGAGCTATTTTCCCAGTTCTAATAGTGCTAGGCTGGAACAAGCACTAAGGGTACTTACAAAGGTGAATCTATTCGGTTTAACATTTTTCCATAGCAATTTCTGGAATAGTTTCAGAGCTTCCTCGCCATAACCATTCTGAACGTATCCCACAATCATGGCAGTCCATGATACAACATCCTTTTCAGACATTCTGTCAAACATTTGATGAGCATTTCCCATGACTCCACATTTGGCGTACATATCTACGACTGCATTCCTAAGAATGGAATTTGTATGAAATCCAGCCCTGATAACTTGGGCATGGACCATTTTACCATGTATCAAAGCTGCCAAGCTTCCACAGGCAATCAAAGCGGTCACTAGAACAATGCCATCTTGCTTCATATTTTCAAACTACATTTTACAAAACAGTTTCAAGGTTTCCTTGGCAAACTGATTTTGCGCATATACTCCCATCATGGTAGTCCACAAGACTGCATCTCATTCAGGAATTTATTCAAACACTTGGCGTGCATCACCCAAATTTCCACATTTTGCATATAAATCAATAAGTGCACTTCCAACAAAGACATTAGACTCCAAACCACTTCTAATAATGTATCCATGCACATGTATTCCCTGGTTTAAGGCAAAGAGGATGGCACACGAGCGAAGAATGCTAGGAAATGTGAATTGATTTGGTTTACCGCCAGACTATGCCATGTGGGAAAATAATTTCAGGGCTTCCTCCTTTAACCCATGCCGGTCATAGCCTGAAATCAGAACATTCCAAGATACCACGTCTCATGTAGGCATCTTGTCAAATAGTTGGTGAGCATTTTTTAAATGTCCAGTTTTTGTGCATGATTTTATTAATTCATTCCAAGATGATACATCGTCTTCTTGAGGCATTTTGTCAAACATATGGCATGCATCCACATGATTACCATTTTTGTAAATGAGTTTTTTCAAGGGAATTATATAACCGTTGGCAATGAAATGGGCATAACTTTGCAGAGATTTTGAAGGCACGCATTCAATCCAAACTGTGTATAATTCCATATTATGCTTGTGTGGTTTGAGAGCTACTTTGAACAATTTTTGAGTTTCATCGTGTCATCGATGTACGATAAGAGGTTTTCCTTGTCTCAGCAAACCATATCAAAGAGCGCTGCACCCAAGGAAAGTGGAGGTAACACACCTGCTACACTAGCTTGTAGCTTCATCTAGCCATCATGTCAAACCAGACTGCGCCCAATGCATTGAATAACAGAATCAAAAGGAGATCCTGGTGAAGAAAAATGCCTCCACCGACTCCCATCTCCCTCACGCAACGTATAAAAACATGACAGTCATAATAGTTGGCAGGTTGGTTGGTTGGGAGGAAACCAAGGTGGCAGTGGAGGGTAGGTAGCAGAATGGAATCCGATGTCCAACGGGGCATTACAAGAAACGTATGAATGTTAATGTTTTTGAAATACTTATTACCACAATGTTTCCTGTTAAAAATGCAATTGCTTGGGAAAATTATGCACACACTATTCATCTCAATTGATTTAAACATTCATTTGGCACAAAGAGTGAAGCCTTTTCTTTAAATATCGACAATACCCAAACCAAAGTTTTCTTGAGGGAGGTAGTAGGCATCACAAGAAACCCAATGTAAATCCCTTATTTGTTAAAGTTAACTAAAAGAAACTAATGAGGAAGCTTGACCAAGTCACCGTAAGATGCCTCAAAATAATGATGACAAGAAAAATAATACACACGAGTAGTGAGAATAATCTTTGTACAATCCTCAAATTTACCTACCAAAAAAAAAGGTATACATTGAAATTGCACTTAACTTATTTTATGAGGATTGGGGAAATTCTATGTGATTTGAATGCTGGAAAAGGTAGATTTGGAATTGGAAATTGTAGTGCCCACTTCCCTTCAACACCATTTTGATTAATTGTTTTCGACACTGTCGATTTCACTTATGGATTTATTATAGCTTCTTTGATTTAGCATGCTAGTAGATATCATAGACACTGAATTGTTATTGATTTGATCCTTATATATGCATATGGACTACCAGAGACATTTGATGATGATATTGGTATACTTTTGACGATGATATTGGTATACTTTTGACATGGTTATTTATCTTTAATTCTGACATGTGATATATTTAGTCATATTGGGTAGATCTTGATAACTGCATTAATGTGATGATCGTCTTGACATAAATGAAATGTGGAATAGAAATGTGCAAAAAAATTGTAACTGATATCATATTTGCATAAATGATAGTAATTCATATATAGTTGATTTTAGATTCATATTGTATATTTGGCATGAATGTTTTAATGCGGCCACAAGGCCGAAGGAGGTATTCCCTGTTTTGCAGGTATATTATATTCCAACAACGTCAGGGGATTGTAGACCAACTACATTAGAATTCGAGAATAATTCAACTAGGGTCACCATGGCAACATGTAATTGTGTGTGTGTCTAAATTACTAGTTAGGAGAAAATTGTGACCTAGGGGTCATTTGTTGTTTTGTTTTCAATTCTCCTTTTTAGTATGATGGTATGGGTTTTTCCTTTAGTAATGCAATTCACTTGTTTTGTTATTTAAATTTTTTTGGTTTTGTGGTTTACCCTTTTATTTACTCATGGGTTGTAGTGTATTACTTAAACTAATATGAATTTGTCCTAAACTAATTAGAGATGTGACCAAAAAGGAGTTCATTTATTAAAATTGATTTACTCTTGGGTTTTGTGTTGAGTGAAGTGTGTTTGAGTGTTGAGTATAACACTCTCTACCCTTCATGGGAAACTCGAATTTGGCCTTAGAGGCCAAATTTGGAAGCTTGTGGGACAAGTAAAACTTGTCCCACACCTCTTAAATGCCCATGCCAACCCTACCTATTGGTTAGGTGGTCAAACTTAGGATCTTTTAGGTGTTTTGAGGGGATAAAAAGGTAAAATATTAATTGCACTTCCTTTCAAATATTTAATTTTGTCCTTTGGGGGAGTGGGCTAGGATAAAGTGTGTAAGGTTCTTGTCATCCCTCCAACCACTTATTAATTGTGCATGGGAATATGTGGTTGACCAAGTGATGTGGAGTGGAGAGGAAATGAGGTGGCATCCTACTTGAAGCCACATCATCCTTCTCTTTTTTCTCTATTTATTGAACTCTTGTTGCATGTTTTGGGGGTTGGATGAATTTTTAGTCTTTTGAATTTTAGAGAAGGAGAGGATTCTGGAGGGAGTTGTGGATGCTTTCTTGATCTTTGGAGGAGTTTTGAACTTCATAAGTTTTGAACAAGCTCTACATGGAAAGGTAGGAGCTTCATCTTTGTTACATTATGTTATTGCTATATGTATATGTGTATATGTTGTGTTGAATGTTGTTGTCTCTTTAAAATGCTTGTTGGTAGTGGGAGGAGACTATGAGGAGTTTGGGGAGTTTCTTTGTAGGGAGGTATAAGAGATAATTTTCTTGAGGTGGGAGTTTGGGTTGGGTGCCCACCTAGTATGAGAAATGATTGCATTTCATCTTGTTCTTATAATGAGGGAGCCATAAGAGTGGACAAAGGTATAAGGGGTACTTGAGGGAGGCATACAAGTTGTTAGGGGAAATTGTGTTTTGCATTGGAGGCTTTTAGATGGCACTCATTCCCATTGGGAGGCATAAGTGGCCTCCCCATAGGTCTTACTCTTTTGGCTTTCTTGATAAGCCTTGTGACATTGTTTTGATTGTTTTCCTCTTGTTGAGTTGTTGATTGTGTTTTGAATAAATATGGAATGAATGTGAAATTATATGTTAAGTTTTGTGGAAGCTATTAGTTGCAATGAATTGATTTTTTCTCCCATTGTAATGTGATTGGGGCTCGGGGGCCAATGGAGAGGATTGCTTCTCTTCTCTATTGGGTATCTTGGTTGGGTGGAGAGCATTGCCTCTCCCCTTATTTTGTTGTGAATCAAGAAAATTCTTAGAGGAGCTATGTTGTTGGTGCTTTGGAGCTTGGAGTCTTGTTGGTAACCATGTGAAACTACCTTGTATTTTACCCACTTAGAGTGGAAGAAATTGTAATAATATGGTTCTTTCTTTGTGTACATTTTGGTATGGTTTCCCACATCAAGTTGAGGGAATTGTAATGACTTTGTATAGGAAAGTTGTATTAAAATGGTTGTTACTAATTTTACATTGCATTTGGAAAGAAAAAAATAGGAAAAGAAAGGAGAAAGAGTGTTGTTGTAAAGATAGTTTGTAAGTAGGAAAGAAAACATTTTCTCCTTGTTGAAATCTTGAAGGTATTGAAGGATTGATCTATTTTACCATGAAAAAGAAAGTGTATTTTCATTGAGTAGTTATTGTATTGTGGATACGAGAAAGAAGAAAATGTAGATATTGTTATGAAGTTGAAATTGTTTCAAATATCATTTTATGGAAAATAAGGTTAATATTGTTATTTTAAATGAATGAACATTGTAGTAAAATGAAAGAGATAATAAGCTAAATTGTATGGTGTTTAGATATGTTTCTTTATAGGAGAAAATGAATAAAGAATGAAATAGATTTATATTCCTTTTTGTCCTTGTAGTGGAAAGAAGAATCTAGTTAAACAAATGGAAATGATTCTTGTAAGTAGATGAAGTTTAATAAAAAAAGAAAACACTTTAAAATGAATAGATTTAGCTAAGAAATGAATAAATGAGCAATAAATCTCAAATCTGGAACTTAGTGAACAAAAACAAATTAAGGATGCATTTTTACACCTTCTAGTAACTTTAAGTTTTTGTAAAAATCACAGTTTTAAGGTTCTATTTTTCGGAAACAGGACTGAGGCCCTGTGCAGAAATGCCGGTCCTGTAACCACTGCTTAGTAAGGCAGCGGTTCTATGTTTGTCACCCAGGTAGGGTGGCGGCTTCAAAACCTTTAGTTTCTTCTGGGCGGCGGTCCTGTCACTTATGACAGAATTCCACGGATCCATGCCTGTGCATGATAGTTAACCAAATTCTTTACTTCCTAAGTTGTGAAATTTAATCTAATGCTACTAGCAAGTAATTGAATTTTAAATGCTTAGAAATGTGTCAGAAAAACCCTCTAATGGTGAATCCAATAGCATGCTTTCTTTTATATCAAAGAGGGTAGGGTTTGCCCCAAATTTAAAACCCAATACACTAGAATATTGAAATAAAAACTAGGTTGGAGGAGGAAATTCCTCCCAATCCTTAAAAGAAATAAATTACATAAATAAAATACTAACTAAGCTAAATCTAGACTAAATCTTCATGTAGAATCCTCCATGGCTTCTTCCCTTTTGCTCTGATGGCTTCCTACTCTCCAACCTACAAATTTAACAAGAAATTAAACCAAATGAGAAGATTAGAATAAGAAAAGGTTTTAATAGACTCTCATAAGGATTTTAGGGCTAAGTTGGGAACCATATGATCTAGTGGCTAGGATGGATTTGATCTAAGGGTGGAGACTCAACCCTACCTTTATTAATAATAATCTAATTTTAAATATTTAATTTCAAACCTTAAGGGTATGTGTAGATGGGTGAGTGGGATCATTTGATTTCCTAGTGGTGTGGTGTCCTTAGGATCCTTAGTATGTGTAGGATTTAATTAAAGGGTTCTTTAAGTTATTAAAGTAATGAAATTAGTAATTTAGCATAAGGTTAACCTTGTTAGAATTGAACTTAATGGAAAAAGGAGAATACAAATTTTAAAATGAATTAAACCTTCTTACCTTCTTTATAACTATTGATTAATGTACCCTACAAGTATTGTGATAATATGTACCTATTAACTAGACTTAGTTTCTCAATCTTAAATCTAAGTTAAGTAATGTAAGTAAGTTAACGAACTATAAATGTTAAGCACCCTTGCATCATTCTTATATCATAACTATCTCTTTAACAAAAAAAATTATTAGTCGCATTTTCGGGTTAAGTGTTTGGTTGAAATGAGTTCTTAGAACATCATTTTTTTGTGGGCGTTGCACTAGGTATCAAAGTCGTGGGTTCAAAATCTTGGACCATTGGGCACACTAGAAAAATTGAGACATGAACTTTAAACTAACACACCTTTTTATCTGGAAAACAAAACTAATTGAAATTTTTTTTTATATATGTTAATAAACATTAGAAACTGAAAAGGACTTTAACTAATGACCTAACTCTCATTTTGTTCTGTGTAGGAGGCATAGGAAAGATGAGGTGTCTTTCCACATAGACTTAGATTTACCACCTCGGGATCATTCTATAGAAGCCATCTTGCCATAGATCTTGCAGACCCTTGAGGATGTTAATGTCGCTTTACGCGGAGGATTGGTGGGAGGGCATGCAGACAGGCATGATAGAGTCACTTCCATTGAGGGACATGTACCTCCGCTACCCAATGAAGAGCATGGGGGAGAGAATTTCCATGGAGATTTAGCTAGAATAGAACCACTTTTGTGGGGACATGGTGACTGATTTTCAGGACACAGAGAGAGGTCACAGATCCCTAGAAAAAGGGAGGAGCATGCAAAGAGGCCTAAAGGCTGTCAGGCCACAACTATAGATCACATCAGGGAGATCTTGATGCTTCGGAAATCACATTACTTAGGTGACATAGGAGGATTTCAGGTAGAGGCCTAGCTAGTGAGCTTGAGCGGTTGCTTCAAGATCTATCCTTCTACTAGCAACATGAAAGCTCGTGTTGCGATCCACCTTCAGAGAGATGGAACAGGAGTTTGGTGGAGGACCAAGGAGAATAAGCTCCATGTTGATTTAGAGATAGTCACCTGGGAGCTATTTGAGGAGCGTTTTAGGACTAGGTATTATCCCTGGAGGTTTATACAATAGTGGATAGATGAGTTTCACGACCTCCATCAGGAATTGATGATTGTAGCTGAGTATGAGAGTTAATTTATAGACCTACTCCAGTACGTCGACTATATGCAAGATGAGAAGGTATGGATTCACAGGTTCATCTGGGCCTGAACTTGGATTTGGGTGGCGTGGTGTGCATTCACTGCCCACAAACATTAGCAGAGGCCATGGAGAAGGACTACATTGTAGAGGAGACATGGGGGAAGACGTAGCAGGCTAGAGACAAAATTCGGAGCCGCATCCAACAGATGTAAGATGGTAGATCAAGGGGGTCAGTTCCTTTTCCATGGGGTGGATAGAGCTTAGGACAGGTGTCTTTTAGACCACAACAACAACACCACCAATAACAACAACAGTAGACCCGCCCACGTTATAGGCCTCCTCAGAGATTTGATGCACGAATAGGGCAGGGTATGGGGCCTCCTCCTAGGGGTCCCACTAGGACATAGGGTGCATCGAGAGCTCAGTCAACAGGAGCTCGGTAGTAGAGAACTCAGTAGTCCATAGCCGGATCATTAGGATCCATAGCTCAGATAGCTAGAATGTCAGCTTGAGCTGCATCCTACTGGAGAGGACCATACAGCTGTTATGGTTGTGGAGTTTTTGGACATCATAGGATATATTTCCCACAGAACCCTAACAAGGGTAAGACGTAGATATCAGAGCCTACAGTTGGAGATATGGCATAGAGTCATCAGATTTATGTAGCAGTCAAGAACTGCTAGGCTTAGCACCAGAATACCATTATTGGGATGTGTAGACACCTATAGTTTGGTCAATGCACTATTATGACTAATATTGCACTAGTTATGCTTCTACCTGCAAGCTGATGATACACTGCCAGTTTGACCTATATAAATTTCTTCCTACGACATCCTTTTGGTCATTTTTCCTTTGGTAAACCATTTAAACAAGCTATAATAGCTTCATTCTAACTACATTAACTTCTTACTTCCTTCTAGTCCACTTCTATGACCTTCCTGGCCTATCAATCCATTCCATTGGATTGATCTAACCCTTCAAAAATCTCTCCAAACCTTGATTTTCTTCTAAACAGGGTTAAATAACCTTAACCATGGTTTATCCCTCCCTAAACCTAGTCAAAGTAAACTTTGACTTGCTAAAAGTGGTTTTTGGAATTTAGTGTTTGTCCCACATGCACCCAAATCTCCCATTTCCCAAATGGAAAACTATATATAGGGCTAGAGCCCCTCTCTCATTTTAAAGAATTCCTTCATTCTTCCTAAGAACAAATTATAGTATTTCGCATCTAGGTTCTAGATTTCATTTCTAGTTTAGACATTGAGCTATTTACTTCATTATTTGTATTGTTAATCCAATTTGTAGAGTAAAAGAGAAGAACCATTGGCTTAAAGGCCTATAATGGTGAGATCTCTTTCTCTTAATCACTAAAACTAATTGCTTATGACTTATTAGGTTCATTATTTCAAGCTTTCAAAGAATAGAGGTAGTTTTAATTAGTTTAATTTAATTGTTTGCTTCGTAATGTATGCTAATTAGAAACCCTTGCTCATTTCTTATCGGATGGTCCACTGATTTGTTGTTTAAAGCCTTTGGGGATTCTTTAGGGATTCTTACCACAAATTTGTGGATTTTACAACTTTTCTTTGACCACATTTTACATGCCCCGTGGGACACTTATGTCCATCCTCCATTAATGGAGGTCCTTTGAGTTCTTCAAAGTCTATTTTCAAGTTTTTTAGTTCAAATCACTTGTTATTTCCTCATTTTCATTTTTAACCTTGGATAAATAACCTTCATTTACATACATTTTGTGGGTTTGACATAGAAACAATAAGCTTTGACTAACTACTAACCTGTTTGCTCTTCAAAATTTGAAAATACATATTTTTTGCAGGTTTTTCATAGGGCATGCATAGGCATTGTGAAGGGGCGTGTATCCACTGAAAAAGGCATGCATCCATCATACTAGGTGGGTCTGTGTCACTGTTTATGTGTTTTTTGTGTTTCTGGGCACAAAATCACCTGCACGCAATCGTAATTCATTGAAACAAGCATGTATCTATCATACTGGGCACGTCTGAGTCACTGTTTCTGTGTTTTCTATGTTTTTGGGTGCAAAAACACCTACGCACATGCGTATCCATTGAAACAGGGGCGTATCTATCATACTAGGCATGTTTGTGTCATTGTTTCTATGTTTTCTTTGTTTCTAGGCACAAAAACACCTACGTGCATGCATACCACTTGAAATAGACACGTACATGTCAAGTACAGGGGTTCATCTGCATCTGACAACATTCACCACCAATCTTCTGGAGGCCATAACTTTTTCTCCCGAGCTAAAAACAACTTTGTTTTAGTTGTGTTGGAAAGGGATTGAAGAGAACTACATAATGAAATCATAAAATTAGAATTTAGAGTTACAGAAAATTTATGGTTTACATTATTAGGTAACTAAGTCATGTTCTAACATGTCTTAAAGTCTAAAAAATTGTTTTCTTGGCCATTCTAACACTTTGAAAGGTTTTGTGACACTAATCATTTGTTTTCAAGGTTATTCTAGTTTTTGTTTGACTAACTTAGTTAAAAAAAAATTGTTCCTTAGCTTAAATTAGGATTTGTAAAAACTGCCTATGCTCTCTCCTCGCGCTTTTGAAAGTGATCTTGGAGATCAAGAAAACTTGCACAAATTCTATTTTACATGTTAAAAACAATTTCTTTCAAGGATAAGGTAATATTTTATGTGAGCTAGTAGGACTTTTACTTTGCGTATGCTCTTCCTTCGCGCTTTTTTGGCGATCTTAGGAATCAAAAGCAAGTATAAATCCTCTTTTTACATCAATCTGCGAACTGGAAAATTACTAAAACTTGTTGTTTACAGGACCTAATGCTAGTCAAAGAAAGGAGGATCTAATAATAAACAAAGAAGCCACTAACACGTGTTTACCTGCAGATTGCCAAACGGTGTGCCACTTCAAAACCACACTAAGTTAAAAAGATAAAAAAAACACCACATTCAAAACATTGTATTGCAGGTTTCAGAAAAGGGTACGTCCCTCTTCGCTCAACTATAATGTAACCCCTTTGGCATAATGCCTTAAGCTATAACAATGGGGGTGGTACAAGGAACCCTAAAGTAGTCCACCGCTGTGTAACCTCATGGATGAAACAAGAAGTTCCTCACTTACCCACTTGACTAGTACACCTTGTGAGTTAGCGTTACAAAGTTATCAATATGGAGACCCCAGGAAGAGCTCACGTGGATGCACTAGTTTCCCTTTGTGGTCAGAGGGGGTAAAGTAAAGCCAAAATACTGCTAGATATAGTCATTGCGACTTGGGAAAATCGAGCTCTATTAAGACAACTTTATAACACCTAGTTGAGAGAACCTATTAAGGAGGCTATTTTCTCTAGAGGCCCACTTTAATAGTCCATTCGCATCGTTGGCCATCACGAATTGATAAATTGTTTGGATTCAACACCTTTTTTTTTTAACACAGTAATGAACCCATGCTAAATTAGATCTAAGTGTTTTTCATCATGAATTTAGAGGAACGCCTTACTTATCTTAGCTTCTTTCTCATTATTCGAACGAGGTGAAGCCCTTCCCAAGTGAAACTCAGTTTATTTTTACACTTTCTTGATATATATCCATGCATTATTTCTTTCCATGTTGGAAGTATGATAGAGGCATACATCACGTGTCTTGTCAGGGATAGTGTTGGCTACGTTTTTGTATGTTTACACTCATCCATGTTTGTGGCTGGGGTGTTAAACTACTAAAGTGTGTGGGTACATTTTCACATATTTGATAGTCCTTTGATCTTGAATTCAAGATCATCATCATAGTTAGGATTGATTCATCAATTGATCTCCCTTTGATGTGTTACCTCATTTGTATTGCCTCGACACAATTAATATAATTATGTCACATTTTTCATAAACATGATCTAAGTGTCTGTATTGTGGTGTTATGCTGCGCACGTTTTAACACAGCCTTAGTATACTTTGACTTGGTTTTTCTTCAAACATTGTCCAAAATATTGAAGGTCTTTGCTTACTAATTTTGTGTCATTTCGATACCACTTTGACACTAATAAGTCACTTCACTGTAAATCTTGATGGACTTGTCCAATTGGTGTGGTTATGTGGCTTCCATTTGTAAACCTCATCCTTTAACATTTTGGCCTTGTTGGTTGTTGAACACGTCATTGTATCCTTTTATTGGGAGTCACATCTACCCTTTACTAATATTTACACCTTGTTCATTTCAATCTTGACGTAAATACTGACATTGTGTTGATCATCTTTGCATCGGACTTGCTTTACACCATGCATTTGCATAGGGTGTATTTCCTGGTTAATTGAATTTTTTTTTAACACTTGTATGATTGTTCCTTGTGATTATTCATTTAGAAAAATTTCTTTCTAGGAAAATCCCTTTTGATCTCATCAAGATTGTGTCATCACAGTATCTATTTTCCTTAGACCTTCTTTAGAAAATCATGCACGCATCTCTATACTTACGCGATGTCTAGTTGGATTCTGTTATGCTACCCGAATCGACCTGGAGCTTTCTTCCTTTTGAAGGAGTGCTATTACGCTATCTAGGCCTAGAAATTTTTACTTAAATGACCCCAACCATGACTGATTATCATGTGGTTTCTCACAATTACGACAATACAAAACCTAGGTTTATGCATTCACATCAAAAGATTCCCATTACAAATAAACCTCATTTGGTTCTTCATGCTAGAATTACCAGTTGGGTACCTTGTTCCCCACCTTAAGCTCATAGTCGGTGGTATGGTTTGGATGCTTCTGATCCAAGTTATTATTTAGGTTCCCTCCACTCTTCTTCTGATTCAGATCCAAACTACCATTCAGCTTTCCACTCTTTTTCTGAAGATTCGGATCCCAACTATTGTTCAGATACCCCTAGATCAAATCATGAATCATGTTCCTCCCTTCCTTCACATGACCTTTATTCTAAGTCACCTCAATGATTTCTTCCTCCTTTGAAGATTCATGTGACTCCAAGTTCCATCGATCGAACATATAATTTGGTTCTTGAGTCATGGTCCTCCCTTTCTTCAAAGGACCTCCTTGATCAGTCATCTCAATGACCTCTTCGTCTGTTGAAGAGTTCCACAACTCAGATTACCTCTAGTCACTCATCCAATTCAAATCCTACGTCGCAGCTTAACAGATGGCTATATGATCCTACTTTCCAACCTACATTACGTCATCTTCTAGAAAATGACCTAGGTCCAAATCTAAATCGTCCATTCATGAAATGTATACCTCCAAGCCTACTTCCTTTTTTGAGTCATCTTCTTCTGTCAATCAATATTCCCCGCTTAGCGGATCCATTTCTTCTAGTCAACCCCCCATGGTTGAAGAGAAACAACCTCTACTGATTGATTTATCTTAGGATAAAGGACTAATCAAACTACACAAAGATATCCCTTTAGAGGATTGTAAACAAGGTTTCTTTCTTGAACTCGATACACTTGTGTATTGGGGAAAAGAAAATTATTCCCTTTATCAGAATGTAGAGGAAGATCATAAGGTCATGGAACTTGATTCTTCTTCTGTTATTCCATCTTCACCTTCCTCTGAGCATGATGATATGTTGGTGTCTAGCATTGATTTATTGCATATCTTCTCGTTTCCAAATCATTCCTTATCTATTATCATTACTCAATCAAAATATCTCGTTGGGCCACGTCCTAGTAGCCTATCATCTTCTTCTATCCTAGGGCCTCCCCTAGGTAGCCCTCCATTTTCTACTTATGGGACACCTCTTGGTAGCCCATTACCTTCTATTCTTGGGCCACATCCTAGTAGCCCTTCATCCTCTTCTATATATGGGACACCTCTGAGTAGCACCTACTCATCGATACTTAGGCCACACCCTAGTAGTCCCTCACCCTCATCTTCTATTCTTGAACCATGTCCTCATAGCCCAACTTCTTCCATCTTAGGGCTGTATTCTAGTAGCCCTTCATCATCTTCTATCGGTGGCTTACCTCCTAGTAGCCCATCGTCTTCAATTCTTGGACCGTATCCTGTTCATCTATCACATATTTCTTCTATCAATATTTGTGGCAAGCCAACTACCATTTCTTTCGTTCCTTTCATCAATAAAAAATGTTCACTTTCTTCTCCTTCTCGAGATCAGACATTTCATGCATTAACTCATAAAAAACCTAAACAGGTTTATTACCAAGCTCGGGTCAAAACTTCCAAGAGATCTAAAGCTCCCAGCAAAGTAAAAGATGTTAAGGTAAAAATTTGAATGCAATTCAAGAACATGCATCAACGTAACCATCAAGTATGGCGCAAAGTGCATAAACCTCTAGATAGGAAACTCAATCTCCTACATAAAAAATCCATGTTTTACGATAAATCATAGTATTTTGTTGAGTATGAGCTCACCACGATCATTGAGATCGGGGATAACATGATTCTTGATAAACAATCATGCTTAGTCTCCCTTATCAAGGAAATTGCAAACATTGTTGTTGGATCTTACCACACAGAGTGAATTTTTGTCCCACCTTTCAAAAAACTATCACAAATCTAAAAATCAAAAGCCATTCAAAAATACAAAAAAAAAATAACATGAGAAAACATTTCATAGAAAAATCAAAGGTTTAAAGATCAAACATTGCAATCAAGTAAGGCGTACACATGAATGTTTCTTTGTTCCCTTTCTTGCTATTCTTTTGCAAGTCTTCCTGTACCATTTTTATCCCTTCGGTGATATTTTGGTTAGCCCATTCGCACAAATTTTGTGACATTTATCTCTATGGTATCCATTTGACCCTAGTATTTTATCACCTTGGTAAATTAAATAATGACCTGACCTCACAGCAGATCCTATCATATTCAACATATAATAAAAATTTTACGAAGAAATTTTAGACATATTTGTCGACACTAGACAATGTCATCATCACAATCACTTCCACCTCCTTCCATCAAGCCATCTGTGGTTATTAACCCCTTGTCAAAAAAGAGAGCTGCAATAAGTTTTCAGAAAGCAAAAGAATCAAAATCAATCAAAATTAAAAAGCTAAAATCCACAACAGAAAAATGAAATTGATATATAACTCTCTCTTGGGGTATTTCCAATAATCGCTATCGTTACTATGGACGCTTGACTGGCAGTAGAGAAATGTTACGATTAGAATCAAATTTATCTCCATCGAGGCTATGGACGCATGGCTGACAGTGAAGCAATATATGGCTGTCCTTTCACCCTTCATTCACAAATCACCTTTCTAAATAAATCATTCCTACACATTGGCTAGGGTGTCTTCACTTGTTATCTATTAAATCTTCCCTTCAAGAGGTAATCTAATTCCATGTTCACACACTAGATCTCTATGAGTATGCAGGATTAGTATGTTACCAAGTGTCTTTTTTTGGACCTTGTTCAAACTATTACTCTAGTCTGTATCTCGTCTCATGATTTGTTCCTTTGGCTAATCACTTATTCATCACGAGGCTTCTAAGCTACATTCATGTCTTTCACATCATTCTTTCGCTTCATTCAGGACATCCATGTATATAAGATTTCCTTTTTTTCCATGTTTTTAGAACTCCTTTGTCGCCTTTCAACAAAAAAAATATTCTCCTTCCTTTCTATCATGTGCTTTCAGGCCAACTTAAGCTAGGGGAATCTTTACTTCTTTCTATCACTTCATTATTTTACGTTCATCATCATGTTGAACCTATCCATAATGGCCTTTGGTCCCGCTTCTACACGTGAAGAGTTTTAATTTGAATACCCCCCCTAATCGCTAGGTAAATTTCACATCTTCACCTTCTTGCGCATGCACATTGCCTTTCACCCTTGTACATCCTAGCTATTGCTAGGGGCATCCACACTTCTTTGTCTTCCTGTACATAGTTATCAGAAAACCTTCAAAATCATAAAAAACATTCAAATATGTTAGAAAAATAAAGACAATCAAATATGTTCAAAGAAACATCAAAAATAATATAAATCATCCTATTAATTTTGCCCTTTGGTTCTCACCTGTTCATGTGCATGATTTGCAGATCATCTTGATCTAACTCCATCAAAAAAAGCTAGGCTGCTTACTTTGTCTGTACTCTAGGGCACAATGAGTTTCTTGGTACTCGCTTCGTAGTGCACATTACTTTTTCATCAGACCCAAGTGTCCTCCGTTATTCCCCTCACATGTATCTTTTCTTGGTGCACCATTATTAACCCTTGTCATTAATATGAATTAGTTGGAACTGAAGCTTGATAACAAAAACATTGCATTATGTTTCTTTGTTAGGTTAGCTCTTTTACTTTCTCATTTTTGCATTGCATTATGTATGTTGCATGGAGTTAGGCATATTTTACTTTCTCGTATTGCATTGCATTTTGTATGTTGCATGGAGTTGGTGTTTTTAGCAATGGACATTTGTTCATATATGGCTTTTCATGTTATACTACACTTTTGTTCATTCTTTTTAATAATGACTGATGAGGAGGTCTCTAAGAAAAATGATGATTTAAATATTGAATACAATTGATTTGTGGATAGCTCAATATCTCTTTTCTTGTTTCTCACCTTCTTCTCTTAATACTTTTCTTTCCTCTTTTATTTATCTTTTTCAATCATTGATCACATTCTTCTATCACCCCATCGACACTCGAGGGGGCATCCTTACACCTACTAAGTTTTCTTTTATCCCTTCAAATTTATTCTTCTCGTTTGTATTTGTCTACTTTCTTTGAAGTGATGTAGCTTACATCACCTCAAAGAGGAGAAAATGTAGACACCTGTAATTTGGTTAATGCACTATTATCACTAATATTGCACTAGTTATGCTTCTCCTTGCAAGCTAACAATACACAGCCAGTTTTACTTATCTAACTTTCTTCCTACGACATCCTTTTGGTCGTTTTTCCTCTTGCAAACCATTTAAACAAGATATAATAGCTTCATTCTAACTACATTAGCTTCTTACTTCCTTCTAGTCCACTTTTACCACCTTCGTGGCCTATCAATCCATTCCATTGGATTGATCTAACCCTTCAAAAATCTCTCCAAACCCTAATTGTCTTCTAAACAGGGTTAACTAAATTTAACCATGGTTTATCCCTCCCTAAACCTAGTCAAAGTAAGATTTGACTTGCTAAAAGTTGTTTTTGGAATTTAGTGTTTGTCCCACATGCACCCAAATCTCCCATTTTCCAAAATGGAAAACTATATATAGGGCTAGAATCCTTCTCTCTTTTTAAATAATTCCTCCCTTCTTCCTAAGCATAAATTATAGTATTTTGCATCTAGGTTCTTGATTTCATTTCTAGTTTATACATTGAGCTATTTACTTCATTTTTTGTATTGTTAATCCAATTTGTAGAGTAAAAGAGAAGAACCATTGGCTTAAAGGCCTATAATGGTGAGATCTCTTTCTCTTAATCACTAAAATTGATTGCTTAGGACTTATTATGTTCATTATTTCAAGCTTTCAAAGAATAGAGGTAGTTTTAATTAGTTTAATTTGATTGTTTGCTTCATAATGTATGCTACTTAGAAACCCTTTCTTATTTCTTATCGGATGGTCCATTGATTTGTTTTTTAAAGCCTTTAGGGATTATTACCCAAAATTTTTGGCTTTTACAACTTTTCTTTGAACACAAGATGACAGGTAGTATTGGTGGTATTTCTACCTCTCTATTATTTGATTCTTGTTCTTCAGATTCATTTATTGCATCATCCTTAGTAGAGGATTACAGGATGGTGGCAGTTAGGTAGGGTCGTAGTTGGGACGTTGAGATGCCTTCAAGAGCCAAAATTTCTATAGACTCCTTAGTTAAGGAGTGTGTAGTGGATTTGGGACCCTTCACCACTACCTCAAATCTTTGAATCCTTCCATTAAGATCTTATGGTGTCATTTTGGGAATATATTGGTTGTCTACTCACAGAGCTAGAGTGGACTATTACCATAAGATTATTTCTTGCATAGATGATCATGGAGTGGAGTCAGTGATATCACAGTTAGGATTTCCATTTTCATTGACACCATCTCTACTATACAACTTAAGCGGTATGTGAGATGGGGTTTTCAGTTGTTTGCTATTACGGTTAGTGACAAATCAGATGATGATTTGACTAGACCATCCCTCGATGACTATCCCATCTTGACAGATTTTTGCTATTTTGTTTCCATGGGAGCTACCGGGGTTACCTCTATCATGTGAGATAGATTTCCATATAGATCTAGTTCCAGGCGTAGAGTTTATCTCACAAGCACCCTTTCGGATGACTACTCCTGAGCTATGTGAGCTCAAGTTGTAGCTTGAGGGCCTTTTGGAGAAGGGCCTAATCCATCCTAGTGTAACCCCTTGGGGTGCATCGGTGATCTTTGTGAAGAATAAGGATGGATCCTTACGGTTGTGTATTGATTACCATCAGCTGAATAAAGTAACGATCAACAATTGTTACCACCTTCCACACATCGATGATTTATTTGATCAGATGAAGGGGACTACAGTGTTCTCTAACATTGATCTCAAGTTAGGGTACAATTAGTTAAGGATTATGGAGGTAGACATTCTTAAGACTACCTTTCGTACGAGATATGGGCATTACGAGTTCACCGTGGTACCTTTTGGTTTGATGAATGCCCCAATAGTGTTTATGAGTTTGATGAATGGGCTATTCAGGACCTTCTTAGATTGCTTTGTGCTCATCTTCCTTAATGACATTCAGATTTACTCACATACGCGTGAGGAGCACGAGGGGCACCTTCACCAGGTTCTTCAGTGTCTTCATGAGTAGCAAATTTAAGGGAACTTGGAGAATTGTGCTTTCTTTTAGTCAGAGGTAAAGTAATTGGGTCACATCATCTCTGGGGAAGGTGTCACAGTTGATCCTTCCAATATTAGAGCCATTATGGATTGTCTAGCACCCACTACTGTGATAGAGGTACGTAGCTTCATGGGGTTAGTAGGTTACTACAAGAGATTTGTTTAGGATTTCTCTCGGATTGCTCACCCTATCACTTCCCTTCAGTGGAAAGGGAAGAAGTTTTTTTTTTTAGATAGATGTGAGCAAGCCTTTAGGACACTGAAGGAGTGTCTCACTTCAGCACCTATTCTTGCAGTACCAGATCCTCACAGTGAGTTCTTTGTTTTCACAGATGCTTCTTTGGCAGGCCTTGGAGGAGTGATGATGTAAGATGGAAGAGTTATGTCTTTTGAGTCTCACAAACTCAAGGATTATGAGCTTAATTATCCAACTCATGATCTTGAGCTTGTGGAAGTTGTGCACACCTTGGTGCGATTGAGGCACTTTCTTCTTGGTCAGAGATTCACACTCAGGATAGATCACTTGAGTCTTGACTACCTCTTCACGTAGTCCAATCTAAACGCTCATCAGAGGCATTGGATGGAGTTGTTCTGTGAGTACGACATGGATATAAATCATGTGAAGGGGAAGGAGAATTTAGTTGCAAATCCTCTTAGCAAATGGAGACATATGAGTGTGGCCACTTCAGTAGACACAAATTTGTAAAGCAGGATCCTTCAACAGCTTCCTCTTAATAGTTTCTACATGGTAGCAAGAGCAGAGCTCGAGTCCCAGAGGCCCCTTGAGGGGAAATTTTGATGGTTTCTCACTAGATTCAGATTATCTTCTCAGGAACAGAGGTTAGATTTATGTTCCACGAGATGGAGGCTTGAGACAGGATAACTTGATAGAGGCACATCCTGCACCCTATTTAGCCCATCCTGGGGTAAAGAAGATGCATGATACCTTGAGATAGTTGTATTTCTAGAGAGGAATTCAGAGAGACGTGGCCTCATTTGTATCATACTACTTAGAGTGCCATAGGGTGAAGACTAAGCATCAGCATACACCTGGCCTTCTCTATCCCCATGCCATATCACAGTGGAAGTGGGACACCATTTCCATGGACTTCATCATTGGGTTATCTATGTCAAGATACCACCATGATGCCATCATGGTCACTATGGATAAATTGACGAAATTATCTCATTTTTCTTTGGTGAAGACCACCTATACAACCAGTGCAATGGCACGTGTATATATTGACAAGATTTTCAGATTACATGGGATTCCATGGAAGATAATTTGTGACTGCGATCCTCTGTACACTTCCCATTTCTTGATCACCATATAGCATGCCCTCAGGATGAGGATTAATTTTAGCATAACTTATCACCCTAAGACAAATGGATAGATAGAGAGGGTGAATCATATTTTAGAGGACATGCTCAGGATGTACGTGATGGATCATCAAGCGAGATGGGAGGAGTACCTATACTTCATGGATTTTTCCTATAATAATAGTTTCTGGAGTTCTATAGGCATGGCACCTTTTCAAGAATTATATGGTGAAGAGTGCAGAAAACCTCTTAGTTGGGACAAGATCGAGGACAAGGTTTCTCTTGGGCCAACATTATTACAGGATATGGAGCAACAAGTTACATTGATCTGAAAGAGATTGTAGGAGGTGCAGGACAAATAGAAGAAGTATGCAGACCAGCATAGGATAGATCGTAGTTTTGAGGTGGGCACGAAGGTGTTTCTTTATGTCAGACCGCATAAGAGACCTATCTATTACGGAAAATATTCTAAGCTTGCTCCTAGGTTTGTGGGTCCCTTTGAGATCTTGGAGTGCATCGGTCCTCTGGCCTACCATCTAACATTGCCATATAGCTTGTCTCGCATCCATGATGTGTTTCACATTTTTGTGCTTGGGATATATTTTTGATCCTTCTCACGTGCTAGATTTGACTACCTTGTAGTTGCAGGATCAAGGGCAGGTGATGGTGGACCACGTATGCATTATAGAGCACAGGACCCTGGGCCTTTGCAGTAGAGAGATTGATCAGGTTTGGGTCTAATGGGACAGATATGATGAGACTTTAACTACTTGGGATGATGCTACTTTGCTACAAGTGTAGTTTCCACACCTGTTCCAGTCACTTCAAGGACAAATTCGAGTCTAAGGAGAGGGGAATATAGTGCCCACTTCCCTTCGACACCATTTTAATTAGTTGTTTTTGATACTGTCGATTTCACTTATGGATTTATTATAGCTTCTTTGATTTAGCATGCTAGTAGATATCATAGACACTGAACTGTTATTGATTTGATCCTTATATGATGCATATGGACTATTGGAGACATTTGATGATGATATTGGTATACTTTTGACATGGTTATTTATAGTTTTAACATGTGATATATTTAGTCATATTGGGTAGATCTTGATAAATTAATTAATGTGATGATCGTCTTGACATAAATGAAATGTGGAATAGGAATGTGTAAAAAAATTGTAATTGATATCGTATTTGCATAGATGATAGTAATTCATATATAGTTGATTTTAGATTTATATTGTATATTTGGCATGAATGTTTTAATGCAGCCATGAGGCCGAAGGAGGTATTCCCTATTTTTTAGGTATATTATATTCACAACAACGTCGGGGGATTGGAGACCAACCACATCAAAATTCGAGAAGAATTCGACTAGGCTCACCATGGCAACATGTAATTGTGTGTGTGTCTAACTTATTGGTTAGGAGAAAATTTTGACCTAGGGGTCATGTTTTGTTTTGTTTTCATTTTTCCCTTTTAGTATGATGGTATGTGTTTTTCCTTTAGTAATTAAATTCACTTGTTTTATTATTTATTTTTTTTGGTTTTGTGGTTTCCCCTTTTATTTACTCATGGGTTGTAGTGTATTAATTAAACTAATTTGAATTTTTCCTAAACTAATTAGAGATTTACTCTTGGATTTTGTGTTGAGTGAAGTGTGTTTGAGTGTTGAGTGTAGCACACTCTACTCTTCATGGGAAACTCGAATTTGGCCTTAGAGGCCAAATTTGGAAGCTTTTGGGACAAGTAAAACTTGTCCCACACCTCTTAAATGCCCATGCCAGCCCTACCTATGGGTTGGGGGGTCAACTTTAGGCTCTTTTAGGTGTGTTTGGGGGATAAAAAGGTAAAATGTTAATTGCACTTCCTTTCAAATATTTAATTTGTGTTCCTTTGGGGAAGTGGGCTTAGATGGAGTGTGTAAGGTTCTTGTCATTCCTTCAACCACTTATTAATTGTGCATTGGAATATGTGGTTGACCAAGTGATGTGGAGTGGAGAGGAAAATGAGGTGGCATCCTACTTGGAGCCACATCATCCCTCCCTCTCCTTTCTCTATTTATTGAATCTCTTTTTGCTTGTTTTGGGGGTTGGATGATCATTTTTAGTCTCTTGAATTTTTGGAGAGTGGAGGAGTTTTGGAGGGAGTTTGTGGATTTTTGGAGCTTGTGGATGATTTCTTGATGACTTTGGAGGAGTTTGGAACTTCACACTTGGAACAAGCTCTACCATGGAAAGGTAGGAGCTTCACATTTTTTTATTCATTTTGTTATTGTTATATGTATGTTTTTATATGTTGTGGTTGATGTTGTTGTCTCTTTGAAATTCTTGTTGGGAGTGGGAGGATACTATGGGGAGTTTCTTTGTAGGGAGGCATAAGAGATCATTTTCTTGAGGTGGGAATTTCGGTTGGGTTCCCACCTAGTATGAGAAATTCTTACATTTATTCTTGTTCTTATTATGAGGGAGCCATAAGAGTTGAGGGAGCCATAAGAGTGGATGGAGGTATAAGGGGTACTTGAGGGAGGCATAATAGTTGTTAGGGGAAATTGTGTTTTGCATTGGAGGATTTCTAGGTGGCACCCATTCCCATTGGGAGGCACAAGTGGCCTCCCCATAGGTCTTACTCTTTTGGATTTCTTGATAAGCCTTGTGACATTGTTGTTTTGATTGTTTTCCTCTTATTGAGTTGTTGATTGTGTTTTGAATGAATATGGAATGAATGTGAAATTATATGTTAAGTTTTGTGGCAGCTATTAGTTGCCATGAGTTAATGTTTTCTCCCATTGTAATGTGGTTGGGGCTTGGGGGCCAATGGAGAGGATGGATTCTCTTCTCCATTGGGTATCTTTGTTGGGTGGAGAGTGTTGCCTCTCCCCTTATTTTTTTGTGAATCAAGAAAATTCTTGGAGGAGCTATCCTATTTGTGCTTCGATCTGCGAGTCTTGTTGGTGACCATGTGAAACTACCTTTTATTTTACCCACTTAGAGTAAAAGAAATTGTAATAATATGGTTCTTTCTTTGTGTACATTTTGGTATGGTTTCCCACATCAATTTTAGGTAATTGTAATGAACTTGTAAAGGACGGTTGTATTAAAATGGTTGTTATTAATATTTCATTTCACGTGGAAAGAAACAACTAGGAAAAGAAAGGAGAAAGATTGTTGTTGTAAAGATAGTTTGTACGTAGGAAAGAAAATAGTTTCTCCTTGTTGAAATCTTGAATGTATTGAAAGATTGATCTATTTTACAATGAAAAAGAAAGTGTATTTTCATTGAGTAGTTATTGTATTGTGGATATGAGAAATAAGAAAATGTAGAGATTGTTATAAGTTGAAATTGTTTCAAATATCATTTTATGGAAAACAAGGTTAATATGGTTATTTTGAATGAATGAACATTGTAGTAAAAATGAAAGAGAGAATAAGTTAGATTGTATTGCACTAAGATAAGTTGCTTTATATATGACTAAAGAATGAAATAGATTTATATTCCTTTTTTTTCCTTGTAATGGAAAGAAAGAATCTAGTTAAAAACAAATGAGAAATGATTCTTCTAAGTAGACGAAGTTTAATAAAAAAAGAGAACACTTTAAATGAATAGATTTAGCTAAGAAATGAATGAATGAGCAATAAATCTCAAATATAGAACTTGAAGTGAAGGAAAAAAAATTAAGGATGTATTTTTACACCTTCTAGTAAATTTAAGTTTTTGTAAAAAACACGGTTTTAAGGTTCTATTTTTCATAAATAGGACCGTGGCCCTGTGTAGAAGTGGCAGTCCTATAACCGCCACTCAGGCTATGGCGAATTTCTCCAAAGTTCCCGTCAGTAAGGTGGTGGTCCTATGTTTGTCACACAGGTAGAGTGGCTGTCTCAAAACTGTCGGTCTCTTCTGGGCGGCAGTCCTGTCACTTATGACAGAATTCCACGGATCCACCCTTGTGCATGACAGTTAACCAAATTCTCTAATTCCTAAGTTGTAAAATTAAATCTATTGTTACCAACAAGTAAATAAAGTTAAATTCTTAGGAATGTGTAACAATAAAATCCCATCTAAAATGATGAATCCAATAGCATGTTTTCTTTTATATCAAAAGGGGTAGGGTTCACCCCAAATTTAAAACCCAATACACTAAAATATTGAAATAAAAACCAGATTGGAGGAGGAAACTCCTCCCAATCCTTGAAAGAAATAAATTACATAAATAAAAGACAAACTAAGCTAAAGCCAAGACTAAATCTTCTTGTAGAATCCTCCATGGCTTCTTCCATTTTGCTCTCTTGGCTTCCTTCTCTCCAACCTACAAATTTGACAAGAAATGGAACCAAATGAGAAGATTAGAATAAGAAAAGGTTTTAATAGACTCTCATAAGGATTTTAGGGCTAAGTTGGGAACCCTAGGATCTAGTGGCTAGGATGGATTTGATCTAAGGGTGGAGAATTGACCCTACCTTTATTAAGAATAATGTAATTTTAAATATTTAATTTCAAACCTTAAGGGTATGTGTAGATGGGTGAGTGGGGTCATTTAATTTCCTAGTGATGTGGTGTCCTTAGGACCCTTAGTATGTGTAGGATTTTTATTTAAGGGTTCTTTAAGTTATTAAAGTAATCAAATTAATAATTTAGCATAAGGGTTAACCTTGTTAGAATTGAACTTAATGGAAAAAGGAGAAAACACCTTTTAAAATGAATTAAACCTTGTGCCCTTCTTTAGAACTATTTATTAATATACCCTACAAGTATTGTGATATTATGTATCTATTAACTAGACTTAGTTTCTCAATCTTAAATATAAGTTAAGTAATGTAAGTAAGTTAACGAACCGTAAAGGTTAAGCACACTTGCATCATTCTTGTATCATAACTATCTCTTTAACAAAAAAAAATATTATTCACATTTTCGGGTTAAGTGTTTGATTGAAAAAAGTTCTTAGAACGTCATTTTTTTGCGGGCATTACATAAACACTTCATTATTGAGATTAACAGCTGAATGTATGCTAGGTGAAAACCATACAACTAGGCTAGAATTTTCCATGCAATCTTGACCCTTCTTTATAGCCTTGGACATTATTAGATCTAGCTCTTGTAACATTTTCATGTGATTTACCTTGCAGGAAATGAGTTTCACTATATGTTATTCTTCTTTTCTCAACTTCAGAATGGATCAGGAATTATGATCAAACCCTCATAGTGCAAGATAAAGTTCCTAGAAAATAAAATTAGATGTGTTATGGGAACCACTTTGCACCACTAAAATCACTAATGCTCTGAGGTGTGATAAAACCACACATAATTATCCTATCATGTGATATATACCATAATGCAATTACATTTTGACATGTTTGCTTTAATAATGCTTCAACTTGAGTTTCACTCTTGCTTGAGTAATTGAGAATGGTTGTTTTCCATGCATGTGGAGAGAAGATGGAAACTCTTGGACATGGAAGGAGACTTTATACTTGTAAAGGCCACAACCCTAATGGATTTTCATATGTTATTTTACTATTTAGAGAGTAGATAGTTCCTTTTGTGCTTGCTTTAACTTGACGAGAACTTAAAGTTCCATGGCCCAAAATGAGGTATAGTTGATTTGTTTATATAGGTTATTAATTTATGTTATGTCTTGAAGGGACAACCATGTAGGAATATTAGTCCATATGAAGAAGATGAAATTGAATTAGTAAGTGAAAATTTTTTCAATTCAATCCTGTAGAATAGGGTCAAGTTGTAAATTTGGACATACCAACCTAAACTAGAGGTCTTGGCGGGATGGAAAAAATATAGTTTTAATTTTTGGGATAGAGGATAACAATTTTTAGATGCCTTCTATGGAAATAAAACTCATGAATTGGCGAAAGAGATGAGTGTAATGATAAGAACATGCTATAAGATATTTCAAGGTGTACTAAGTAAGAGCGAGGAGAGTGTGTTCGCTCATGCCAGTGTGAAATTTCAATGTCATCATTGTGAAAGGATATATTGCTAAATCTGAGTGAATAAAATTAGCATCCAAAAAGGGCCATAACTTCCATGTACGCTATGTGTTGACCTGAACATTTTTTTCCCTTTCCCTCTAATTTTACTTTCCTTAATTTGAACTTCTTTAGTACACTTCTAGTCAGTTGTATCCAATTCTTCCATATACATAACACATATCTAAGAAATTTATTCATCTACCATTGAGGGGATTATTATATCTACTTTGTAACTAGCATTATTATGATTACATACTTTGGTAAATTACAAACAAATATACACAAATAATCCCTTGAGTTCCACATACTCTGCATGGTAATTCTTGAGCATTCCTACACTCAAATCAGTAAGAAAAAAATGAAAATTATAAATAAAAGTTAGGATAGGGAAAGGATCAAGTACAATCACATTGTTATAAGTTCATGGTTATTAATTTTCTTACATACATTATATATATCACGTGCTACGTGAGAATCATATGAGGTTTAAGCCCTCTTTGGAGTAGTGGCAACATAACAGTGCACAAGGTGCCAAAAAATCTGATTTATTTTAATTTAAATTACATCTAATATTGAAGAGTAACTAATCTATAAATGATAAAATATAATAATGAAACAAAAAACTAACATTTAACATATGAAAACCTAAGCAAGAGAGGAATATAGAATAACTTAGCTAATTTCTGTGTAATCTGGAACTGATATGGAAAAGGAGAAGTGATGAAAAAGATACAAATAGTGTCATAATTGATCTTTGTAAAATCTTGAATGTAAAAACAAAGCTGGACGTGGGTGCCCATAATAGGGCAGGGGCACCTGGGAGCCGATGCCTGCTCCTAAGCGTTGGTGACTACACAGAGAATTGGAATATAATTTATTTTGTGTCACAAGGGTGTTGCACTTGTCCCCATATTGGTCACAAGATATTAATAATATGATCACCTAAGGTACTTGCAACCTGAAAAAGAGATGTTTACCTACACAAGACCATAAAACACATAAATCCCAAAGAGAAAAGTGTAGAATGGGGAGTCAAACTGACACCGGTGGTCACCCTGAGAGTGAAATTATGAGCAAGTGTTGTTCAACATATCATACTACATGTATTTATTGTGAGTGTGTATACAAATTATGCCCCAGGATGCCCTTGTGGAAGTTGCACTTGATAGTGGGCTATAGCTAGAATATAGCAATGTAGTAGAATGTTTGGATGGAATAGAATGAACTACCCCTTCCTATGAAATGTATGTAGAGTTGATGCATCCCTTAAACCTTAAATAGATAATAGATGGATGCTTTGCAGTTCTTGGAGTTTTATAGGTACCTTTGGAATGAAATCCTAGGTGATGATAGTAATGCTTTGCGTTCGGTCTCTCATTTTGAACACATAATTATGTATTTATATTATTCCATTTTTTGAATTTCATAATTAACAACTGGAAGGCTTACCCATAAGTGAATAATATTCCAAAAATAAAAAAGAGACCCAAAAAGAGAGAGTAAGGTAGAAAAGGGTCAAGGGCACCCAAAAGGGATAAGGGCGCTTTGGCACTACTATCCTGGTTGGGTGCTAGTGTCAGAAGCCATTAAAGATAAATAAGTAAAGTTTTGAATGGGATCTAGCGTGTGCAAGACCAAATATAAAACAAGAAATACAAAAAGTAGGCCAAAGATAGTTGTCAACGACTACCTTTATTTCTTAGGAATCATGTAAATTCTAGCATGTTTTTACTTAACCTATAAATATACCTAAGTGTGTGATTTTGTGTCTACAAAACCAACTAATGTTTCTTTTGAAGGAATCTTTCACCATCTAGGGTTTTTAAGATTAAATGAGTTGTATAATGAGTATCACATACCTTCAAAGGTCTAAATTGTAAATAAGAGTAGATAAGGAAGTAGTGTATAGACCAAACATTTTAAGGAGTTGAAAGTATAAGGGGAAATGGGAATACAAAAAGGGACATACTAGTGATATGATTTGGACATTATAATATGCCTTATTCTATGAAGCTTTAAAGGACATAGTTTCAAAGACGAATCTCTATCAGATAATATACAACGTTGCATCTGATATATCCCTCACTTCATAATGACACACTATATACATAGGTTTAACATGAATTTTGAGGGAGTGGATATATTATAGAACCTTACTTTACACAAAAACTCATGGGAAACATTACTTTCCATATCTAGTAACATCATTTATATTAACATAAAAACTAAAAATCTATAAATATTTATTATTTCCTATGTACTAAATAGGAAGTTGTAAAAAATATGACACTTCATGAAGCATGGCAAAGTAGAAATCCAACACTAATGTATTTTAGAGTGTTTGGATGTAATGTTTGTACTCATATATCTAATAAATTAAGGAATAAAATTTATAAGGAAATAATCAAGTGCATATTCATCAATTTTAGTAACAACCATGGGCTGGGAAAGAACATTGAAAATTAAAATAATCAAGACTTTAACCCTGACATAGGCCCTAGGTCTGCGAAGAAAATAGTCAAAGAACAAATAAAAGGATCCTGAGAGACCAAATATTGTGCAAAAAATTGGAAAGAAATGATTTACCCCACTTATCTCTGGTGTGGAGCATTGAGGGCCCTTCATTGGATGTTCTTGAAGCTTGGGTAGAGAAAGCTAAAATGAGTTATATTTTTAACCTCATTGGTAGATTTTTTGGGGTTAGATGAAATATAGATTCGGTCAAAGCCTTGGTAAATAGGAAATGGAAGCCACTGAGAGGTTTAGACGTAGTGGCAATTACTTTCAAATCTTTCAAGTTTGGGTTTTTTTATTGAAGAGGATCTTATTAGAGTGATAAAAAAGGGACCTTGGTTGTTTACTAACACTATTTTACATATCTCCAGATCGCACCTTGGGATAGATTTAGGGAGTATGGTACCTTGTGACTTCCCTGTCTGGGTCACACTACCTACTCTGGCTTTAGATTTCTGGTACAAACACATATTCGATGGGATTTCCATAGCCTTGGGAGACTTGTTAGTGGTTGATCCCACCACTCTAGCTCAAACATGATTGGTTACTACCAGGATGTGTGTTAATGTTCTCTCTAGTAAATTTCTACCTTCCTCTATCTGAATCATCTCAAAGTATATATTGTCAGAAAAATATTTGGTGTATGAAATCTCTCATGTCATCTCCGTAAAATGTGGGGTTGTTGGACATAATGCTGATGGGTGTCTGATCCCTCAAGAGTGGAAGAAAAAGACACATGGTTTCTCTTCACCTACCCATGGCCATGTTTGCATAGACTTTGTATTATAGGTGGGACCTTTGGGATGGAATGGGGGAGAAGAGGAGTTTGATGCACAACTACAAGTGGTGCTTGATAAGGTGAGAAAGATAGAGCTGGAGGATTAAAAAAAAAGCTTTGTGATGAGGGGGGAGGGCCACCGGAGGATGATGTTGATTATAGTGTGTGTAGGAAAACTACAGAGTGAGTAGTTAAATTAACATGCATACAACCTTATGAGGATTAACAAGAAGAAAGTAATGATGCAGTGGAATAGAATGACACCAATGTATAAAATGTGCTAGAAGATGAATACTTAAGTCATGTCATGGTCCCTGCATTAAATTTTAATAAGGAGCGATGGGAAATTACTCCACATGACAACTGATAGACATAGAGTTCTTTATCGTCTCAAGGACTGAGTGCAACCTTCCTTTTGTGATGAACGGTGTTAAGGATGGGGGACATTTTGATTTCGGGACCAAGTATCCATTGATAGTCAATGACTGGGGGATTGAATCCATTGATGGTTCACCTAAACTTCCAACATATTGTTCTAGTTTAACTGTGGTGGCCTCTCCATTTGAATGTATTGGATTCAGTTTTGAGAAAGAATTCTTGACTGTAGAACAATACATGGAATCATTACAATATATTATTATAGTCTCCTTAGCTGAAGAATGGTTTGATCAACAAGTTGGTTAAGGAGATAGAAACAAAAGAGTCCTTTGAAGAAGCAATACTAAAACTAGAAGTTGAATGATTCTCAAAAGTAAAATTAGAAGTTTCTTTGAATATCGATTCTCTTAATGCTCCTCATTCGAAATCTAGGTCTAGCAGTGGCTCTTCCCAATTCATATTGACCTTGAATATGTTAAAAAATTATATTTTTGGGAGGTATCGACCTATAAAGATTATCTAAGGATGAAATTTGGCTAGCAGAGGGATCTTAAGGATCTTGTTGGGGAAACTAGTTGGAATTTAGTCTGCCAAAATAATTATAAGTTGAAATGATCATGTTGTCTTTATTTTTGTTCAGTGTCACAATTAGGATTCCCGTTTCTATGGTTTTCCTTTTGGCCTTCAATGTTCTTTCTTGACTATCAGTCATTTTATTCCTGGGTAGGGTCCAAGTCAAAAAACTTTATAATTAAACAATCTTAAGGCTAAATGTTATATGATCATCAAACTTGAAAGGAAATTATTAGTACGATTTTTTTTTATGAGGTCCTTCATAAGAAATATATTCCTCCATTTGAGATGATTTCACACATTGAATATTAAGAGAATGAATAAATTAATGAGAATGAAAAAACCCCCCCTAAGAAAATAAATAGTCTTCAATAAATGTATCAAAAGGGTACGCACATTAAAGAAAAGTATCATCATCTTAACTATGACATGATTATGTGGATCCAACTACAAGAGGTTAGAGTTCCTCCAAAACACACAATTATTTGAAAATAAAGAAACTTCAAAATAGCTTCCTTCTCATTCTTGATTCCACACTAATGTTTCCCATCAGATCAATATGCCTTTTATTTCCAAGCATCTCTAAGACAAAACTTAAAATGTAAAAAAACTAAAACATTAAAAATTCCCTAAAAATCGAAACACCTCAGATGGGGCCCAAATTTTTCATAAAACACATGCCTTTATAAATGAAGGATTATGTAAATTTTTGGCTTATTCGATAAAGTGAAGTAAAATATTTTAAAACTTATAGTTTTAAATCCTAAAAAAGGTCCCGAGCCAATTTTAGACCACTAGACGGAGGAATTTAGCAACAGAAGTACGCCCAAATGGTTTTCCAAACTTCTTGAGAATGTTAGTCATGGTGTAATACTGATCAAGATCTAATGTAATGCCCACTCCTCTTCTAATCTACTTGAACCATGTTATCGATTTCGAATTGATTGTAATCTTAAACCTTGCTGCTATATTCTAGTTCACATATAAATAAAATTTGTGGGGCGTCACGATTACTATTGTGTTTTGGTTATCATTTTTTCTGTATGGTTTTACTGTGGAATTTATGGAAAATTAAGGATAAGACAATTAGCTAGAATTATTTCCATGTTATAAATTGATTTTGATAACATTACTCTTCGATATTGTTTTGTTATATTTAATATATCACTGTGACTGAAAATATAGTCATCATTTCTCATGGTACCTATAAATATTAATGGAAGAATGTCATTAAATCATTTTGATATGGAAATTGAAGGATAGAATTTATTATAACTGAATTGATTAACTATTGATAGACATTCAGTAGGGAGGACAATGATGTGTTGTCAACAGAGATATATATTGATATTTTGAATTTTCTTCATATTGTTTTTTATTATGATGTTCAAATTTATTTTGTTATTTTTTTGATATTGAAGAATGGGTGAAATGGTGAACAAGTTGAAGTATTGATTAAATTGGATAATTCAGTTGGTTTATGATTTTAATTGTAAACTGGTGTATTAGCGAAATTGAAATGTTGAAAATTGAGAGTAATTATTTAATTACTTGGTATTAGGAATAATAGTTATGATATTTGATGTTTAAATTGATATATAGATTGTAACGCTTGCTAACATGCCCACTTGATAACCAAGAACAACCTAGGTTTAGTTAGAAAAATTATAGAATAATTTTTTTGAAAGGCGTGCCCGCATATAGGCTTCGAAACCATAGTTGTAACAAAAATATTTCAAGGACAATTATATTCAATAATTAAATTTTTCCATTAATATAATTTTTAATTCCACATTACAATTTAATGAGTAAAATTAATCCAAGCATAGTTAAGTTTCCCTTAGGTGTTAATTTAATAATTAACTAAATTAACACTCTAGTTGAATACTTCTTAATTAAAAATTAGGGGGTCAAAGGGTCAAAACAAATTAAATACCCAAGGTATTTAATTCCACAAGGCCTAGATGATAAAAAAGGTTCCTATTTACATGGGGTTTAAAAAAAACATTCATTTACCCCATAAGGTGACCCCTTAACAAGACAACCCATGCCTTCGAAATAGAGCACTTAAATTAAAAGGATAATTTCCCACTTACCCACTCTCATACTTACTTTTTGGTTCAATCTGATTTTTTTTCCTATTTCTTTCACTTAAGACTTCCTACAAACATTTCCATTAGATAGGAAATTTCTTCCCATTTCCAATGATATAAAGATGTCCTCCTAACTTCTCATATTTCTCAAGTTACAGGCCTGCGAGCCTTGGGATGATTTTGTTCCCAAAGAGGGCTTGCAGGCCTGGGGAAAAATTTTCACCCGGAGAAGATTGTGGACCGGCGGGCCTTGGAAATAATTTTCACTCGGAGAATATTGCGGACCAGTGGGCCTAGGGAGAAAAATTAGCACTTTTGCCATTTGTTTTGGGGAAAAAATCACAATTTACACCTGCGCGCCCGCGATCCCATGGCAGGGATTTGCGCTAAAAGAAGAAAAAGTGAAATGTTTCAAAATGGGCCATGCCTCCATTGATACCAAAGAATCCATGTGTCAAGCCCAAAGTTACAAGCATGGAAGTGGACCGTCAGGGAAAACTTAGAAATTTTGACTTTTTGAAAAAAAAGTGTACAATGTTAAAACTAACCCTCACCTCCACTGACGCCTCAAGAAGCCACGTGTCAAACCAACAGTGACATGTGGGAAGGCAGGCCATCGGGGAGACTTAGGATTTATTTTTAATTTTACAAAAGTGAAATTTAAAGGTGTGGGCCTACGAACCCGCGGAAATATTTTTCCAAAAACAAAGTCTACGGGGTTGCAGGGCCGCAGAGGAATTTAGTAAAAGTAAATTTTTTGAACTTATAATTTTTTTTCTGAAATAGAAAGTTTGGGCTAGTGGAGCAGCGGGGGACTTGTGTCTTTTTGCGTTTTTTGGGAAAAAAACGCAAAACCTATTTTTTGGCCCACAGATCCACCTGCGAATACTTTATTAAAATTTTGTTTTTGACAGTTGCTTTTCTTAACAAAGTTGATACAAAACATTTAGACGGCCATAACTTTCGACTGGGAGCTCAAATTTGAGCAAATTAGGACTTTTTGGAAAGGGCTCAAACTTCTCTATGCCATGGAAGCCTAAAATATTATTTTCAAGAAGTTTAGGTGGGTGAATTTTAAGAAAACATCTTTCCTACCATTAAAATGTGAACTAAACATTTTCAAGTACCAGAATTGAACTAATCCGCCATTATTTCCTCTTCAACACACCAAACAGGCATGCAGAAATGCACTTGAAATAATTAAAATGGATTGCAAGGATTAATTGATTAATAGTTGATGTTTCAAATCAAATTTACTTCTCCTTTTTTTGTAATTACATTATTTTTCCTCTTTCCCAATTAATGGATTTCTGTATAAATGTCTAGGGAAATGAAAACTATTTTGGGATGCATTTTTATCATCCAAAGCTTATATTAAAATTTCTTTTTTTTGTCTCCCATTGTTACAGGGGAATTCTGAGCATTTTCTTATGTTTATTGTAGGTTACAGAAATCTAAAAGAAACTCTACGAATTTAAAACTAGAACTAATCTACTTCATTTGCCATACTTTAATATTTAAGTTCATTCCATTCCATCTTTAATATATTTGATATTCCTACAACAATGTGAGGGAAGCATGAAGGTAATCTGATTATTCAAAACATGATTTTCAATTAACACATAGGAATGTAATATTTTTAACATATACATTTTCAGCCTTCAACAGAGAGTTTGCAAAAATATTTCAAGCAATGGATTTCAAACAAGAGCAACACCATCTTATAAAAAATGAAACAACTTATATTAAACTGAAATAATTCATTTTTACAACTTCCTTTCTATTCACCAAAAAAAATACAAATTAAAGACTAGATATTTCTTCTTTTTGTTTCATTTAAATGTAACTTTCATATCCAAAACAAAGCAGTTTTTTACCACAAATAATATTACAATGTCATCCACTTAAAGTGGGAAATTTTACAATAAGGACCCCCAAAGAGGACTGCAAAATTGTCTTCACACACAGCTCTAAGAGCATCAACAAGAGAGATCCACCATGTTTCATTTATTCACAATAAAAATAGGGGAAGAGGAAACACTGTCCACTCAACCAAGAATTCCAATGAAGAGGAGAAGCCATCCTCCTCATTTTCCCCTGAGCCCCAACCACATTACAATAGGAAATGGATTCAAATCATGGCAACAAAAAAGCTTCCACATCACAATACTAGATTTTTAAAATCGTATCATAGTCCAAAATAAAGCATTTACAGTCATAAGAAGGAAAACAACAAAATACACAAGGCCTAATCATACAAAGGCCAAAGGAGTAAGATCGATGGGAGAAGCTGCTTATACCTCCCAATGGGAAATGGGTGTCTACCTAAAAACCCGCTAATATATATCATCTCAAAAAATCCCTGCATTATCTTATGTCTCCCTCAAGTACCTCTTATGCCCCCCCATTCTCTTATGGCTCCCTCATAAGTAAGAAATGCAAGCTATGTCTTGTCCAAGGTGGAACACCCATCCCAAACTCCCTCCAAAAAATAACTCTTATGCCTCCCCACATTCTCTTATGCCTCCCCATAAGAAATATCCCCATAGTATTCTACTACACCACACTTAGGAAATCTACCCAACCAACCAAAAAACACACCCAAACACTCAAAAAACATTCACATATAAATAATATAGAAAGGAAACATTTTACAGGAGTCAAGTTGCTACCTCTCCATGATAGATCTTGATCCAAAACTTAAACAACCAGCTTCTTCAAGTCCAAACAAACACTAATAGCTCCAATAAATCCAAAAGCATTCAAAAAATCATCTCTCTCCAATTTCAAGAGCACAAAACAAAATGAAGTAACCCCCAAAACAACAAAAGAATTCAAATAAATAGAAAAGGGAGAGAGAGAATGAGGTGGCTCCATATAGGATGTCACATCACTCATTCTCAACTCCACCTCACAAGTCAACTTAAAACTCCAAGGCATAATCAATAAGTGTGTGAATAAAATGACATTTTACTTATACACACAATTCAAGCCCACACCCCTTAAGGACTAAAATTAATTATATACAAGAAGGTGCAGTAAAAAATTACAACTTGGCTTCCCAGAATACATAGTGAGGCATAATTTTGAATCCCCAATCCATAGGTAGGGTTGGTATACAAATTTAATAGGTGTGGAACAATTTGAACTTATCCCACAAGCCTCCAAAATCAGCCCCTAAGGACAGATTTGAATTTCGAAAGGAAGGTGGAGTGTTTCACACTCAAAGTTACTTACACATTACTTACAACACATAATCCAAGAGACATCAACTCTAATAAATACATTCCTTTGACCCATTTATAGTTAATTTACCAACATTATTATTCACAAATATAGACACAAATTAATTAAATAATGAAGGGGAAAAGACATCACTAAAAATCACATACTAAAATTAAAAAATTGAAACTAAATAAAAGAATACACAAACACCTTGGTCACATTTGAAGGTAACCCCCCTATGGGAATCCTTAACAACAATCAAACATACACACATAACAATAATACATTTTGCCATGGTGATCCTTGTTTAATTCATCTAGGATTTCAATGTGGTTGGTATCCAATCCCTCGATGTTTGTTGCGACATGTTTACCTGTAAAACAAATAACACCTCCTTCGGCCTCGTGGCTACATCAAAAAATACAAAATAATATAAAATATAACTTCCAAATCATCTATATATAAATCAAAACATCATCTAAGCAAGTAATGATATCATTACAATTTCATCAATAATCTTATGATCACAAGATTAGTTCAATTTTCTAGGTCTACTCAATATGAAAAAATATATCATGTACAAAGAACATAAATATCACCATATTAATCAGTGTATCAACATCAATATAAAATGTCTCTAATAATTCACATGCATCATATATGAATCAAAGTCAACAATAGTCCATGATCTCTAATGTCTAACATCATGCCAAATCAAAAGCTACAAAAATATCCATAAGTGACATCAACAATATCATAATCAATATCAAAAGGTGTCGAAGGGAAGTGGGCACTACATTTTCCTTCCCTTAGATTCGAATTCCTCCTAGAAGTCACTAGAATAGGTGTGGAAACTGAACTCATAGCAAAGTAGAATCCTCCCATGTAGTTGCAATCTCATCATATCCATCCCGCTTCACTCAAACCTAGTCAATCTCTCTGCCTCAAAAGCCCAATGTCCTACGCTCTATAATGCAAATGGGCTCCACCATCATCTACCCCTGATCTCGCACCTGCAATGAAGTCCAATCTAGCACATGAGAAGGATCTACAATATATCTCCTAAGTACTAAAACATGAAACACATCATGGATGCGAGACAAGCTAGGTGTCAATGCTAGACAGTAGGCCAAAGGGCTGATACGATCTAAGATATCAAAGGGACCCACCAATCTAGGAGCTAACTTAGAACCTTTTATATAATAGTTGGGGCTCTTATGTGGACTGACACGAAGGAACACATTCATGCCCGCATCAAAACTATGGTTAGTCTTGTGCTGATCTGCATACTTAGTATTCCTATTTTGTGCCTCCTGTAGTCTCTGTTTGATCATAACCACCTGCTACTCCATGTCCTGTAATAAAGCTGGCCTAAGAGAAACCATGTCATCTAACTTGTTCTAACTAAGAGGTAGTCTAAACGTGGGAAGTATACAAAGGATCGCGGTCACAAATAATCTTCTGCAGAATCTCGTGAAATCTGACAATCTCATCAAGATATACCCACGCCACTACACTAGCTGTATAGGTGGTCTTCATCAGACAAAAATGAGTCACTTTTTTCAATTTATCCACTGTGACCATGATGTCGTCATAGTTGTATCTCAACATCAGTAGCCCAATGATGAATTCCATGGAAATGGTGTTCCACTTCCACTCTAGTATAACATGGGCAAAGATAAGGCTAGCTAGATGCTGATGCTCGACCTTCACCTTTTGACACTCTAAACAACATGACATAAACTGAGCTACGTCTCTCTGGAGTCCCCTCTAATGATACAACTGTCTCAAGGTGGCGTGCATCTTCTTCACCCCGGGATGGGTTGAATAGGGTGGACAATGTGCCTCCGTCAGAATGTCTTACCTCAAGCCCTTGTCTCTAGGAACATAAATCCAACCTTTGTGCCTGAGAAGGCCATCTACCTCTAATGAAAAACCATTGAACTTCGACTCAAGGGGTCTCTGAGACTTGATCTCTACTCTAGCTGCAACATAGAAGTTGTCGTGAGGAAGCTGTTGTGGAATCTTGCTCATCAAATCTATGCCCACTTAAGTAGTCATAATCTGTTTGATATCACAAATATGGCCATGAGGCCAGAGAGGTATTGTGTTATTTTGCAAGTAATTATATCACAACAATAAACTACGGGGGGTAGGAGACCAACAACGAAGGAATGTGGGGGATTAGCAATCGGTCACCATGGCAACTTGTGTAATGTTGTTGTTTTGTTATTTGTTGTTAGGAGCTGCCAATGGGGGGGATGACCTCCAATTTTGACCATGGGGGTTGTGTGTATGTTCCCTTTTTATTTATTTATTGTTGATTATGTGATTTAATTTGTGATGTAATTCCCTTTTTATCATTATTGATTTATGTGTCTTAATTAGGTGAATTAATCATGTTAGGAAGCTAATTATGGATGTAACAAAAAGGAGTCATTTATTAGAGTGTTCGGGTCTTTGGTTCTTGTGTGATTAGTTAAGTGTATTTTATTTTTGAGTGTTGTACACTCCACCCTACTTGGAAACTCGGATTTATGCTTAAGGGCCATTTTTGGATAATTTTGGGACAAGTTAAACTTATCCCACACCTCTTAAATTATTATACCAACCCTACCTATGTGTTGGGGGGTCAAAAATAGACCCCATTATGTGTTTTGTAAGGTAAAAGGTGAGATTTATTTTTCACTTCATTACATGTGTTTAATTTTTGTCCTTATGGGGTGTGGGTTGAAGTGGTGTGTGTAAGAGGTTTGTCATACCTCTCAACCACCCATTTATTATGCCTTGGAGTATGGGTTTGACTTGGGAGATGTGGGATGGAGAAGAAATGATGTGGCATCCTACATGGAGCCACATCATGTCCCTCTCCCTCTTTTGTATTTATGGGAGTTTTTGGGAAGTATTGGGGGTTACTCATTTTGTTTTGGGAATGCTTGTAATTTTGGGGAGCTTTCTTGAGAATGGTGTTTGAGCTTGGAATGGATGGTGCTTGGTTAGGCTTTTGGAAGGCTTGGAACTTGTTTGTGCTTGATCCTCTTTATTTGAAAGGTAGATATTTACTCTTGTATTTACCTTTTTATTTTGTTGTACTCATATGTGTGGATGATGGTTGTTGTGTTGCTTATGATTGTGGGAAATAGATTTAATCCCTAGGTTGTGGGAGAAATGGAAATGGAGGTAAAACTTGAGGGAGACATAAGATAAACATTATTGGATATTTAGGAGGGATTGGGTTGGGATGTTCACCTTGTTGATAAATATGATTTGTGTTTATCTTGTTATTTTCTTGAGAGAGGCATAAGAGTGAGGGAAGCATAAGAGTGGGTGAATTTCTTGAGGGAGATATAAGAGTGGTGTATCTTATTGCAGGTAGGCATAAGAGTGTTGTGTGTGTATTGTGATGGAATTTTTGGAAGCTCATAGGTGGACACCCAAACCCTTGGGAGGCATAAGAAGAACCCACATGTTCCTTTCTCCTCCATGGATTTAGTATGAAGCCTTTGTGTTTTGATATTTGTTGGATTTTTGTAAAATTGGTATTGAGTATTTCATAGATTGTCTTGATTGAATGTGTATGTGGAAGCCATTTTTGAGTTGCCATGGTTATCTAAATAATCCTCATTGTGTCTTTGTTGGGGCTTGGGGGCCAATGAGTAATAAGGCTTCTCTCCCTCATTGGATATTTGGTTGGGTGAGAGTGTTGCCTACTCCCCCATTTTGTTGTGTGCTTGACTGTTGGTGAAGATTTTGAAGGAGCTCAAATTGACACCTTTTACATTGTTACATTTTTGTTGAACACCAAGTGGAAGAGTTGTACGGTAATCATGTGGACCCTCCTTGTGTTGAGTTCTTTAAATTGCATTGTAGAAAAAAGAAAGGGAACTCCATTGTGAATATATTATTCCAAATTTGGTTGTAATAGTGATTGAAAATATATATGATTATGGAAGGAGCTATGTTGTAATATTGAGCTTGTAGTTCCCATATTTTAAGAGCCTCTCCAACTTATATTTAAAGGATTTATCCCCTTGTAAAAAAATTATTAAAATCTGAATTGTATTGTCCATACAAGAGATGCATAGGTAAACAAAAAGGAGTAAGTAAATAATGTTACTTGTTATTGTATCTCCTTTAAATTTGTAAATTTTATCAATGTGTGTATTCTATTGTTCAACAAAATTTCTATTATTTGTAAATATATGATTGATGTTCTTTTTAAATGGTCTTTCCATGCTTCATTTAATTTTGAAGGGAAAGAAGGCTGCATTGTCTTGTTTTTATACCAAAGAAATGAATGTTTACAAATAGCTCGATTAACTAAGAAATAAAAAATTGAACATAATGAAATATATATATATAAATTATAATTAGACATATGTATTATGAGACATGCATACATTTTAAATTATAATTAAATAAATTTAATGAGACATATTTATTATAATATTTATTATCACACCACACACACACACACACACACACACACACACACACACACACACATATATATCAATTTAATATTGAAATCTTATGATCTTCATCGGCAGTGTTGTGTGCAATGCTACAAACAACAAATTATAATAAAATAAGGATAATGTTTAATTTTTGAAGAAGTTGCGTGGGTTTAAGCGGCTCATATTAATTCAAAAATAAAAACCTTCTAAAATTAGATCCTACAATAAACTAAGACCTAAAAAAGGATTTTTTAAAGCCTTAATTTTAATATCATTACATCCTAAATTAAAAAAAATCTAACAAAATAATTATAAATCCACTTTATGAAATAATTATAAATCCACTTTACAAATTTATTGATAAACTTTTCCTTTTTTTATTATAAAGCCCACTTTTTTTTGAAATAAATACAGACCACTATAAAATAAATGAAGCCTACCTTTATAATATAATAAATTCAGCTGCAGATTTTTTTAAATTATATATATATATA